>VWZT01011586.1:76295-407850 GCA_013397055.1 Pachycephala philippinensis | reverse complement strand
AAAAAGGATTTGAGAAAGGAAGCGCGGCGCTTTCAGGCTGCTGAATTTTGCAAATAGCAATTAACATGCATTAATCCTGGTGTCAGCCCGGGGGGATCCCGGGGCTGCGGTCAGGAGGGTGCCGGGCCAGCCCGGGTGATCGCTGGCAACTTGCTGCCCCCCCTGCCCTGCTCCTCCCGTCCCCCGGTCCCCTCCTCTGCCCCGCTCCGGCCGGTGTTCGCCATCACTTCGGGCAAGTCAAATGTTTGTTTGGGGTTTTAATTGGCTGCAAAATATTCCTGGCGTGTTGGGATGGTCCGGCATTGTTGTGAATGGTGGAGCTTCCCCCCTCCCTCCCTCCTTCCTCCCACTCCCCCCTCCTCCAGCTCGGGAGTTTGTGTTTGCATTGCCAAAATGTTACTTTATCTGTCTCCGGAGATTGTTAGCAAATGGCTAGTGTTTGACATTTTGTGGAAAAGAGATGTTTAAATGGATAATAATCCCTCGGTTGTAATTCCCATTTTTGAAGTAATTGAACAAATTCTTCATCTCTTGTTGACTGTACATATTTTTCTGGTGTTAATAGGCTGGCAAAAAATATTGCTTGTCTAACTTATTACAAACAATATTTGCTGAGCAAATACTGCCTGCCTTGTCTGAGCTAAGTTAAGCAGAGCAGGAAATTTAATATTTTCAGAGGGGCATTGACAAACTATGACTTTGGCTTTTGATTTTTGTTTTGTTTGTGTACGAGGGGAAGAAGTGAGTTGTTGAGAGGAAGCACCTAACAAGTTGCTTGTTGGGTGTAATAACTTGAATTCCCAGTAAATAGGGGCAATCCTGGTGCCTTTGCCCGCTTTCTTTGACACACCATGGTGAAAATGTGGGCAAAGTTTTGGGTGCTCTCCCTACTTTGGATTTCCTGCCACTTGTGTATCTCTTAACCTGTGTTACAGTAGTGAAGAGTTCTGCACGGGCTGATGAATGCTCTCAGATTTGCCCTGGGATCTTTAATGTCTTTGGCTCAGACTTTGAGGTCCCATTTCGTTTGTGGGCTTTGCTGCTCCCCAACCCACCCCTCCTGCCACGCAGGCCTGTGGTGGCATCGTGGTTGTTGCGAGATTTTTGCCTGTAGAACCAACTTCTCAGAGTGCAGAGATGGTCCCTGTGTGCCCGTGGAGGTGTCAGCGGTGGCCTTGGCCATCTGCCCTGGTGCCAGGACCCTTGCTGGGGGAGCCAGGGGTTCTGCTCAGCAGGCACATTTAGCCCAGAGGTCCCTGAGCAGCTCTGGGTGTGCAGGTGCTGCAGAGGGAAGAAGGTTTGTGTTAGCTTGGTGATGGCTGTCCTTTGGCTTTTTGCGATGTCATTTGTGGGGTGTTGTCCTAACAGGAAAGCCAACTACTTTGTGTATGCAGAACTGATAATGAGTGAGCAATCTGCTTTCGTGTTCCTCTAAACCAAGCCCTAGACCTGTCTGTATAACCCTATTTTTTTTTTTTCTTGGGCATGCTCTTAGTCAAATATGCATCAGCAGATAGGTCCAATTAAACCCCTGAGTCTCTACTGAGCTGTCAGGGAAGAAAGTAAAATTCATCTTCCTACAGAAATTTTCTACCGTGGTGAGCACATTATCAGGAAATAGAGTTCAAATGATAGTGCAGTCCCTCCAGGCTGATGGGGAAAACTCTGGGCTTTTCAGATGGGATGAGCCTTGTTATTGAATCACCCAAACCATAACCTTGATAATAAGGCGCACAAGGGTAGAAAGTGACCTTAAATATCTGCCACCCCAAGGTACTTCTGTTTGTGGAAGCACTTCTGATTTTTCTTTAGGAAAAAAAAAAAAGGCTTTACAAATTATCCACTTTAAAATTCTTGCAAAAAACTTCAGTACCACCTGAAGTTAACCAGTTTCTAAACTATATTTACCAACATCAGAGAACACCTTCCTGAAATTGATTTCTACTATATTTACCAACATGTCAGAGAACACCACCTGAAATTACTGATTTCTACTATATTTACCAACATGTTAGAAAACACGTGCACCTCTGCAACCATGGTGGTTGGCACCTCAGAGGAAAAAGTGTGAGCAGAATTCACCTGTTTCACACCAACCAGGTTTGTTGTATTCGAGGTTGCATTCTTGGACATAATGATGGGGTGCATTTCCTAAATCCCTGTAACACTAAAAAGAAGAAAATACTCTACATTGTGTGGATTGTTTCCATGCCTTGGGCCATGGGTGATGTCTGGCAGATGTGATGCAGCAGTAAGGGAAGGAGATGGTTAAGGCAAAAGTACTTTAAAGCAGTATATGGCCATGTAAATGACAGAAGTGGCAAGGTCATTTTGTGTGGTGTGGAGCTGTGCTCTCTGGTGAACTTGACTGCAACAGGTGGTTTTCTTCTGCTTTGGAGGAAATCTGTATTTTGGTGTACATTGGTTTTTTAAAGAGGACTTAAAATCTGCTGTAATGTTATTTTAAAAATAAATAAGAACTGAAACACTCTATGCTCATGGGGGGAAGAAAGTGTAAAAGCGAGTACATGGCCTAGGGACAGTACTGAACGAAGAAAGTATTTTACTTAATTTTTTATCCTAAAAGGAGCTTTTGTTGCATATGTGGTAGCTCATTGTGGTGTTCTAGGTTGGTTTGTTTCTTGATGTTACAATGATCTCTGATTATGTTTAATAGACTAACTAAGCTTTGGGTTTCCCCTTGGAAATGAAATTTCTCGATGCTTACGTAGAACTTAATGGTAGAATCATTTAGGAGAGGTAAGGTGGTTTTTGGTTTGTTTTTCTTTATATCTCACCATATTGTGAATTCCCCTTCCCCACTGAAGCAAATTCTCACCCCTGGTGTTCCTGTAAATAAAGGGTGCTTTACAGAATAAATACATGTATTCTTCGTTTGTGTTGACCTGGGCGTATGAGCAGTTAAGGTTAATACTGAGGGATGGCTTTGAGGTCTCCTTTAGCTGTCTGGTGTGAATTTTAAGCATTTTGGATTTTAACTCGTGTGGCAATGTTCCCTTTGGCAGTTGTCATCTGAAAACCATGTGTCTTGTTTCGGCGATACTTGTGACTTGACTTATGTATCTCCTATCCTACCATATTCCAAATAAAGACTGAGTTGATGATATTTTTTTTTTTTTAATTAAGTAAAAACGGGAAAAAAAGCCCCCAGACAAACAAGCAGCAGCCTCTTTCTGTGTATAAGAAGTTAAAACTTCTCTTTTCTCTTCCTTCCCCTGGATCTTCTTGTATAAATCCAGCTCAGGTTTCACGCAGGTTACAGCTGATTTGTGTGTGTGTGTGTAGTGGTGTTTTGTTTGGGGTTTTTTAATACCCAGCCACTCACCACGACTTTGGATTTAACCTGGAAATGTAGATTGCTCTGACCCCTTGGCTTGAGGTGGTCAGTGAGATGGGCAGCTACTGGAAAACCATCGGGTGCTGGTGCTGCCCAGGAGATGGCTGCTGTGCCAGGGGTCAGGAAAGCTGGCGGGCTGAGGAAAGGGGGATTTCTCCCCGCCTTCCGAAATGAATGGTGTGGATGTGAGCATGTGTGTATATTCATTACGTTCAGATGAAGCTGCTAATTATTCTTGAAGGTGATTGGTGAATCAGAGCGAGAGAATCTAAATAAGTGAGTCGGTAGTTGAGGGCTCTCTCTGATCATAGCTGTTCCTTTCAAGTATGAAAAACAGCGCTAAAAGGGAACTTCATCAGAATGTTAATGAATGCGATCTTTGAGAGCAATTGTTCTCCCAAAGTAGTTGAAAAGACAAGGGGTTGTGTTTTCTTTTTGGCTGTTGTTTATCATTTTTACAGATTCCAGCAAAGCTTTGGAGCTCTGAATGGAAATTTTAACTTTCTTGAGGGGGGGTGTGCCTGTGTGTACGGGGTTTTTTGAGGAATGTTTAACCTATTTATAGAACCTTGTGGAGAATCCGTGCTCAGATGTGTGTGGAGTGATGTGTTGTGTAGAAGCAGATCCCCGAGCTGAGAGGGGGCAGACCTTGACTCGGTGCACGTGGTGTTGAAGTGGAGATGCTGCCCTTACAAGCTGAGTTGGGGCCCAGCTGTGCCCCAAGGAGATTAATGCTTTACCCACTCTTACTGCTGTTTGTATCCAGAGGTCTGGCAGTGCTGGCCGCAGTCCCTTCTCTGCTGTTTGTGCCCGAGTGGAGCACGGTTTAGAAAGCCTGTTGGTGATAGTAGACTCCTGGACAAAATCCGTAAGTTCTCCAGCTGTCATCGTGATAAGGCTGTTTTCACATGTGTGTTGCACACTGTCCTGTTAGTGTTGCTCTGATCCCTCATTGATAAGAAAACCAATGTATTTAACTGCAGCTTGCTGTTCCAAAGGTTTTGTGCTAATTCCACTGACCTAGCAGTGTAACTTCTGATTTGTCACCACCTTTCTATATGTCTACTTTGCAGCTTAGTTTTTTCTATAGCTAGCTTATGTTTTAAAACAAGTTTCTAGATATTTAAGTATTTTTTTCCTTCTACTTAATTGTCAAGTGATGGTGTATCAAGCTAGCATTTCTGATGGCCAGTTACTCCTCTTAAAAAGTGCTTTTAACCCCAGGAAAGCTAATGATTTTCTGCATAATGCTCTAAAGGCTCTAAATGCCTTTTGGTTTTCCTGAAGGCTTGCTAGTCTCCATTGATTTGTTCTCCTAGCTGTTGATTTTCTTTTTGCATCTTGTCTGAAGCAGGTACTTAAGGTATCTTTGTTGTTGTTGAGGAATCAGAGGTGATTAATGCAGAGCTAAAGCAGAGGGGGAGAGCTCTGGAAATCCTGAAGTATCTGCTCAGCTGGGCCAGGAACTGAGAGGAGCAACGTTCCCTGCAAACCATGGTCGAGTGGTGGGCTGTGCTAAGGAAGGATCCAGCTCTTCTGCTGGATAGGGAATTCTCTGCCTCATCAGTGAAACCTGCCAGGATCAGAAGAGCCGTGGGGTGCGTGGCAAGTACAGCCCCTGGCTGGGGCCATCCCTGCAGCCAAGGTCAGGGCACCTTTAGTGCACATAAAGTGGCTGCAGGGGTGTTGGAGAGAGGAAATTGCTTGGAAATCCCAACCAAGCTCAGGGGTCACCCTCATCCCGACCTGAGCTTTCATTTTTAACTCAAATTGCACTTGATTCTGTCTATCTAGTGTTTTGAAAGACCTGTTAATATCCTACCAATTTTTCCAAAGTGGTTTCCCATAGTCTAGCTGCTCAGGCTTTCTTGAGCACTCTGAAACCTGGGGCAAAACATGAGGTGAAGTTTGATGAAATGTCAAGTAGACCAACCATCACAGAGAAATTCAGAAGATATATTCAGTTTTAAAATTAATTAGAATCTGTAATATTTTTAAAAGTACAAGGTACTCTGTATTGCAGAGGTAAGGTGGGCGTTTTTTTGTAATGAAAGGGATATAATAGAATTAGTGTTCCACTTTACCCAGATAATGAATGTTTACTTGCAGTAGTGCATTTGACTGCATGCCTAGTAAGAACTGAAAACTTTATTGTCCTCTCAGTATGCTAAGAAGCAGCACTTTTTATCGTTTATCTCAGTTATTTCAGAGAATGAGACTGATTAGCACAATGTTACTTTCTGGGAAAATAGCAGTGAAGAAGGGAGCTGGGTAGGGTGAGATCAGCCTGGTGTTTCACATTGTTTCTTTGGTAGATCGCTGCTTGCTCTGCAGAAGGGCTGATGGTCCTGCAACTGCACTTGTGTAAAAATGCATTTAGGTACAGAGATGCAGTACTGTGGCTGGAGATAGGAAGGTTTTGGGATGGTTTGTTTTTTTCCCCTTTTGGTATCCTCCTGTTTTCTTTGGGCGAGGTGTGAAGTTCTCCAGGCACAGCCACAGCAGGCTGCTCCCCTGTGTCAGGCTTAACTAGATCTGGTGGGCTTTGCATGCACACAGCTCCCAAACTTGTGTGCACTTTGGCTGGGGGAAGTGTTGCCAAAATGTGCTTATTGCTTCAGCTTCTCCAGTGTCTGGGCTTTGTCCTGGTGGTGCAGGTTGTGGAAATATTGTGTAGTTTGTCTGCGGTACTGCAGCAAGTACTCGAGAGAGAACAGTATCAGCAGAACTGAAATGCTGTTTCCTGCTTGATGCAGTTTGTTTTTCTTTCAAAATAAAGATTTGAAATACAGTGCGTAGGGTGTGCATCTCGGTATCAGTTGTAGGTGAACATCCAGCTCTAAGTGAGAACAATTTCCAATTCGCTGCACTTTAATGCCTCCAGTTTATCATGGTAAATGTATAAAAGAGTTTTATGTAGGTGAAGTGGCTCTTGCTGTTTAAATATCTCCTGGCTGTACTGTGTTCAGCACAACGGGGGCTGTGACTGTTCCAGCCATGCTCTTCAGAGAGAAAAGAGTTGGAGCACAGTGTTACCAGCCCTGGTCCATCTCCTTGAGAAATAGTCTCTTTTTCAAAACTAATGAACTATTAAGAATACTGCTCTGATGCTGAAAGGAGAATCAGTCTTTATGTTCTTAATCCAAAAACGTTTAACATGGAGGCGAGGGTTAAACAGCTCCCAAGCCGCCCAGGCAAAACCGGCCGTGTGTAGTTGTCGGTCCAGTTCCTCTGGTGCAAGAGTTGTGAAAGCTGGGCAGGTACGAACTGCACCGGCTGCAGGGCTCCCTCCTGCACCAGCCAGGCCAGCAGATGTGTCGGGCCCCAGTGACAGGCAAAGAGGTGACTGTCACCCTTGACAGCTTAATTATTTTGTACGGAGTGACTGGATGTGAGGTTCAGAAATACCTGGCTAACAGGATCGCAGGGGCAGCCGTGTGCACGGCGCTTGGATGATCCAGGATGAATGGAGAGCGTTTCCTTTGTAGCTCTGACTTGCTTCGAGCCAAAAAGGGACTGAACTTGAACAAAAGTTGCATCTGCAAGGTCAGTGGTTGGCATGGATAAGGGGATTGAAGGGATCAAAATTATTTCCCTGCGCCACTGGCTGCAAAACATGGGCTTATGGCACCATTCCTGTCTCTCCCTTTGTGCTCAGAGCAAAGCTTTTTTAATCTGGTGCTGGCTATCTATAGTGCCACACAAACATGGCAATTTGAAGTTAAATGTTCTATTTTGAGGACTGCCGTGCACGGTCGGCAGGGCAAGGGAGCTGCGCTTGGGCTCCTCTCCTCTGCCCACAGCCTGCCTTGCTCTCTCTTCTGCACAGGTTGTCATAGAGAGGAATTCAGAAAATACATATGCATGATGCAGTTGTGCCTGTAGTCTAAATGTGAAGCTTATAGTGTTTGTGGCTTGATACTGTTGCGTTACCTTGCTCTCCAATGGATGTTCTTTCTAGCTGCATGAAAATAAGACAGTAATTGTTCGGGTTTTTTCTTTTTTTTGCCCAATTTTAAATATAGATCGATTCACTCTGATGCTAGGGTGTTCCTGACCTAGCCTGTACTTAGTGACGAGATGCTGAAGGTAGGAGGAAGCGTGCAGCCCAAGTTGGGAAACAAATGGTAATTCAGAGGTACTGGCTGTTGGGTGGCTGCTGAAGGACACCAAGCTCGTTCCTTTAACCCCTCCCGTTGCTTGATGAAGCTGCAGCTTCTTTCCTGGGAGCTCTTATTTGTAGAGAGGAGCAAAAACCCCCAAAGAGTTTCAAAGGAAGCAATGTCTCAAACCTTACAATGACATCAAGTGCATCAGGTAATAAAATGCATTATTGCTTGTTGATGTGTTGGTGGCTCATAAATGTCTCTTGCACTGCTGTGGAAGAGGATGTGCAGCCTCTTAACTCCATTTAGCCTGAGCACATACCTACACTCGGGGGGAGTGAGACTGAGGATAGTGTGCAGCTAAGAGATGTTTATGGAACCAGTCAAACTTGATATAAAATAATTATGATGTTTTGACATCTTGTTAATAACTTGCAGCCATTGGAAGAAATGGAATTACGGCATTCTTGGTCCTTGATGGAACCTTGGCATTTCTTTCAGATTGTAAAATTAAAGGAAAAATGTGAAAGCCATTAAAATAGTTGGATGTGGTGCCTGGGAAAAATGATGGGCTGCTTAATTGAAAAAGTGCTTCATTCCAATTGAAGTTCATTCCAGTTCAGTTCTGCCCATTTCCCTGCATCTGTAATGGAGAAGGAAAAGGGCTGATTTCCCCAAAATCTGTCTGTGAGAGTGTTTTGGGTGTCACTTGGTTCTTCATCTTATCTGTGAATGAAGTGGAAGGAAATCCTAGCGAGCATTAGACATGAGAGAAAAGTCTTGTCACCTGTAATGACTAAAATCCCCTGAAGTGTTGCCAGCGTGTACTTTAGGAATCATATAATTATATGATTATTGAAAGAGACATAAAAGACCTCATGGCAAAAACCTTAGAAAGGGGGAGGGAGGGAATCCGTATGCAAATGAAGATATGCAGAATTTGCTGTCTCTCTTTTTTTTTTCCCCTAGTTATTTTTCAGTCCAAAGCTCAGTAATTGCTTTTATGGGGATTACTTAATAAAACTGGGGCATGCAAAGGAGGGAGAAATTGTTTATGCCGAGTCACAGGCTCGGAGTCCTACGGAGTTGGAGTAAAAATGGATTTTTAAAAGTAAAACTGCAAAGTGGGTTTTCTGCTAAGAGAAAATAGCTATTTGTTGAAATGTTATCCTACAATAAAAGTGTTTTGTGGTCTGGCGGTTAAGCAGAGGGGTCCGGAAGTTGAGATAACGGGGTTTTCTTTCTGACTCCACCACAAGTTTCCTCTCGCCGAGCTCTTTCATCATTGCCTGTGTCACCTCGGCTGTGCCACTGCTGGAGTACCTGGTGGGAGGCTGGATTTGCCACTCAGGAAAACTCCTGTCACCCCTCTGACGTGACGGAACCGTCCCAGACCTGACGTGCGTGCTGTGTTTGTGCAGGAGGTGATGGCAGAGCCTCTGATGTCAAAATCTCCTGGTACAAACTCCTGGGGAAATGTTTCTCCTCTGCCCCACATCAGGGCTGTGTGTGGGGTGTGAGAGCCTTTCGTGTGGCGTGTCCTGAGCAGTGCCATGCCCAGCTCTGGGCACTGCTGATGGTGCAAGTGCAGCCTGAGATTTTCCTGAGCTCTAGTTCTCCTCTCAAAGTTAAAATACAGGCCTTGACTTAGGGCTTCTTAAATTCCCCTAAGCTTCATCAGTCCTTCCTGATGCTCTGGATTTATAATCTTGCTTCTCATAGCAGCACTCATTCGTGCATTTACCAGGGAACTCTCCTGATGCAGAACAGACGTATCTCAAGAGAGGTTTTGTTGCGAGATAGGCAAAAACCGCCTTCCATTTTTTGTCAGGCTTAACTAAAGCACTTGGTGTGTTAAAAGAAAAGAAAAAAAACCTCTCATACTGCTATTATTGTTGTGTTACTGAATATTTTGCAAGATCTCTCCAGGAAAGAACACCACCATTTACTCTGGTGCTCCAGTTTGATGCTGAACAGTACAAAGTTGTGATACGAGTTTGCTGGTGCAATTTTTAGCTGAAAATGACAATGGTTTTCCAACCAGATGGATTTTATAACTTGCCTGCCATCAGCTCATCCATCAAACTCCACAGAGATCTGTACATTCGTGTCAGTGTGCACACGGCAATGTTGTTGATTACATCAAACAAACTGATAACCCTCTTGGAGCCCTGTTCCCACTCCCTGGGCAGCCCCTGGGTGGGTTTGGCAGTGAGGGGAGTGGGTGGGGGTTTGTTCTCAGCCTGTCCCTGCGGGTACAGTGTGGAGCTGAGCTGTGTCCCCAGCTCCTGCCCAGGGCTGTGGAGGTGGCTGCAGCTGCAGGGTCGGTGTAACTTGTGTGGGGAGTGGATACAGGCACTGGCATTTCCAGTGCTGTTTGTGTTGGGAAGAGGTTAATGAAACAAGTGAGGGCCTCTGGGCTGCACAGGGTCTGTAACTTGATTTCATAGAGCTCTTTCATATTTATACATGACTTTTCTTCCATGTCACTGGATGATGCTAAGTCACACAGGGTGTGTGACTTGGGAATTAAAATTTTAGCTGCATCGGGGCAAAAGTGCTTGCAGGACTGGATCAGAAAAGGTTCCCATGCTCATTACTAAGTCACTTGTACCACTTTCAGGCTTTTTTCAAGGAAAGATGCTCTTTTTAGCAGCTGTTGGACAGAGGAGCCCCGTGTTACCATTAAGCTCATTTGCCTTGGTTAGGAAATGACCCTGTGTTTTGGCAGGTGTAGGACAGGCCATTTCCAAACCAGAGGTTATGAACTGCTGTAATGGGGCCTGTGTAAACTGATGTAAACTCCCAGGTGTTACCTCAGACAAACAGCTATATGCAGTTTGTTTTCTTGGTGGGTTCCCAAGAATTATTTTTGAAGTCGGTCTTTTTTAAAAAAAAAACAAAACAAAAAAAAACAAAACACTTTACCTGAGCTGTTTCCAGAGAGAGCATCTTTGGTTTCTTACCTTCAGCTGTGTTGTGTCCTGAGAAACACATGGATGGGTCTTGGAGTCTCTTGAGTGTGTTGCCTGGTTCTGCTATGCCCAGGAGATGCTCAGGGTTATATAATTATAAAGTTGCTGGTCTCTAAACACTGTAGCTCTTGTGCCTTGAGCTCTGGTAGCTTTGAGGCCAGCCATGCTCCTGGACTGTAAGGTTATTAATATTATTTCCCTTGATTATTGGGGTGTTGCTCAGTGGAGCAGGCGTGTGTGGGTTTCCAGGGGAGGCTGTTCATTCCCTGTTGGGCAGGAGCGAGGTCTCTGGTTTCCTGATCAGCGCTTCCTGGTCAAAATATCAGTGGATTTTCTTCACCACTGCCAAAATAAATGCAGCAGACAATCCAGGGCCAGGAATGTCATCATCATCAGGTTACTGAGTTTCTGCCTGAAGGTCAGCTAACTGTGACTCCTACTAAATAGCTGTTTGCTGATATGTTGTCTGCAATCATACACCACGCCTGGTGGCATGTTTTCAGTGCAGTTTTGGCATGGAGCTGCGTGGCCCAAAGAGGAGCATGTTTGATGATACTTATAAGGTTGATACAACCTGCAAAGATACTAATTTGACCTAAAAAAGGAGAGGGTATAAACTATAAGTGTTCATCTGTGTTAAGTACAATGTGTTTGCCATCCAAAATCAAATTAATTTGGTTTGGTGTCCTGTGGCAGTGCCTGTTCTCCATGGCATGGGATGGGTCAGCACCTGGGGTGGTCGTGAGCAGAGTGCTGAGATGCTGTAATGTGGAGCATGTGTCAGCATCAGGGCTGGTCGATGGGCAGCTTCTGGTGGTGTTTCCTGCAAGCAAATAAAGCTTGTCTTCCCTCGGGGTGCTCCTTGGTTTGTTTTTTGTGTACTTCTGATTATCTGTGAGTTACCTGCAGGTGAATTTTCACTGTTCAGTGCACTTACCTGGGCAAAAAGGAGCAGCTACTGAAGAGGGGGAATAGATTTTTCTCTCAAGCAATAAGTAAATTCTCCTTTTTCTTTTACATCTCTCTCCTTTTGTGCATGTGTGTGTTAAAATTCCCATTCCCTGTTTATAAATGTTTAGCAGATGAAGTCACTGGTGTTTTTTCCCAGTGTTACCTTTACGATGTTCTGAACATAAGCAAAATGTGATTATTCACTGAGTCTCTGCTGAATACTGCAGGAATAATGAGTCTGTGCCTAAAGCATAAACCCAGACACATAAAGCATGCCAATAGGAATAATGGGGGAAAAATGCAAAGTGTAGCTTCTTTTACTGACTTTACTGGGGCATTCTCATACTTATTTTGAGTTAGGAGGAGATTAATCATGATGTAAGACTGGCGTTTCTGATGTGAGGGAACAGAAAATGGGGAGAGTGTGGGGGTCCCTTCCCACCATGGGAAGCTGTGTCCTCTGGGGAGAGCGACAGCTCCCAGCAGTGCACTTTAGCTAGTGTGCTTCTGGAACTGAAAAAACAGGGGGAAAAACAAATCACCTGGCTTCATGTCTTCATGGGGATGAAGCCTTTTCAAAGAGAGTCAATTTTGGTATCTTGCAATGTGTTCCTGATGCTGGTGAAAGGAACTGAAGTAGGCTGTGGAGGTTTTCCCACCTGGTGCATCGACATCCCTTTGGCTCTGCCTTCCCAGGAAGCCAAGCTAGGAACTTTGGAATGCCTTTTTCTGCAGGCTGCAGGTACCTTTCAAGAAGGTCAGAATTTGGGTTGCAGCTGCATTACAAAGTAAAACCTTTGCTGTGATGTGCAGAAATTTTTTTGGACTTTCTTGTTCTTCTAATGATACATTGCCAAGCTTTAAAGTTGAATGAACTTTAAATATCACCTCTGTCTAGCAGCAGTTGAACTTTGTTTTCTACTTTCTTCAGCCTGAAAACAGAAATAGTATTGTGTCCTCTTTAGACTATGACCACTGAAATGGTTTGTCTCTATTGTTAAAAAAAGAATGAGAATTTGGGTGCCTAATTACCCAGTACTGCTCCTTTTAATTTTGAAAGTTCATCCTTTGCCCCTGCTCTTTTTAATGTAGATTTTCTAAACAGCATCTAAAAATGTGTGTCTAAAAGACCTAATTAGTGTTGATATTTCAATATCTGAGCTTATAATTTAGCTTTTTTAATAGGGCACCTGGGTATCAGCACTATATATGAAGAAAATTTAACCTATCTCAAAAGTGAGTGCATAGAATTTTAATTGGGGATGGGGGAAGAAGCAACCCTAAAACTTCAGACTGAGTTATTTGTTTGGGCACACTTTGTTTGAGTGTTTCCCAGGGAGGGAAGGGGGAAATGGTATTTAATTAATGCTTCAGTAATACCATGCTCACTTAGCCTTATGGTTTTAGAAAAAATTTGCCTAGGCAAAGTTGTTCTGGCCGAAGTGGATATGTGTTTGGTTGATATTTTAAGTCTGATACAGCATTGTTCACACCTTCTTGGAATGTAATACGGGAATAAACGGGAAACCCAATCTCCTTAGCACCCTGAGTCGCACAGACAGGCCGTGCTCTGAGACAGGGATTTATTTCATGCATGGTGGCCTAGACACGAAACAAATGTGTGGAAAAGGGAATTATGTAGAATTGAAAGTGACAATTATGCAAACATTCCAGTTGAGGAAGAAGTAAATTCTTCTCTTTTTCCGTGTGCTCGGCTTCAGAGCTAACGAGCAGCCTCTTGGGGGTTTTGGTCTGTGTGTTTGTATCTGTCATATCTCTCTCATCTTGCTTGCTTCTTGTTCCTTTTATTTTTTTTTTTTCCCCTGGTTTGACCTTATTTTCCCTTTTGTTCCATGGAGTCATTCAATCTTTGCTCTGCCGGGTTTGTTTACCTTGCCAGAGGAAAATGTTAGCACCCTTCCATTTAGGAGCCCAGGGCTGCTGTCCTCAGTCCCTTGCAGCCCAGCACTGTGGCCTTCGCTCCCTGCCCGGGCACAGGAACATGGTGACTGATGGCATTCAAATCCCTTTATTCAATTGGTTTTCTTGCTTTTAAGGGGAGAAGCTGGTGAGGGAAGAAACAAGCTGTGAAAATAGCTCTGTGTTTAGATGGACGCCCTTTTGCAAAGCTAAACAACTTGATCTTCCACACTGCTGGGTAATTCCCACGTTCTCAGAAACAGGGAGAGAGCGAGCAGGGAGCTGGGGCTGTGACCACTTTAATCTGACATAAGTATGTGTTTTTGCTGAAGGGGATGGTCCTTTCCTGCCCTGGCTGCTTGTCCCGATTACCTCCCTCGTGCCAGTGCTCGCATTTATGCTGCCAGGAAAACTAATTCCCTGGTTCCCTGCTCTGGCTCGCTGCACAGCCACGCAAATGCCCTTCTGGCACGGGGCAGGCAGGATGCAGGGAGCAGATGTGTATTGATTAAAGAAACCCTGCAAATATGGCCTGAGCCTTTGGAGCAGGATTACAGCTACATGTTCTTTCTGTGTTTTAGGTCATCTCCTAAGTCGAGGGAGCAGCTGAAATGGGTGGTGTAAAATGATGGTTGTGCTGGAGTGACTCTGGTCGTGGTTAAGCTTGTCAAGTTGGTTGTATATGGGGTAGTGGGGAGTGGCTGAGGGTAGAAGGGATTACTGGGAAAGAAAAAACCTCCCTTGCAATTTAATTGCTCTGAGAACACAGTTTCTACCTTGTTTTCACTGATTAGTTTCAATGTGACAGGGAGAAAGAGGAGACAAGCTTTTTTGTGCTTGGCTGGTTGCTTGGAGTGGATGAGGTATCTAACCCTCCTGATGGCAGAAAGTTAAAAGCAGTTCAGTCTGTAAATGGCATTTGTAGCTCTGTTCACACAATAATTCCTTCTTTTTAGCCTCCCGTTCTTTTTTTCTCCTCCTGTCTTTTTTTCTGTACTGTATCCCGTGCATGTGTTGTATTAAGGAGAAGCCTGTATTGGATATTAAATCCAAGGAGTGGGGGAAGAAGGAGCTCTTCTAATCAGTGTCATTTTCCCAGCTGTAATCCCACAGAGGGATTGAAGAAAGTGTCAGGAGGATAAGATCAGTGTTTGAGCCCAGCTAAACGCTGGCTCTGCTGTGTGAAAATGGCTTTAATGGAGCTTGGTTGTGTGGGGAGAAAATTGCACGTAAATTGTGCAAATTTCTAAATAAAAAGCATTTAATTGTGCTAAAAGAGGGGGAGGGCCCCTCTTGTGTGCACATCGGAGACTTCAGTAAGCATAAGTAACCTCTGTGGCACAGCAGTCATTGACCTTGTCAAGTCCTGCCATCGGAGGTCATGTGTGGTGAAGTGGGTTGCCACAGGGGATTAGCACATCTGGGCAGAGGGTTCTTCCTTCTGAGCTTGTGCATGCCAAATCCCATCTCCAGCAGCGCATCTGGAGTCATCAGAGAGCGCGAGGAGCCAGGGGATGGGGAGGCACCTGCCAGAAGTGCAGGGCAGAAACCTGTCTGGAGCCAGGGGCTTTCTTGGCCCCAGCTGCAGGAGAAAGAACACTTGGTTACACCATGGACTCCCAGCTCCAATGAGGAGAAGGTGGACTTGAAATTTAACTATAAAAACCCACAAACTTGCCCTGGTAATCTCATAATTAGATGGTTTTGAACTGTCTTTTTGCCCAGATTTCCCTTATAGTTTTGCATGTACAAATGTAGTTTGCATCCTGCCTACAGCTGTTGGTTTGGTATGAGAGGTACAGTTCTATGCAGGAAGGAGGCTGATATGCTTAATTACTGAGGATGATGATTTGTTTGCAGAGGACGATGTTTTGTTATAAATCTCAGAAGGAATGAGTGGTGTATGGGCTCCCCTGTAAGACTTCACAATTACTGTGTGAAGATATTAGGCCCAATTCACAGATGGTAGTGTCTGAAGTACAGGGAAAACAGATAATTATTAGCAAGTGATCTGTTTGCTCTGTGCCCAAAGGAGAGAATATTTAAGGCTGGCTTTCCTGCTTGAATGAAGTGTTTATTAGAAAGCTTGGTGCTGTGGCATCCTTGAAGTCTAAGCATTGTAGTGTCAGGTTTTATACAGACCTGTTCTGCTTTGCCTCCTGTATTATTTTACAATTCTGCCTTAGTTGAATTAATTTCATACCCCAGGAAGGAGGTGTTAAAAGAAAATTACCAATACTTCCAGAAGGAACATAGTTGGTATCTTAGTAGTCAGAAGAGGCATTAAAGTTGAAGCTCTCTGGTCTTTGTGTTTGCCAGTAAGGGACATCATTTGTCACTGATGCCCATCGCCTCCTGGATGAGGAGGGAAATGATAATGCTCTGCTCCTGCCTTAGTTGTGAGCACCGAGAATGAAGCTGTAGTTGGTTGTAGTTACTACAAGACTGGGTGCTGCTGGGGTTTGATATTTGTGCTGAATTTTTGCTAGGCAGGAAAATGAGAGTTGTGTGAAATTACAAGTGAGAGAAAACACTGTCTGAACAGCATCAGGAAAATTATTCTGAAGGTTGTTCTTTGGAGGTTCTCTGTTCAGGAGGTTCAGGCTCACAAGTGGCGTTGGTGACACCACAGAGATGCAGCCCACGCTGGGGTTTTCAGCACTGGTGGCTTCTCAGGCGTCCTCAGAGGTTACACAGCTCCTACTGAGAAGTGTTTAAGACTGCTGGGCATGGGTGGCTTTTTACAGTCGCCTTTAGAAGTTGTGCCTTGCCTTCCTGCCAGGAACTATGGGGCACAGATGAAAGTCTGGACCTGTGTCACAGTAGTGGTGGAGCTCTGGATGGAGCCTGGGCTCTCCTGTTTCAGTACTTACTGTACCGTGTTGCATCTGAAATACCAGGTTGGACTTGGAGAATTAAGTGGCGCAATTATGAAGCGGAGGAAAAAAAAACCACTTATGTGGTGGCTGTGATAAATTAGTCATTTTGTACCTCCAAATAGCCAATTATTCCTCTGACTGGCTTTTATCTGACCAATTTGCATGTGCAGTCATGGTAACTGGTTTGCAGATTAGGTGCAGAATTTCATGTGGATCTGATGTTGCGTTTTCGTCTTGCTCCCTTGGAAGCAAAACGCATGGATGAGGGGTTCTGTGTAACTCATTACTGTTAGCTGCTTTGTTTTTTCACTCTCAAAGCTTCTTCAGACTTGAAAGAAACAAGATGGCTCGCTCTTGTAGGTTGTTGGTTTTTTTTTTTTTTTTAATATCAGACAAGATGATGTAAAGTGGTCCCAGCTCCATAGAAGCTGCAGCACAGATTTCATTTGTATTGGCGTTCTCGGCTGCACCCTTTGAGAACAGGTTGTTTGAGGGCTGGGAACTCACTTGAGCTGCTGTGTATTTCAGAAGACGTATGAAAGGAGAAAAATTTAAGAAAAGCTGAAGGAAAGAAGGAAAAATTAACTGAAGCAGCTTAGAGTGAAATGGTGCCTCGCTGAAGCCAGTGTCAAAACTCTGCCCTCACTGGTGCCAAATTGCCATGTCTGCTCTCTGATTTTGATCTGAAGCTGAAAATTAACAAATGGTGGTATATTTAATATTGTGCACCTAGAGAGCTAAGTGAAATCTTAATTTGAAGAATATTAATTATTCAGGTAGCTGAATTTTGCTGGTAGGTTACACATAAGCTCTGTTTCTGTCAGGGATTTGTGTCAATTTAGCGTGCTGTGGACTTTGTAGAATCTCTGATACGAACAGTCTTTGAAGTGGAGAAGTGGTATAAAATATTTGCCAACAGCCAGCCAGCTTTTTAAAAGCTTCATTTGCTTCAAATAAGTCAGCCTTTTTTAAAAACAAACAAAACCGAGTAGCAAGTACGAGAATACGAATATACTTTTTCAAAAGCTGGGTTTTTTTATATAGGCTCCAGCAATGCAGCTGTAGTTACCTTGGTCTCCAGTGCTGCTAAAGACAAATTAAGCTAATAAAACAGTATCTCGCAACATCATAACAAATAAATGGGCTAATCTGCATGCAAGTTTCTTGCTACACCAAATTTAAACTGCTTGAGCATTTCCTCTTTTGGTGAGAGGTAGAGGTTTTTATAAAGATAACCTTTTCAAGGGTCTGTGGAACAATGCCTTGTCAATCATTCAGGATTTAGGGATTGAAGATTGCATGGTAAGAAGTATTTTGAGGAAATGACGTATTTATTTTCTTGTGACAGCTTCATGTTAAACTGAAGGCGGGTTCCAGGGAGGCAGCTGTATCTACCTGCCTGGTGTTTCCCAGCTTCATTGGTAGCTGAAGGAGTGCCCTGGTTTCCATCATGTCCCAGCTAGTATGTGATTAGTATAAAGCCCATGTGGGTGCACATCCAGGTGTGAGCAAATGTGTTATCTCTCCTCTATGTGCTTAAAATAGTTGGACCTTAGGTTGCTTGTAAACTCCTGCTTGTTCCTTTGCCCGTTCTTTTGGACTGAGCACTCATGGCACTGTATATTTTTTTGAGTAGAGCAGCACCTGTGAAGTGTCCTGATCTTGCATAAAGCCTTCTATTAAAATAATTGCAGGTGCACAAGCACCTAGCTTTAAATTCTCTGAGCTGTTTAAACTTGTGAGTTTTTTCACATCCTGTTTATTGAATTATCAGGGTGTAAGTTTTATTAAAACTGGGTGTGAAATTTAATTTTTGCAAATAATTTTCTCTGCAGCAGCTGCTCAAGAGCCCTTCCAAAGTACTTTCAGCACAGCTTGGGGCAAAGCTGGAAAAATCAGAGTTGAAAATTGGGGCACGTCACTTTCCCCCCGTCTAGATAAGTTATTTAATCTCTGTCCCTCTGTTTCTTCTGTAAAACAAGGATAACTTATCTCCTGGTACTTTACTGCTTAGTAGTTGTAAACCCTGCAAGCAGGATCTTTTTGATAGGGAGTACATTAAGATTAAAGTACACGGTGTTTTGTTCTGAAGAGTTTGAGGATGAAATTTATAGGCAACTGTAAGCTGCATGTTTGCTTATGATAAAATTGGGAGATGAAGTATAAAGGAACAGACACTGGTACTGGCCGTGTAACTTGCAGCTTTACAATACAAACAGCCTCTTGTTTGTGGTGATAAAGGCAAGAAATCCAGTGTATTCTACCAGATACAAATAGCTGCATGGGGTAGAGCTTTTCACTCTGTAAAAATGGTCTTTTTCTCATTCTCAAATCAGTCTCTCAGCTGTTCCTATTAAAAGGTCCTCTCTCCACTTGTTTAGTGACTGTGAATTTTTGTTACTCTAACAGGAAAAAGCATCTTTTGCCGTTGAATGTCCTTCAGCCATCGCTGTTCCCTCCTCCCTCTCCCTTTTCTATATTCTAAGGATTTAGTTTGTGAAATTCCCCCCAATCCTTTGGCTTAATCAGTTGGAAAGTGCAGCCAGCAGCATGGCAAGGCGGTGGGGTGCTCTGGGATGATCATCCTTCCCCCAGCCACTGCTCCCTGCCTCTGCCTGCTTCTGCAAGGTGCCCATGGATCCATCGCTGCCGAGCACACGTGGCTCTGGAATGGCTCTGGGATTGCTGAGGCACGTCACACTGCCCTGCAGAGCTGCCCAGAGCACAGCCCTTCCCCTGCATCTGCCCTTGGGATTGCTGTCTCGCCTTCCAGAGCTCTGCCAAGTGCAGTAGCAGCTCTGCTGTGCACGCACAGGGCTTTGTTTTTCCCCCTACCCCTCCAGGTCTTCTGGATATTGTGTAAATATTGGGAGTATTGCAGTGTGGGGGGGATGAGGTTTGTGTGGATGATGAAGAATTTTGGAGAGAGAAATAGGCTTGGTGGCCTTGGGATATGATTTTATAACTAATATCTGGAGATACCTCTTCACTTCTCTCTGATCGTCTTAAAGCTTTTTTGGCAACAAGATTCAAAACTGATATTTAATCCTCGAC
This sequence comes from Pachycephala philippinensis, assembly GCA_013397055.1. Lineage (NCBI taxonomy): Eukaryota > Metazoa > Chordata > Aves > Passeriformes > Pachycephala > Pachycephala philippinensis. The sequence goes on along the minus strand of VWZT01011586.1, from coordinate 388,607 downwards.
GAAGGGAAAGGTGAAAAACTGAAAGACAATTTCTCCTCAAGACTGTACGTTTAGTTATTTCTGGATGTGTGTCTGTGGGTTGTTCTTTGTTCCCAGCCCCTTCCACAAACACAGCTCATCGTCTTGTGCCATTGATCATTCCCTCGTGGTTTTGAGCCAGAAAATCTCCAAGGCTTTTCATACCTGCTTAGGGGACTTTTTAATAATAATGGGCCAGTGGGGCAGGTGTCCTGGAAAGCTTTTCAATAGTGGATCAAAATCTAAACTAAAATGAAAACAAAACCCAGTAACACCCAACCCCAAACCCACCCAAATTGCGTAATGCATATAATGAAGATTGTGAGCCATTTGCTTCCCCAGAATTCACACTGGTGCACTGTTTAACCTGGGATGTGGGTTAAATACACCTAAGAGAGGCTGGCTAGTACAAGCCTTAGATCTTGCAAAATGAGCAAGTTATAGTTGAGGCAGATGTGTGAAAGGCTACTTTAAAAAGAGCAGAGGGCCGCAGTAGCAGGGCTGTAGCTGGGATAACCAGGAGAGTTATGCATGGAGCTACTGTAATAATTGCTGCCAGGGCTGTCCTGCATCCCTCACAAGGAAATCACATCCACAGCATGGTATTAACATGTTTGCATGAAATCAGGGTGAGTCTGGGCTAGGGCTCTGCCTCCAGACCCTGACAGAGCTCTAGATCATTGCCTAAAGAGGAAATTTTGCAGTGGGAGAGGAACATCAAGGGGAAACCTTTCCTTTGTGACTGTATTCGTGTTATTTTGTTGATATCTTTTAAATAAATTCCAGCAAAGAGCAGCAGAATACTCAGATATGGAGAAGCAGGTGGCTGGTCTGTGGGTCAGTGGCGGGGTTGTATTATGTTCAGTATATTGTTACTTGGTCATTTTGTTTTTTCCTCTGCATTTTGTTGAATTCTCCATCTCCCCATGTACATCATAGATGGGAAAATTGCAGGGAGAGTTGCACAAAGCTGCCTTTCTTGTCATTTCTGCTTAAATCTCACGTGACAGTTGGACAGAAGCTGTTTTCACTGCTTGAAGTGAGGGGGAGGTGAAATGGGTGATGGATTTCTAAAGAAAACTATATATACTTATTTTTCTGCATGCAGGCGGCTTGTGTTTGTGGTGGTGTGGGCAAGGAAGCACCTCATTACACAATCTATATCGGGTCCGTAGTGGAGAGAGCTTGATTTCCTCCTGGCTACAGATTTATCTCCCATGTTAAGTGAGTTTGGATACCCCTGTGGAGGGGATTTATTCTGCCTTTCCTTCCCAGCTGGTGACTGCTGGGGGAGATGCCTGCAGTAGGAACACAGGGTGCACTTGGCCTTTTTATTTCTTTATTCCTTTTTTATTTATTTCTCTTTTCCCCTCCTTTCAGTGGGACAGTAGGTGCAGGGTGGAGATGTTTCTAAACCACATTAATTGGTTGTGATGCCAGGGCCAGTCATCACCCCTGCGGCATGGCCAGACCCATCCGGGCTTGCATCACAGCCCGAGCCCTTTGCTCTCAGGAGGGTTGGAAAAAACACGGTTGAGCTGTGGCTGGGATTTCCTGGCTGGGATGCAGGAGCTGCAGCACTGTCTCTCCAGCCTGGGGCTGGTGGGTTGGTGACTGTGCCCCAGCACACTGCAGGAAATGGCCGGGCTGTGCTTCCTCCATCTGCTGCTGCCTCCCCAGGGCCACCTTCCCCAGGGCCGTGCTGCTGGGGTTGGGGTGGCTTCGGAGACACGTGGGCATGCTGGGGCACCGGTGGACCCACTGTGCCTGAAAACAAGGGCAGGGAGCCAAATCAGAGTAAATACTGAACTAATGGAGAACTAGCTATGCTTGATCCCCCCACACCCATCGCCTCCTTCACCCTGAGGTCAGTGGCTTGCAGGAGGACTGACTCACCCCTGGTTCCTACTGAATAAAACATTCCGACTGCAGGCTAAAAGTGGAAGTGAAGCTGGTCCTGGAGTGCTTGAGCTCCAAGGAAGCTCCTGGGCAACCTTCCCAGCAGCAGCACAGTGCCAGGCAATTGTTCATCTGGAGCTCTGTGAGGTCCAGCAAGCCAGGGAGAGAGGACTGGTCCCCCGATGGCCCTGCAGCCACTGTCCCTCAAGCTGGGCTGTAGGTGAGCAGACCTGTCTTCAGTGTGTTGCTTAGTGCTAGGAGCAAGTCAGGCTCTGTGTCCTGCTTTCTTGTGGCCACAAAGAAGTTTTACCATGAGAGGTCAGCTGAGCTGGAGCTGTGCTGCTGGGCTCAGCCAGCTTGGTTACACAGCTCTGCCCCTCCTGTTGCTGTTGCAGTAGCTGTAAGGGAATTAAACATCAAATTTGAGCTGGTGTTTTAAAATCATGCACTCTTCAGAACAGCAGTCCAGGCTGGGGTACAATACAGTGCTGTATGGGGGAAAGAAAGGAGCACTTGGCACTGGTGTTACGCACCCAGGTTGTCTTTAGTGTGATAATTCCAGATGTTTCTAAGGGTAAATAATTAAAAATAAATTTACTTGTTGATTTAAATCTCTACATCCCTGGACTTTGAGCCTGTTCAGGTCTAAAACTGAGGGTTTCTTTCACTGCAGAATCTACTTTTCTCTCATTCCACTGCTCTTCTCCCTGCAGCAGTGTGGGGATGCCCAGCCAGGCTCAGCTCGTGTAGCGTGGGTTGAGCAGTGAGCCTGGCTTTGAGAACATTACCCCAGGCTGGCATTTGTGCTCTCTGGATTCAGCGGGACACACGGTGTACAGTGGGAACGGGTGGGAGAATGAGCACCATTGTTTGCCAGGGGATAATGTCTGCACAGTGTGAAAGTCAGCTGGAGACTTGGCACAACAGAATTGCAGTGTGCACACGCACGTGGTGCGGGGAGCCCTCGGCACAGCCAGCACTTCCCTCTGCCTGCCTGGCTTCTGGTGGGGTCAGCACGTATGCAGGGTCTGATATGATATTTAATGGGAAGGATGGGTGGTCAGTTTTAGTTCAAGTTGTTTTCATGCGTGTCTAGGGAAAACAGCTTACAAAAGGAGGAGGAACAAAGGTCATCTGGCACACACGCCAAAAAGCGTGGCAAAAATACATTGCAATTGCACCAATTTTCTTTACTGCTATGGCTTTATTGGACTAGAGAGGAAAGGGGAGCCCAAGGGAGGTATATTGAAGAGATGACCTTTTGGAGTCCAAGGGAAAAAGGATTTGTCCAAAAGCTTACAGTTACGTATTAAAAGTTGTCACCTTCCCTCCCCTCTCTTCATATCTTTCTCCTCTTGTTTTTCTCACATCACTCTCATAGATTGTGTTTTTCCCCCAGCTTATTTGCTGGCTGTAGGTATGTGGTACTTGTCTGTTCTCTCTCCATTCTCTTCTTCTTGGCCATCTAAAAAAAACCTTCCTTTAGCAGACAGCAGCACTGAGCAGCAGAAACACAGGCACATGTGAGTGAAAGGCAGAACAGGATTTGAGTGGTGTTGCGTGTTTTGAGAAATGGTGATCTTTCCCCTGAAGGACTGAGCTCTCAAACCTGAACCTGGCAATCCCCCTAAATTGGACTTGGCTTTCTCTGGGAACTGTAAAAGCAGCAAATTTTCAAAACCTCCTGCTAATGGCTTGCTGAGTGAAGATCAATAGAGATGCCGAGAGGAGCCAGGCCTGGAGAAAGAACATATAATGCAAGCTGCCTGATTAATTTGCTCTGGAGAATAAAAGCCTTCAGAGATGAGAACAGGGTATAAAATAAGCAGTTATAGACTTGCTATCCACTGAGTAGAAAACGTTAACTTCTTCAGTCTGGTTAAGGGTTTCCAGCCTTGGTTTTGTAATGGCATAGTGTATTTAGTGTGAGAGGGGATAGTCAGAGTATGGATGAGACCCCCTATTGCTCTGCCACCCAAAGCCACCTTTACTTCTAATCCATGTGTCATGTGAGCACAGGAGAGGAGATGTGTTGGCGTCAAAACTGGAGTATGTATCTGCTTCTAGTCCTCGGATTAGGTTCACGATTTCTGTTGTCAGTGCCGGAGTTTAAACAGTTCTGGCTGTAAACAACAACAAGAAACTGTTTTCTTCCCTTTCGGGCAGTTTCAGTCTGTATTTAAATACAGTATTTCTTCAGGAGAATTAGAGTCATCTTTGTTCTCTGAGTCACGTTTAACCATCTTTGTTGGGCAACCACATCTGGGGTGGAGTGTGCCGTGGGTGAACGGCTGGGCCCCGAAATTGAAGATGGGCGGCGAACAGAGCTGCCCTTGGAAGTTCTTGCATGCTTGCTTCTCAGATGCTCCTCATTCAGAGGGCTGCTCCCTTCCCGAGCCCTGTGACTTGCATGCTTGTGGTGTTGTTTCAGTGTTGTTCTTCTTGGTGGCTTCAGTTAAGAGACAAGTCAGTTTTCCAAAAGAAAAGAAGTTTAAAGGGTGTTTTCTTGCACACTCTTCTGTGTGCCATGATGCCCATGCTCAGACCATTGCTGGTAAAAAACGGAAATTGGGATTTTGGCCAAGAGAGTGGACTAAATGTTTTCCCTCTCCTTAAAAGGTTTGTTAATCACAGGTGTCCATAACCCCCATATATATCCTGGTGGTGCTTCACCAGCAGCAAAGGTGTGGTGGTGGCTTGACTAGATCCTGGAGTGATTACTTGGGCTTCCTGCACTGCTGTGTTTCCACTGAGAAGATAAATGTTATCCTAAAATCTTGTTTTCATGTTTGTTCTCAAGCTACTTAACATGCATGGTTTATTTTTAGAGAAAACAATGTCAGCCAGATTTGTGCTAATTGTTGGCAACAGTGTGTTAGCCCCTCAAATGCTGACAGGGAGACAATGTTTGGTGATTGCAGCCATGCAAAGCTAAAAATGACTTTAATTAAACAATCATGAAGTATACTTTGCAATGTATGAGTAAAATAGTGCGTTTTTTGGATTGGAGTTTTATTTATGTAGTTTTTTTCGCTCAGCTGATTGCAGGTGTTGTGTGACAAATTGGATCTCATTGTGTTCTGCCTTTAATTATTATTCCTGAACATGAGAAAAAGATAAAGACTGTGACAAGTCCCTCTCCTCATGACCCCTCCCCTTTGCTAGCATTGTAGTTGCTCTCTACTTTAATTGCATTTATTTTGGGTTTTGTTTGGTTTTTAATTTGCTGTGGTTTTTGGTGATGTTCCTTTGGTTGCATTTTCACAGGTCTTTCTTTTCTTTGAATGTTTGAAGGCCTTGGCTCACTTCACAGCACTGAGGCTCAGCTCAGTGACAAACACTGATTTTTCTTGTTTAGTGTGTGAAAGCTGAGCTTTTTTTGTGGGGTGCAGCACAGATGGGTCCCTCGCCTTCCTCATGAGCTGCCCTTCCTCTGCTGGGTCTGGAGGGGCCCAACAGGTTCGTGGCCTCCAGCTGCAGGGCTTCAGTGAGTCCCCAAAGGGCTCTTTTTGTCCAGCCTTGACCAGCGCGATGCATTTCTTGCCCCTGGTGTTTTGCTCTGTCTCAGGGAAGTTCTGAACCCCCCTGGAATTTTGCTTGGCCTTGGGAAGAAGAGCAGCGCTTGCTGAGGACACACAAATAGTTGCTGTGTATCTGGTGCAATTACCAGCTGACTAATTTGGGAGTGTGCTTAGACACCATGTGGTTTATTGTCAAGTTTCATTATAATTTCGCGAAATCTTAATGAGGAAGTTTGGAAAGGGAAAAAAAATCCCCACAACCCAAAAATCCCCACAGTCGGGAATGATAAATGTTCTCCAAAGTAATATTGTTAAATTTATTTTTAATTTAATTTTTCTTTAAATCTGAATATGCTTGTAGAAGTTGATGCTTCTGACTCTAGGGAGGTTCTTGTTAGCAGCCTGGGGGTCCTGTTGATGGCAATTGTAGTAAATGAATGTTAATAAATATGAAATTATGATTCTGTTTCAATTCTCCTACCCTATTGAAATACAATTGTGATTTGGCCTGAAACACACCTTTTTACTTTTGTTTTATAGAATAATGAGGCTTATGGGGCTGGTTTTTTCTCATTTCTTTTCCTTGAGAAATCAATTATGTATTTTATGTGGTGCCAGAGTAAACAGTGCATACCAGAGCAGAGCAAAGAGCACAGCAGCTTGACTCTAATTCCAGTGTTGCATCGTGTGTACCTTAAATCTCTAGCCATTTTAAAACCACTTAGAATTAATTATTGAGCTTTAAAGCTCCCCTTCTCTGGTGCCTGCCTACAGTAGCCAGCAACAGAAAGGAGGACTTGGATATAAATAAATGGTGTTGCATTGCATTCTCTGGTTTGAAGACATCTTTTTCTCTTCATTTATAACCTTTCAAGTGGAATTGCCTATTGAAATGTGACTGTTGGTGTTGAATCAAGTAGCAGGGCTCCACGAGGCTTCAGAGTGCTGTGTAGCGACAGTGCAGAGGAAATTAGGTGTTTCAAAGAGCTGAACAAATTAGAAGGCAGAGAGTGCTTCTTACGGCATATTAAAATAGGAGTTTTAAAGGGCCTTTGAACTTATTTTTCAGTGGCTGGGTCAGAAACATGCTGTTTAGCTTGACAAAACTGCTCTTTCCTCTTTTGTTTGCTTGCATTGCTGGGTCTAGGGGAAGCAAGAAAGGAGGTTTTATAAAAGCAAGCTTGTCCAAAAGCTTAAATCAGTCGAGTTTGTTGTTGGTGTTTCCTAAATATTCTTCAGCACTGTTAGCACTCGTCATGTATTTCTTAATTCTTACTTTGCCATGGTGGTTATTAAATCATTTGCCAGCTGCAACTCAGACCAGGTCCAGTGTGTGTTGTTTGGTGCTGGAGTTTCTTCCAGAAGGAAAATGTATTGGTGTGACACCTTTAGAACATCCTCACCACCTCCAGCAGTTGCTGTGTACCTGTTCTAACCCTTCTTATCCCTCCTTCCATCTCTCCCCTAAAATGCCAGGCTGCCTGCTGTGGCCATCTTTGATCAAACAGCTTTTATTTTCATTCTGTACTGTGAAAAGCTGCTCCAATTTTAGTAATGTAGTGGGTAGAAACAAACTAAGAAACTACTTGGAGGAAACGTAGCGTATCCCAATTAGCCAGAAGAAGCAAGAAGAAAAACATTGAGAGCAAACCCAAGCAAGCAGCCAGGAAAGCCAGCACTGTTTATTTTTGGCAGGAGCTGCTGAATGGAAGCTGCTTGTAGTTAATGCTGTTGGTGGCAAGACGCAGCCAGGGTCAGGTTACAGCTCGGATTCAGTGACCAGTAAATGGTTTTCCTTTTTCTCTTTCCTCGTTTCTTCCCCTTCTCTTCCTTTTGCATGGACCTTTGGAGGACTTCTCTGGCCCTGGGTGCCCTCGGAGGAAGATGCTGGGGTGGTGAAATGATTTCCAGCACACCCAGCAGCAGCTCGGTAGCTGCTGCACACTGGCGAGGGTCTGAGTACGCCTGTTGTGCTGCTCCTGGCACGGAGAGTGCTGCTTGTGTTTCAAAGCAGTGCCACAGAAAACTTTACAGGGAGAGCCAGAGCGGGCCAGTGCAGTGAACTGGGCCAGTGCAGCTTTGGCAGAGGGGGCAGGAGCTGCTGCAGTGGCCACAGAGGTGCACAGTGTGTGCAGAGAGCCAGGCTGGCACGTCTGCCAGCAGTACGGCGTATTAAACAGATCGTGTCTTGTAATGCTGGGGTTCGATCACAGCCATGGGTAGGAATGAAGGCTTTTGCTATGAGTGAAATGCCCTGGTGAAAGATAAATAGAGGAATTCCTTTGAAAACAATAGGGAGATCTGCTGGAGGATGGAAAATGTATTTGCTGGTGGGTGGAAAGAGCTCCTTCCTTTCCGTCTGTGCATCCTCTGCTGCTGGTGCCTCTCATCCTCTGTGGCTTTCAAAGTCGCTTTTTGTTTGCTCCTCTCTGGAATCTTAAAAGGAGATAAAAGTTACACTAAAAAACCAACTCCACAACAAAAAATTACCAACCCCCCTTTCAAACACAAGCAAACAAACCCAACCACACACAAGCAACAACAAAAAAAACCCGAAACTATTTTAAAACTAAGTTTTGTCTTCTCCTTCCCATCAATTGCTCTATTGCTTGTTTTCTTTCAAGGAGGAAAAAAACCAAAACATAATTTGTGTTTGTTTGTACATTAGAAGAGACTTACTTCTCTCAAAACAGAATACGGAGTAGATGTTTAAATATAATTTTGCAAGGTAAATAGTTTCCCTCAGTCTTCCACTTTAAATACTTGTATTCCCTGTTTTACAGTTTCTGGATTGAAGCAGCAAAGAAAATTCCCCCACCAGCATCCTCTGAACTGCGAGCAGAGATGTGTTATCTAACCCACAGTCTGGCGTGTTTATTAATACCTTTTGCTGCAGTGTTACAGTTCATTAACACCAAGTTGGGAAGTTTTAAATCCAGACAACAAATACTTTCTAATTAGAGTTAAGGGATAGCTTGTTGCAGCTGTAATCTTCTGTTTTGCTTTAATGGCTTTAAAGCAAAAAAGAAAAAAAAAAGAAAAAAAAAAGGAAAAAAAACCAAGCTCACATCTCTACAGAATTGTTTCTGTGTGGCAGAACTATTGGAAAATTGGTCATCTCCTGGCAGGCAATGTCTGTGTTATTTTTCCTTCTCCTCCCTACAAATCAATGATTATAACTAGTTTTCTCCCTATGCTGTGGCTCCCTTTTTGGTGCCTGTGCCAGAGTTCAGATATGAAATACAGCATTACTGTATTTCTGTGTGGAAGTGCAGAATTGAGATGCATTGGCTGTAGTGCTGGGAAGCCCCACAGCATTTTTCATATTCCCATTTAGTGAGACCTAAAGATTAGCTGCAGCTCAGTCATCCTGCGACATTTCTGGAAGTAACTGAAAATCCATCTAATTGCAAAGCCCAAAGCTAATAAAAAGCACATATGTGCAACTCTCGCAGAAGAGAGCAGCTAAAGATTGGAAGGCTATTGTAATCTTATCTCAGTGGGGGAAAAATTAAGGATGTATTTGGCTCGAATGATTCTCTTTGTCTCCCTAGCTGTGAGAATAAGTAATGACCATCTTCCTACAGAACTGGTGTTTTAAATTATCTCCTTTTTGTCACTGGGTGGTCACCACATTGCTGAGGTGGGCTTGGTGGCTGGTGTGGGTGGAGAGCTGAAGCTGAGATCCCAGCTTCAGCAGAGGTTCTGAGATTTCAGAACCCTAAGTGCTTATATAGTATCCTCTTCATATTAGTGCTGGATTCTGATGTGCCTTCTTCCTAAGGTTAGGAAGTCTCACCTTGGGAATGACATCCTTTAAATCCTGGAGGCTCCTGCTTGGCTGTGGTCACACAGGTATTGGTAGAGCCACACTTGTTTGATGCATACATTACATTTATACTGCTTTGGTTCTAAACTAAGGGAAGGAAGGGCAGAGAGTAAATGATCTATTGATATGTTTCCTTCAGTGCACATACCTGTCCCAGAGATGAGTTTCCAGGTAGCAGCAGCTCATTGAGTTGACTCAATTAATTCAGATGTATCCCACCCCCCAGCTGGGGGACTAAATACCAGCTTCAGAATTTAATATTGAAGCAATTGCTTTTTACTACTGGAAAAAAAGTCTTGAATTATTTTCTCTTTAAAGGAAACATTGAATCTCTGGATGGAAATGGTTGGTGTGTATTTCTGGAAAAAACAATATGCTGAGCAGTTCCCAGCAGCTACATTTGTTCCTCTTGGAGATCTGACCAGGAAGGAGGTCTTGCGAGGGAATCTAATGCTCCTGACTGGGCACACAAATATTCACGTACTTAAGAACTGAGTTTAAATTTTAATAAGCAAGTGTAACTGTTGAGAAAGCAGATGTACTGCTTTTAGTTCAGTTGTGCAGAGACTTCTCACATGTTTACAGTTAAGGAAACGGGAAGTCCCATGGGAGGTTGGGGGAAATACTTGGAAACACGCTGTGGCTCTCTGCTAGATCAAGGCTAATGCTGTACTCATTCTTTGATTTTAATTCTACTAATATTTTGCTAGCCAAAACCCCCTAAAATCTGCAAGAAGAATGTACAGCAGTGCTTTTAGGTAATTTCTTATTCACAAGACCCTGGAGCAATTCCTAGATTTTCTGGTAAGCTGTTGAAATGGCTCCCATTTCATTGCTGCTGATACAAACCTTGCTAGTGAGACAAGAACACAAGAGTTTACTTTAGCCAGTGCTTGGATGGGCCACTGATGCCTAAAGAGGCCACTGATGCCTAAAGAGGCCAACTTAGAAACAGAGACTAGACAGGAGTAAGGGAATAAAGGTGGATATTTATTTGAAAGGCCTTCAGAGGCACACCCTGGGCAGGCCAAAGGCTACACCCAAGATGGACAACAGGTCATGAGTTCTTCACACTTTTATAGGTTTGGTCCATTTGCATCTCAACCCAATTTCACCAATTAAACTTTATCTAATGATGTAATTTCCCCTCAGCTTGCCCCCCTTCTCAAGATGCTGGTTTACATATTTTGGGCCTAGGATGGGCTGGGTGTCCTTGGAGAGCAAACCTAGAGAGACTTGTTATATATATCTTAGCATGAGAGAACAGCAACTAATAGGCTACAGAACATTTCAGAGTTACACACTAGGAATACAGAATTTGAAAAATATAAAAATTAAAACGTAAGGCATCACCACCACAGTGTCCCTGCGACAGCTGACCCCGGGCTGTGACAGGGTAGCCCAGCTGCCTGTTCTCCCCACGTGGGTGTTGTACCAGATCCCATCCCTTGACTGGGCTGAGTCAGGAGTTTCCCCGTCCTCCTGCACAAAGTCCATAGTGCAGCCTTCAGGAAGTGACAGCTTTGAATGTGGTTTGCTGTCTTAAAAAAAAAAAAAGTCAATTTGCCATATATTGCGGTTATTCTATGACGAGGAATAAACCATACTGCAATATTATGTCTTATACACGAGCCTGTGTAATCTTTTTGGTCCCTTTAGTGAGCTTCCCCCACTCCTTGGGGCAGAGGGGAGGCTTTGTGCTGGCCACTGCTCAAAGCACTCTCGGGCCTTTTCAGAGTGGAATTTGATGCCTAAAGAGGCCAACCTAGAAACAGACACTAGACAGGAGTAAGGGAATAAAGGTGGATATTTATTTGAAAGGCCTTCAGAGGCACACCCTGGGCAGGCCAAAGGCTGCACCCAAGATGGACCCCGAGTCACGAGTTCTTCACACTTTTATAGCTTTGGTCCATTTGCAGATCAACCCAATTTCACCAATTAAACTTTAGCTAATGATGGAATTTCCCCTCAGCTTGCCCCCCTTCTCAAGATGCTGGGTTACACATTTTGGGCCTAGGCCGGGCTGGGTGTCCTTGGAGAGCAGCCTGGAGAGGCTTTGTTCTGTCTGTCTCAGCATGAGAGAGCAGCAGCTCCCAGGCTGCAGGACACTGCAGAGTTACACACTGGGAATGCAGGATTTGAAACATATAAAAGTTAAAACCTAAGGCATCAAATCAAGACTTTAAGAAACGGTGCAGTTTGGTGGGAAAACACAATGACGTGGGTTTTCTGTGAGCACCTTCCCTCATTCCTTTAGCAGGGATTCCAGTTCCAGAGTAGTGAATCCCGATGAACTCGAGTGTTCTCGGGGTCCATGGTTTGAAGCCTATATGTGGTAACTCTAGAGACAGACACATCTGACAGCTACATAGGAGCAAAACAATAACTTCATAGTCAGGCCTTAAATTCAGAGCAGCACTGATGTGCTGCTTTGTCCGGGCACTGCTCTGAGTCAAAAGTAGATTGAGAGTGAGCTGCTAGAGCTGAAATAAGTAGGAGCGGTAGTTTTTAATTTGCACCAGGTAAAATAAAGCTTCAACCACTTTGATTCTTGGGAGTTTTGTTTTGGTTTTCATTGGGATTTTCTCTTGGTGTCAGTGATGTGTGTTCTGGAGAAGCAATAGGGAGCATTAATAATTGAGGAACTTGCCCAGCTGTGCTTTTGACTGAGCTGTTTGTGGAGGGTGGGGTGCTGCACACAGGTGGTACAGTGTGTTTGGGAAAACAGGGTGTTGGACTGAGGCAGGGGAGTGCAGCTACTGTCTGCAGCCATGCTTGCTTTGCTGCTGAACGTAGGGCATTTTCTCCCCCTGAGGAGCCTGCAGTCTGTGTGGGTGAGCTGCTGTTCCTGCCCTTGCTTCCAGAACGGAGAGTGGAGGCATGGACTTGAAGGAACTTGTCTGCCACTGCAGGTTGAGTTTGGTGTTGTGATTCCCCTGCCCACCTACACCGTGGAGACTTCCCTGCACAACTCAGACTTTTACCAATTGCATTGTTTTTGCAGCAAAGTGTTATGGCAGGGTTTTAGTGGATGAGGATTTCTGTGTGTGTGACTCCTTCAGGCTTGCATTTGGAAGTGTGTCTGAGGTGGAAGGCAGTGGAACGTGACTCACAGCGAGGATTATTTCCCTTCCAGCAGTCTTTGAGCAGGTTGGGTTTGATGGCTGAGGAAATGACAGTCTGACTTGTCTGTAAGGTCAGTGGGATCCAAACACTTTCTGTTAAATCTCTGTTTCTAATATTTTCTGAAGTTCTTGAATTCAGTCCAACAGCCATTTCCTAGTTTAACAGGAAATTGTTTTGCTGCTTTATTGAATGAACTGCAAAATAATTCCGAGGAGGGGAAAATGTCTTAAGGAGAGTCTCAGCAATGCTTTAGCTGTTGGTGCCTGGTAAAATTGTGTAGATCAAAGGTACCCATCCAGCTTTTTTATCCTTATTGCTTTCAGCAATGATATTAAATTGATTCTCAGGCAACTGGAAAATGCTGGGTGGAAGTTAATCAATAAATGCACAGCAATATCTCTCCATCCATACCAGCAGGACCCTGGTTGATGGAGGAGCTGCTTTAGGTCCATTGAACCCTGAGTACAGCAGAGGAAAAAAGGCTGTGAAGTTTTTCCTACTGAAAGACTTGCTGGAAGGTTTATGAGCTGGGTTGGGGATCTTTTCCTTAATCCTCCTGGGCTGCTGTTTTGATGTTGGGTCATGGCTGGGTTTGGTGTTGGCCTTTCACAGTGTACTTTTTTCTGGACGTGGCTCTGGCCTTCCACCTCTATGGCCAAAGAATGAAAAACAGCCCACAAGGAATTTCACATTTTACATCAGTGTCAATGACTCTTAATTTACAACATTATGGAAACAATCTCTCTCAGTTTTCCTTTCATGGGTCATACTTAGTATTTACTTTATTATGTGTTCTGTGATAGTGTCCCACCCTCTTGCTGCATAAGTTGTTTTCCTGGAGGCTGGACCTGCCTCTAGTTGAAAATATTGCCAAGCAAAAACTAAATAGCTGGCTCAGATGAACTGCTAGAAAATGTTTCTACTAAGTCTGTGTAGGAGGAGAGAAAGGGAGAGGCTGTATCATGGCTGTAGAATAATGCAGAAGTCATATGCTAAGTAACTTCCAGAAAGCAGTAAACTTTTCACTAAGTTGATACTAAGAAATATGAAAAAGTGACACAATAATAGTGCACTTTGAGTATTGTCCTCCTTCTCTGCACTGGCCAGGCTTCTGCTCTGCCTGCCAAAGCCCAAGCTTCATATAATAGATGCTTTCTTAAAATAAAGCTGTATTGAAAACCAGTGAGAGGCTTTAGTGATACTAAACCCCCACCCAGTTATGAAATGCTCAAAGGGGTTTTTGTTTTCATGTTTTTTCTTTTCCTGTTGTGGTAAAACTGATAATGTGATTGGGGAAATTAGGGAAGGGGGTTGGAGCTTGAATATGTGTTTTAGAAGCAGCCAGACTTTAAATAGTTTTATTGCTGGTGAAAGTGGTACTTAGGTGCTTCTGAGGAGCTGGGTCCGGGTCTGTCCCCTCCTGGGCTGTGTAGAGTCCAGAAAAATACCTGAGGCTGGTACCAGCAACCTTTTAAGGCTGAGGACAGCCCAGATATCCTGGACCAAAGCCCTTCCAAAGGGTTAAGTAGTCTCCTAACAAACGTCCCTTTTGAGATGCCAAGGTTTGATTCCAGACACAACTAGCTGTGTAAAAAAACTCGGTGTAATTTACTGGATTCCTGCTGCAAGGAGACTTTTGTTTTTGATGCACAGTTTGATGGAGCCTTGGGATGGTGTGAAATTCCCTCCTGATACCAGTTTTGGGGCATGAGGGAATGAACTTTGCATCGAGGCTAATGGCCCATGCAGTGGAGCAAAGCCACATTACTTCCCTGGAGCCAGAGGCAGTGGAAACAACCCTAAAATGAAAGCTCTGAAACCAGTTCCTAGATTGTAAAACGTTTTGCCACAAATGTAGCTTATCCTGGGCTTGTTGGTGCTTAGCACTGCCCTTCTCTCCATGTTTTCCCCTTCCCCTCTTGGTTTGCAGCTGGTGTCAGCCCCAGGTAGGAGCTGGTGCAGCCTCACCTTGGAGGCTCAGCAAAGCTGGACTCGGTGTGCTGCCACCAGGGGCTTTTGGAAGGAACACCTATGTGACAATGAGTCTGTTCCTGCTGTTCCATGGTCCCAGCCTGAACAATGCAGGGAAAATACCCCGGGAGCAAAGCGTGACTCAGCAGGAGAGCCCTGCTGTGTCCTCACCAGGCAGTCCTGCTCATATTAAATAATTCTTGTTTCCAAAGTGCTGCAGCAGTCCCAAAGCTGTGTGGTAGCTTTGCCTACTGGCATTGCTCTAGGTAAGAGTTCTCTGCAGGCTTATCTCTATCTCCTCTAAGCAGGGACGTGTCAGACCTTAATTCCCTTCAGTCTGTGTCATTGAACCTCAGCATCTCATTTCATCCCGTTACACAGAGACTTAAGGAAGATACAGCCATCTGAGGGCTGCAGGAGCCAGAGCTGGGCTGGAGTGGTGCTCCAGGAGGATCTGCCTGAGCCTCTGATGTGGATTTCTGGCATTTCTGTTCAGTCTAATGGGTTCCTGCTCTGTCTGCTCACAGGCTTCCCTCTGAGCTGAGCCCTGGTGCTCACGCTCTGTGAATAAAGAGCTGCTCTGTTGCTCCTGGGATCCTTAACACGATGCTAGGAGCTGTCTGATTTGTCTTTTGCTCTTCAAATAATTACTCAGACTTTAAGAAGTCTGAGAGCAAATTTCATGATGAAGGAACCTCATATGTTACACAGAGCCCAGGCTGTTCTGCAGGAAGAGTTCATGCTTTGGCTTCTGCAGGATGTTTCAAAGCAGAGGAAAGAGCTGTGTGTGTATTTATGTGTGTATGGCTGTGGGTCTGATGGGATGTGGATGCCCCAGGTGCCTCAGGCTGCTGCAGAATTTGCCACAGTCTGGTGCTGGTGAAGCTGGTAGAGGTTTGTTGAGCTACAGGCTGAGCTGGCATGCAATGTCTCAGATGAATGGGTCTGTGGGACCTGATCAGAAGAACCCTTTTATTTTCTCATGTTTTTTAACTTCAAAATCAGTTGATCTGGATTTCAGAGAGCTCTGGGTTTCAGAGCTGACTTGGACAACTCATTTATTGTGCAGGATCTTATATTCCACTTGCTGCAAGGGGTAGAAATCCATCCTTACAAGGGTTAACTGATAGGGTTAATGGCTCTGACTATCTGCTGACTTGACCTGGTGTTCTGACCAGCTGCTACTCGTGATGTAAATGAGCTTCTCACCTGAAAAGAGTTACCACATTAAGTCTCACAGAAAATAAACGGATCCCACCTCACTCTGCCCAGAATAAGTGCTGTTAGCTGAGGAGGAAGGAGTTGTGCTGTTTCAACATTGTGCCTTTTCATCAGCTCAGGCATCACAAATTTTAATGCAACTTCCAAGGAATGTTGGAGGAATTTCAACATCTTTTGTTACTGATACAAAGCCCAGAAGAATTTCAGTGAGAAGACATGCTTGGCTGTCCTCTAACAACAGCACATGCATTATGTCCTGCTGCTGCTGCCTGTGGTCTGGAAACTTCTCTAGAAGGCAAGTTGCATTGTAGCTGGAAGGAGCTGGGCTTTTCTAGAGATGTTCAGTAAATACAAAATAGGACTTCCTTTTCCTTTTCGGTGGCTTGGATATGCAGCTTACACATATTTGATGAAATTAAGTATATTTATTCTGAATAAGTATGTAAGACTTTTTCTTTGCTCAAACTCTGTAGTAGGAAAGACAAGTGTATATTCTACTTCTTATTTTTTCCTGATGGTGAAATCTCAGACTAAGAAGCTAGATTGGTGCAGATAAAAGTAATAATTGAAAACCCCCCAAACAACCCCTGCCATTAGAATTGCAGCTTGCTTAGAAAAGGGCACTGCTGTGGGAGAGGCTTTAAAATGAAATCTGGTTGCAGATTCGTGATTTCCCTTTTGGGTTTCCTTTGAGTGGCGGAGCAGTTGGTAATAGATTTCTCTCTGTGTGGCCCTTGCTGTCCATGGGCTGTGTCCATGCTGCTGGATTGTCATTTGAAAATAAACTGCTCACCCACAGAAATCCCCACTCGGGCATGGGGGTGACACTGCTGTGGAGCTGCTGGATCATTGTTCTCTCAGTAACAAACTGCTCACCCACAGAAATCCCCACTCGGACACGGGGGTGACACTGCTGTGGAGCTGCTGGATCATTGTTCTCTCAGTAACAAACTGCTCACCCACAGAAATCCCCACTCGGGCATGGGGGTGACACTGCTGTGGAGCTGGCAAACGTGGGCTATCCTGACTGTTGGGTTTTTTTAGCATTGTCAGAAGGCTGAAAGAGAAAAGAACCATCAGTATCTCTCGAAGCAATGGCCAAAACCCAAGACGGGGGGAGAGCAGATGCACACACAAATGTCATGGTTAAACACTTAATAGGATTTGGGGGAATTCTTCTTTTCTCCAGATTGATTCTCTTAATATTTCCATAGTCTCTACAGAGCTGTGCTGTTCTTCAGTGATCTTAAAGCCAATTAGGGCAGAAGTTCTGACTTAGACTTTGAATTTTCAAGTTTAAACTAAGTTACAGATAGCTTTCAAGGTCAGTATGTAGTTGCATGCTATGAAATTTAATTGATATTTTTCTTCCCTAAAGCATCGACATATTAGCAGGCAGCTCATCACTTGCACAGTATTCCCCTGGACATCATTAAATTTAACCTGGGATGCTTTATCTCTGAAGGACTTGTATTCAAATTTTAAACGCTTTCTTCTTCCAGAAGTAAGTGATATATCCTACTTAATGTTTCCAAAGGAAGTATGCACGATGAGAAACAGAGGAGGAAGGAGGATTTAAGAGTGGGAGAGCACACATGTAATACTGAGCAGAAATGGTTTAGATGGAAAAAGATGGAGGAGCTGAAGTGAAAGGTCTTTTGAGAAAAACAAAGCAGAGAGTTTAAGTGCATGAATATTGCCAAGAAGAAGTAATTGTTTTGTTAAAATATTTAATGCAAAATGACAACATTTTCATTATTGTGCTTTGTAGATGCTCAAAATGCTTGGATCATTCCTAAAGCATTAAGAACTGTATAGAGAACAGGCACCATTTGTCCTGGAAAGAGCGTGTTTTGGGGGATCATTTAAATCACATAAAGCTAATATGCAAAAGCACTTGCCCTCTCCAGAGGTTTGGACTCTTTTCAAGTTTTCACTGGGTGTCTAAGCAAGACATTCCAGATTATTAATCACCTCATATTTAAGTCGAGGTTTTTCATAGCTAATGAGATTTTTCCAGAGTGGCCAGTACCTGAATGGTGCTTTTGGTGTAATAACGCACAGTAACAGAAAAATGATGTGCGAGCCAAATGTTATGTGATTCCAGTGCTGGACTCTGTCCTATTTATTCCTGGCAAGAGATCACGTACCATAAGGGAGTGGTGATGCTTCCAGAAATCTGTGGCACGTGATGTGTTTTTCTTCACTGAGGCACGAGGCGATGTGCCATGAAATGTCAGCTCCCACTCCATTTCATAAAAGAGTTTGTTCATTCAAGGGAGACGGTAGCATTTGTAATTAGGCAGGTGAAATTGCCAGGAGGAGCATCCCGTGCCCCTTTCCAAATGCAGGTCAAGGTGTTGTGTGTGTAATCAAATCTGTAATGTAATTTGTGTTTATATTATAAGTTAGAATGAGCAAAACTCTGGCCTGCGAGAAGTCGGAGAGCAGAGGGGATTTTATTTTAGTACATAATCAAGTGAAAAGAACAATATCTCTTTTTATGTTGATAGCCAGGATTAAATTATTCTTGGACTCATTATTAAATGAAGCATATGATTAAATATTGAAACGAAGAATATTATTTTTCATATCTGCATTGGAATGAGGAAAAGGGGGGGGGAAAAGAAATCCCCTATGGATGAGTCAGTTCCTGTATCCAAAGCAGTGGGAGAGAAGGGAGCTGTTTCCTCACAGATGAGTCCTGGGTTTGGAGCCTGGGGAGGAGGAGGTGTTTACATGTGACTGGGGGCAGCAGGCATTACCTACCCCTCATCACAGCTGTGCAGGTGGAATGAGGCACCTCTTGTAGGTGCATCCCCAGCATCATCAGTGCTTGGCAGAATGCTGTAGGATCTGGTGCTTTTCTCAAAGGGATCCTCTCTCTGCCAGCGCCAAGAGATAATGATCTCCCAGAAGACCCAATTTCCTGCTGCTGACTTACATATGTGTATATCTCTTAGAGCAGATGCTGGCTCAAAATGTACATTTAAGTGGATAAATAAATACTGGAGTATTTAGTTGCTGTGGGAGATCCCAGTGAGGTTAGTGCTGTGCTAAATCCTGCTCGACCGGGTCCTGTTTGACTCAGCTGCCCCAAGAGCTGTGCCCCAAGGGTCTGCACAGCAAAGCTGATGGACAAAAAGGAATGAAAGATGATTAACCCCAAACTGCAGGAGCTGTGCTCCAGGTCCTCAGTGTGTAGTATCTAAAGCCATGTGAAAGGCTTCCCTGAGGTTCAAACCCTATCTCTTGTTTATGGCCTGGTTACACGAGTGTACACATAAACCAAACAAAACCCCACTACCACCAGTTCTTGCAGTATATTTCTGCATTCAGGAGGGGGTGAATGTGCTGCTTTGCTTGCAGTTTATGGGGAAGAAGCTAAATTGGTAGAAGCATGCCTGAGAGATGTGGTATTTCTAGTGAAGTAAGAATATCATAAGGGATAGAAACTGGGAAGGAAGGGAAATTGCCAGGCATGATTCTCAGTCTGTTTAGCTTTACTGTGTATGAATCAGTCTGATGGGGGAACTTGGCTGAGAGATGCAAAAAGAATTTCTTATGGATGCAGAAAGTGATGTTTTGTTGATTTGTGTGCTACCAAACCTCTTTACAAGAAAAGAAATTTCAGTTACGAGTGCTTTGGCTGGCAGCAGCTGCATTGTGCTGTCAGCACTTCCTAATGGCAGTGGTCTGTCCTGCTGGGTTTTTTGGTTTCTGCATTCTCTCCTGTGTTGAGGTGGTTAAAGCAGAATGACCCTTTTTCCCTAAATGAAATGAGAACATTTTAATTGATTTCCCTGCCATGCCCACAGCTGAGGAGTTTCCCTTGTGCAATTACTGGCCTTTTTCACAAGATGAAAAAATAAGAATTTTAAATGTCAGAGGAGAGCTGCGGATGAGAAATTGATTTCAAATTCAGGTGGTGTTAGGCTATGTGTGACAGTCTGCAGGGTGAGCTGATGAAGGGAAAGCCTTCATGTTGCAATGTTCCATTCCCGACCTCCTCCTGTGAAGGCACATCCCTGCTTCCCTTGTCTCTCCCGATTCCCACAGCTGGGGTTAGAGGGGAGAGCAGGTGAGGAGCGTGGCCTTTTTCCCAAAGGTTAGACATGTCAAGCTCTTTTGACTCCAACCGCAGTAAAGTGCATGAGAGTTTGCTGCTTCCGAAGAACATCCTCAGTGTTTCTGTTTCTGCCAGATCTCAGAGGTGTGATTTTTAGCTGCTGCAGCCCCTTACAGCCCCATGGCTCAGAGCTTTGACTTCACTCAGCCCATCGCTGTCCCATCCCATACCTTGGTCCACTTTTTGCGGTCTTCATACCTGTGCTCTTCCCTGAAATAGGGAGAGGGAGCTTCCCAAGTCATCATGAGGATGATTTTGGTGATGAATGAAGCTGTGTTAATTGCAAGAAAAACACAAGAGTGAGTAGCACAGCAATGTGTGTGTTTTCTGAGGCTTCTTTCTGCTGCTCTGGTGTATTAGCTGCCCTTGCACAGCTCGTTGCTTGTTTGGTAAACTTTCTAGTACAGCTATTAAAAGTATTTAGTTTATTGCTGCATTGATGGTGCTATTAATAGTCTAACTTGGTAGGAATGAGTGGAAGTTGATGCAGTAGTACAGATAGGCCTTACCCAGGCTCCATTTTGTTATTTTTATTAGTGACAGATGTGCTTTGTTGGCATGCTGTCCCCCACAGCTGAATTGCATCAAAGTCCTCATAGTCTTGGAACTGTATCATTTAAAAAAACCAAACTTGTTGGGACTGTGGAGCTGAATTTTAGATTGAGTCTATGGCGTTGTTTGTGTAATTACTTAAAAGTGTATCTCCAAACTTGCTGAGCAGTGTTTCTAAATCAGACTTCAGTCCAGTTTGCAATGTCAATAAACCTCACGAGTGACTTGGCAGTCGGCTTTTGAACTGTCAGTGGGCAAAGTCCAGCTGCAGCCGAGCTTGCGTCACGAGCAATACCCAAATGTCCCACGAGACAAGTGTGTCGAGTTGCAGTTTAATGTGTGTTTTCCTGTGCCTGGGATCTTGGAGTTCTCGTAGCCATCCGAGGACCATCGGCTGCTGTGTTGATTCACATCTTTAAATAACAGAACCTGCCATGGGCTGATCGCATCGATTCCAAACTGGCAACTAATGAAGCAGATCAAATACACCAGGGAGGCTCTGCTCTTCCAGAAATTAAAGTTTTCGTTATAGAAATGTGGAAATGGAAGACTATTAATTTTGTTCTCTTGACAGTTGTTATTAAATCCTACTTATTTCATGTGGTCTCAATTATTTTCAATTTTGACATTTCAGTGCACAGGAGATCCGTGCAAAAAAAACCCCAGTCGCTCTAGAAGTTACTGACAGATCTGGAAGTGTTTTGAGGGGGGAACCTTGGGGTTGTTTCTAAAGCATCTGGAGCTGAAATGTCCACAATGAAACTCCCATTGCCAGTGCTGGAACCTGCCCCTTTGCAGCCTGCCTCAACCCTGGGCAGGCAGCATCATGTTCTTTATACCAGAGCTTCCATTTCTGAGGTGTTCAGAACTGTAAAGTAGAAGCAGAATGGGTTTGTTTATGTTCTAGCACCATTTCTAGGTGGAAAACGGTGTGAAAATGAGACCTTTTATCTAAGTCTGTAGTGGGAGTTTCCTAAGTACGTGTAAGGCTGAGCTGGGAAACCATAAAGGGAAAGGTCTGGAAAATAAGATCCTTTTGCTCCTATTAATGCTTAGAGGAGGCTTCCCAAGTTGCTTGCACTGAAGAGCATTATGGATTTTATTTTAAAGCTATGTCACATTTACTTCATTGCTCAATACAAAATATCCCAGTGCTAAATCAAACTAAACTCAATTTTTTTCCCCTCGTGTTTCTGCATTGCCGGTTTGATCCCTAGATACAGAGGATCAGCAGAAATCCCCCACCATTTAAAAGGATTAGAACTGGCTGGTGAGATTTTGGCTGTGGAATTAACTGGTGGGAGCGGTTTTAAAGCAATACTGCACAGGTCAGGTGTGGGGATGTGTTGTGTGTTTCTGTATCAAGCAGAAAACAAGGTGTGCAGTCCTTAGGCACAAATCTGTCTTGCCTGCTCAGAATGTGCTTTTATACTTTCGCTGGGCTTCGCATTTCAAGCTTTCTTTTTCACTTGGCACTTGTATTTCAATTACTCCTGTTGCCTCGTACCTTCTTGCTTACCTTTTGTGGTCTGGGCAGTCCCTTTCTTTCCAAGTGCAATTCCCCCTCTGCCTCGCTGTTCCTCCCTCTGGTGTGGAACCTGCTCTGCTGGTGATGGTGATTAATGGCTTGCTTCTTGCTTGTCTAAACTCTTACTTTTTCTGGCACAAATGGGAAGGCTGAGGGGTCCACCAGGGCTCACAACAACAGCTTTTCACTTTACTGCATCGCCTGCCACCGCTCTCATACTCGCAAAGCTTCCTTGTGTTTCTTGGAGCAGTAACAGGGCGCTTGTCTGAAATGGTGTGGGAGTGTAGCAGGGAAGAGTCTGAGCTGTTTGGGATTCTCGTGGCTCTGGTTAGCCAGGAAGGCAGAGGTGCTCACTGCGGGGAGAAGGATCCCCCACTGCCTTTTTGTTCTTAAAGTCTGTTTTCTGTGTGGCTTTCCCCTTTCCCCGTCAGTGGAAGCTGAGGTTCAAAATCTTGCGCTGCTAGATCCTGCTGGTGAATCTGATTCCTCAGTCTCCACCAGTAGGCTTGGGAAGTCAGTGAGCCTTGGCTGCACCTGAGTGTTCCTTACCCTGTGAATTATTTTTGTTAGAAATGGAAATGAGCCTTCTGAATTTGATTTATTTCCCCGAGGTTTATCTTCTTACTCTCAGCTAATGTTTCTGGTGACTTTTTTGGTACCATCAGTACCTGACTGAACAGTTCTGCTGTGTTAATCCAAGCTATTTTCAACATTGGTATTGAGCCAGGGTTTTTAAGGAGAGTGTCAATCAAACTGACTTTGGACAACCTTTGTCCTACTCTGACTGAGTCTAATCTTTGCTCTGGAGAGCCTGTGACCACTGCAGCAGGTGACCTGAGTGTCTGCCCTGTGGTGGTGTTATCTGGACCCATGCTGGCCATCCATGACAGTAATTAACACCTGCACAACATCCTTAATTTTGAAGGGCTACAGGAGATATTTTCTGTAACACACAAACTGTTGGGAGCTGTCCGAAGGAAGTGAGAGAAAACTGAAGTAGAGTGAATTCACTAAATTAAAGTGTCTCTGTACAAGGGGTTGGAGATGACCTTTTTCTGCAAAGGTGGGGGCACCTGTCTTGCTGTCCCTGCAGTTATCATGTGAGCACTTGGGGAAAAATTCAGCTTGGCAACATAGCCAAATTTCCACCTTTCAGAAAGTGTCTTGCAAAACTGGCTCCAGTCACTGTGCTCTGGGGTTCGCTGCTTGCAACTGTTGGGGAAGAGTTGGTTTGGTTTATAATTGCTTGTCATCTGAAATAAGGCTCCAGACCTTCTCTAGCTTGGGTTAAAAAAGACCTGTCCTCAAAAGTGAGTAATTTCCTGGCTATACTTCGCTTACTACATGTATGAGCCAGAAAAAACTCTTCAGTCTCAGAAATCTAGCAAACCATCTGAAGAGTGAGGTTTCTGGTGATTTGAGTCTCTGGCTCCTGATGTGTGTATTGAGCCAAATCTAGAATGTAGCTTTTCCTGTAAAACACCACATTGATATGCACTGGTTCTGTCAGAGATGCTGCTGTAGTTAAGGACTGGGGAAGGTACCTGTGCTTCATATGCAGTATTAAATATCGCTTCTGAAATAAGATATTATTTTGGTTAGTGTGTCCAGTTTAATAATTAACTTCAGGGAGAAGATTCTTCTAATAAAACACTGGGTTACAGTTCAAGAGTTACCATGACTAATCAGCAGATACTTTCGTATCCAAAAATACGAATAGCTACTTGACTGGAATGTTACTTTTCATTTTTAGAAATGGAGTGTATTGATTAAGGCTTTGAGCTTGGGAGCTCTGGCTGCAGTTGGTATTATCAGTTACTTTTTGCCTCAATTTCCTATCTGTAAAATCTAAACAATTTGCCTGAGGTCAAATGAGAAGTATGTGACAGCTACTGATGTCTTCTTATTCTTTGCTGGCCGTGTCTGCTTAGGACTTGTCAGAAGCTATTTTTTTTTCCCCAACCTTTTTATAGCACCTCGCTCTCTGATTTTGATTTAAGCCTTTAGCCTTTGATTTGAGAGAACAGTGGCTCCTGTAACGTGGTAATGCTGAGCCCTGAGAGTCTCTCGGCATGTAACGATCAACATTTGAACAGAAGTAGCAAAAGGATTGCAAATACTCTTAATTCCTTTTCTCATGCTGTCTGATGCTGTCTGCTGTCGTGCTAATAAATTCACAAAGCTTATGTGATTAAAAACTTGAGAACCTGGTGCACTTTACGAGCTCTAATTAAAAGCGGTAGAAAACTTGGAGCTTTCTTTGAAGGGTTGGAGGTGGCTTTGAGAGCTGGTTGCTGGCAGCAGGGGCCGGGGCTGTGGCAGGGCTGTGGGCTTTGCTGCAGGGCAGGATGTGGTTCTGTGCTGGTTGTACCTCTGCAGCTCCAACCAGCACACTGGGGCTCTGACACTGGGAGTGTCTCACTGACTCACAGGCATCTTGCTGTGACCTGGGTATTTTTGCTCAGTGCTGCAGTGGGTCACTGACTGATGTGGCTGAGTTACTGAAGAGAACAAAAGAAGTGCTAGTAAAAATAAAGTGCTTTTCGCCAGTGTCTAGTCCGTGAAAGTGGTACGTTTGCATGGTGAGAGTCTGTATTTAGTGGTTCCAGATTTAAAAACTGTTTTGCCTTTGCCTCCAGATCCAAGGATGGCACTTCATCTTCCCTCTTTAAATTGATGTGCTGCGGAAGTTGCATTCCTGCTCTCCCAAGCTGCCGGCTCAGGGCTGTTGGTGCCACAGGGTCACTGATGGAATGTTTCCATGAAATAGGACCAGTGTCTCGTTAGGATCAATGGGTAGCTGAAACCTTTGTGTCCAGGCAGCCTGGTGCCTGTGCAGAAGCTGGGTGGGTGATGCTGTAGCCATGGGTGAGGTGATGGTGAAGGCTGGAGGCCGCTGTTGTGTTCAGCATTGGCCATCACTGCCCTCCTTATGGAAGGAAATTGAAGTAAAGCAGTGTCAGGCTGTCCCCAGTGCTCCAAATTTCACTGCTTGGCTTCAGCCACAGTCCTGTTGTCTCTTAGTTTGGTCTGCTCTTGATTTACTGTAAGAAATAAATGTAATTTCGGCTTTGAGTTGGTGCACTCAATAAACTCTGGCTTCTTGGCTGCTAACCTGAGCTGAGTAATGCTGAATGAATGAGTCATCTGTGCCCAGCAGCAGCTGGGGAAAGGCTTCCTTCAAGGATCCATCCTGCAGTTTGTTTGGCAGCACAGAGGGCAGTGGCTGTGGCATGCCCGTGGTTCAGGATACAGCAGGATGGATTTAAATAAAGGAACACCAGAGCCCAACTGGGAGTGCTGGTGCTCAGCCCTGCATCCCAGGGAACCAGGAAACAAGTACTGTGCTCTGCTGGAAGCTTGATCTTATTAAAGAGTAATCAGCAGAGGATATGTGAGCATAATTTACTGGGTATCAGAATGTCTCTTTAAACATTGCACTGAATTAAAAAAGAAAAACTGCTATGCATGGTTTTATTGTTTCTTTATGAAATACAGCTGTTCAATTTGTGTTTTCCTTCATTATATTCACTGTCCGTCAGCCATTCATCACTACAACTCTCTGGAGCCATGATTGCTCCCTAGTCTCAAATATTAAAAACCCATCAGAAGAGTCCAGTTGGAATTTTCCAAGCATGCATGGCATCTTGGCACCACAGTTCTCATTAATTTTTGTGACATTAAGGGTTGGGATCCCACAGGTAGTCTTTTGGAAGTATTTAGTTTCCATGAATTAAAAAAATGGTGAGGGAATTTGTGCCTCCAAACTCTTTATTTTGTTTCCTTTTTTATCTCTTGAAGTGACTAGAAGCAAGCACTTCAGTTACCCTGTTGGTGAAAGCTCCCCTCCAGCCGTAAATGGGAGCTGGTGGTGTGGTAGGGAGCCCGTAGCTGGCACACAGAACACTTGAATTAAAGTAGCATCTCTGCAGGTACATATTTAAAACTAAAATATTACAGCAAGTTAAAACAACTTTGGCAGCATGTGCAAATTACTTGGCAAAAGTGTTAATTTCCTTGTTAAACGTCGTAGCAGAAAGGGCCTTTGATCCCAGCAGCCTGTTGGGAGTCCTTCCTAATTGTTATCAAACTATCCTGTAGCTTTAAACAGATAAGACCTAATTAGCTAAAGTGGTGCTGCATTTTTTCAAAATAAAGAGTGCCCTCTCAGTGTTAGGCACCTGTGTTTCTGTGCTTTCAGCTTGAATTACAAATTTGGTGCAGTGCCCAACGTAGGACTTCAAGCAAGAGCTTGACTGTGGCACTCAGTGACTTCCAGCAGCAGAGGAGAGGAGAGTGTGGCTTGTAGAGACCCAAGAACAAAGTACAAATAACCCCCTTCAGATGGGAGGCAGAATGTTAAACATTTTTAATGACAGCAATATGAAGGGCTGGTATAAAAGTCCTTTTTTTATATTTGTATCCTTTGTGCTGTGAGAAGGAACAGGGGAAAACTGCATCAATGGAGTGAGGTCTGACTTCCTTGTCTCGATGTAAAGAATCTTCTCCACATCAAAAGATCACTTTAATGATGAATCTGAAATTCTCTCTGCTATTTTTAACCTCAGGCTATTAGTGAGGCCACCACAGCAGAGAAGGAAGGAGAGATGTTGGAAATGCAATATTCTTGTGTCTCCTCCACCCATCTGCTTCCAATGGGAAAACTGAAGCATTAAGGATTTGGTTCAACACCTGTTAGGTTACTCAAGGAAAAACAAAGACTTTGCCAGATGTTTAAGAAGAAACATATGGCAGGCAGGGAGGGAGAAACTGTGCCAATTTGTCTGTTTAATCAATCAAACTTGTAACAATCAATGCCATTGTCCATACCCTTAATAAATAATTGTTCCCATGAAATATTGCTTAATGCAGAGTAGAACGTCACTAATGGCCCACGGCAGTGGGCGCAGTGAAGGATGCAGTAGGTTTTCCTTCCTTCCCTTGTTGATGGTACAGAGCTTTTGAATTTTTCTTGTTCCATGTGCTTAAGACCCAAACAACAACAACGAAAAATAATCAGTTCTGGGAATAGATCAAACCACCTGCACAGTTTTCACTTGAATTTTAGTTTCAGTGAATATCAGGGAAAGTTGTTTTGCAAGTTATTTTCTGGAAGTGGATGTTGCTTCCTGGAACTTCTGAATCTTAGGTTCCTTCTTGATACAAAGTAGAAATAAAAAATATCAGCTTTGCTTTCACTGATTGCAGTCTATCTAGAAAATTACTGTTGCTGTAAATGCAGAGAAGTCCCTTCAGTGGGTGTGAAAGGCAATGGTTTCCTGGAGAAACACTTCACACCAGGTCCCATCAAAGCTGCTTTTAGACCTGCAAGGATTGAACCCCTAGTGCTTTACCTGCCCCCTCACCCCAGCTGCCTCCTCCAGTCCTTGGCCACGGGGTCAGAAGGCACGGAGCGAGCCGGGGATGCTTTCTTAGTCATACAAATGTGGAGCGTGTTAGGATAAGCAACTTGTCATTAGAGGCAGGGCACAGTTCAGTCCTGACGTTATCTCGCCGTGGTTCGCCTTCTGTCGCATCGTAATGATTAATCACAGCCCTGTGCCATGTGTTACCAGGCAGCCTGCATTTGCTTAGCAGTCAGGAACTACTACACATTCTCTGCTGCCTTAATCCCCTGTGACTGTTTCCTAATGCTAACAGTGCTGAACAATGGGATATCATGACAGCTTGTGATTGATTCTTTTTTTCTTTTTCCCTCTTTTGCAAGGAATTGGGAATTTCCCCGTTTAAGATGCTTACTTAGCTAGCTTTTACCGTCAGTGATTAAGAACTGCACTGGTTGCTGCCATTATCAAATAACTTTTAACTCTTCTCTAATTCACTATTTAGCCAAGCAGAAAATAAGTGTATTTCCTTACTCTAAGTTCACTGTGTGCTCATGAATTGTTTGGTAACCATGTACTAGGTCAAGCAGAGGGGAGCATTTGGAACTCAGGCTGCTCAGGTTTGCTTCAGGTGCCCTGTACAGCTCACCCCTCTTCAGGCACTGCAGGAGCTTGAAAGAACCTTGTATCTTTAAAAAGTCACCATTGACATCCTTGGATACCAGCTCTGCAGTCTTTTCCTCATTAAAGTGCAGATGGAACTAGTTTTATTCTGCTTAGGAAACAAAAAACTCCAGTTGTCTCAGAGCATATACAGTTTGTTAAAGGGAAGTCAGGGTTGGTCTTGGTCTGCACCACAAGAGTTGGATAGGAGAGCTCTTCTCCATAGGATGTGGGAACAGCAACATGATTTTAAAAGTCACTAAAGTCAGCTAAAGACAATATTTTTCTTAATTCATACCTTTTTTGCTGATGTCAGAAACTTGTTTAGACCTGGCTCAGTGTACACTTTAGCTGTCAGGCTCTTTGTGAACACAGTGATTATTGTTAAGTGAAGCATATGCTAATCCGGGTCGAAATATGCTTTTTCTCTATTGCGTGACACTGTGTTAATTAAAACATCCCTTTGCTGTGGGAGCTGGTGGTGGTGAGTGCCATCGTGTTTCCTCAGCAGAGCTCAGCTCAGGTTGGGCACTGGTGCCAGCCAAGGGCTCGGAGGGTTGTGGATCCCAGCCCTCCTTCTGCCGGGCACCTGGTGCCTTCAACCAGAACTGAGTTATTAGTGGAGAAAGTGGCTAAAATGCAGCTTTTGAGAAAGGCTGAAATTTGTGGGGGAGTGCTCCAGTGTGAATGATTTCTTGCCATTTGTTCCCCACCCTCGGCACTGCTGTGGCTTGGTTTCCTGGGAATGAAAGATGCCAGAAGGTGGAAGGAGAAAGGCCTATCCTTTTTCCCCAACCTCATATAATCTCCTTAATTTTCTTTGCATAAACTGATTCTCATTTCCTGGCATTTCCAGGCACCTTTTTTCAAACTGTGGGAGGTATTATGTCCACTGAATTTCATTCTGGAATAATGAAACCGTGCTTTGCATTAGGGGCTAAATTATGCCCCTGTAGAATTTTTAATTGTTCTTTTTTCCCCCTGACTTTCTGGGTATCTAAAGGAGGCTTTCCTGCTTTAATCCAGATCACTGGGATTTGGTTATATATCAGATGCAAATCTCTTTGCATCCATAATCCTTCTTTATAAACTGTTGTTGACTTTTCTGTCGATTTTTTATTTTATTTTATGCCCTATCTCAATGGGTACATATGTTCTGAGGTCTGAATTTTTGAGGAGTGCATCCCAAATGAGTTGTGAGGCAGATCTGTACTAATATGCTTTGACAGCCTGCTGTGAGGTTTGGAGAATTGTGCTAAAATACAGTATCTACCCTGTCTAAGTTCTTGCATTTTCTGAGATACAGAGATGAAAAGTTTGTCACTGTTCTAAAGACTATGTTTGTCTGTTTGTTTTCACCAGACTTCGAGGCTTTGAAAGTGCTGTGGCCTGAGATACTCAATACTGGCTTCTGTATATTCCTAAATATTCAGTTGTTGAAGGAAGTGTAGGGTGCATGCAGTGGTTGGAGGGATGGATGAGGGCTGGAGCTGAGTTATTGTCACTGCAGGTGCATTGCTGCCCTGGCAGAGCAGTCCCTTAGAGCAGTCCCTTGTGTTCACCAGGCTCAACTCCGGAACCAGGGGGAGGAAAAAGGTTGAGGCCGTGTTTTATTCAGCATTAATGGAATCCAAGGGTGTCGCATCTTGGTGTTTTCAAGTACGATGTGCTTCAACTCTGTAAGGGTCGTAATGGAGAAAAGAGGAATTCTGTAATTGAAATTATTCTGAAGACAGCTGGATTTAGAATAAGTGTATTAAGCAATTTGTGAGACAGTGGAAAACATCACTTCCATGGTTGAAAGAAGAGGGGCAAAGATAAAGATGTCTTAGAGCCTGATTAATTGGTGATCTCATTTCTTACTGCCCTTTGCTACAGATGGAAAAAAAAATCCCTAGGATGACTTATTAAATGATTAGTTTTATCTTTGTGTAGTTGGCTGATTGCAGTACAATAAGTAATTTTGTTGCTATTGCTGTTTAAAATTACAGTTTGATCTGGAGTAGAGCAGAAGTGTAACAGAAGTAGGGTAAAACAGAACAGCAACCAGACGCTGTGATTAGAGCCTGGAAACAGAAACAAACTGAGGAATTAGGATACAGGCAAAGACAGCAGAAGATGCTGGTGATAATTGATCAGGGATGGTTAATCCTCTGGGGTAGGAGAGAGATGGGAAAGGCAGCAAATACCACTAGGCAGGATCTCCACTTGGCTGTGAGGTTGCAGCTAGGACAAAAAAAAGTGAATGCAGGTAAGAATAGGCCCCCTGAAATGTGTGCAGGTGGTGGAAAAGCCAGGGATGGTAATTCCAGGGCAAGCTGCTGCTTCAGGATGAGCTGCTGCCACATGAACCTCTGTTAGTCAAACAGTACCTGTGGCTGGGTTCAGCATGGGACACTCCCTCGTGTTCCTCTGTGATTACGAAGGTGCAGTGGATTACTTTGGCTGATAATAAGAAGAAAAGCACTTCTAACCCCAAATACCAGGGATCCTCATCGTTGGTGTGGTGTCTTCAGGCAGGTATCATAGCATCATAACATGGTTTAGGTGGAAAAGATCAAGTCCGGCCATATGGAACAAATCTTTTCAGCATCTTCTGTGTTGGGTGTTAGGAAAAGAAAACAAAACCTTTTTTTTAATCTTTACTAGAATGCACCTAATTAAAAACAACAAAAAAAGACATCCAGATTGTAATAGCAAAATATGCTTTAATCACAGTGTGACCCTTTTATAATGGTTTTCTTGTCATAACTGTAATTGCTGATGCTTTGATACTTCCACCAGCATGGCTTACAAAAGTTGCAACATGAATATAGAAAGGACGTGTACTAAGTTTTGCAGTTTTAAAAACATCAAAGCAAAGCTGTGACATAGATTTTTATTCTTTTGTTGTTCATCTGCATATTCTTGCATCTGTAGGGAAAGCAGGCAGTGCCTAACAGCTGGTGAGTACTTAGAGAGTGGTTTGGGGTTGGTGCAAGGTGAGAGCACTAAGCAGTTATCCAAGATCCATTATGTACTTACATGCAGCTGTTTACCTTTTGAGGCAGTCATTATAATATTTAAAAGCCAACTTTTGCTGTCGCATTGTAGGACAATTTCCTTGTGTTGTGACAACAGCAGAAGTGCTGGTGTTTTGTCAGCGGATTTTCATTGCTCAAGAGCCTTAAACAAAGAGAGGGACTCCTGGGCATTTCCTTCTGACACAGAGTTTTATCTCCTTCTCCCTTGTGGCAACCCAGCCTTCCTTCCTTTACAAACATCTTGCAAGATGGTGTATGGACTGAAGGAGGCTTGGTGGTAATAAACCTGCTAGGATTTTTTGCCTGGATGGTAGGAATTTACAATAAATGTGGTGAAAAGCTACTCCTTGATGTCACTGCCCGAAAGCAGCCCCAAACAGAAAGCTTTATAGCCCCAATGTGACTCAGGCAAGACAGTAGTGTTTATCCCACCTCCTTGGTGAAGGTTTGCAGGAGGTTGTTCCTATTCCTCTCCTGGAAGGTGTGACTCTCCCTGCATGTTTATCCCCGTTTGCAGTTCCCACCGCCCGGGAGCTGCAGCGAGCAGGGTTGTCAGTGTGAGAGGCAGACAATTGAATCAAGGCACTAAAACATGCCACTCCAAAGCTGTTTAAATCATCCTAATGCGAATTATGAATTTATTACAATACATATTACCTCAGGGGACAGAGAGGGAAGGGAGATCTGAAGGGGCTGTTTGTAAACATGTAGAACAATAAGCGTTTCCTGCGTTGCCACCGTGACAGGGAGCTCGCCTGCCAAAATAAAACCTAAATAAATAAATGTGTAGACAGGCAGCAGCTCACCTGGGGTCAGGTGGTTCCCAGTGGGTCAGGTAACAAACTGCTTCCCAAAAAAAAATGAACAGCAAACAACAATGACCCTTGGTCCTGAGGGGTTTAGGAGGGGGCCAAACCTCTGAATGTCACAGTTTGCTGTTTGTGGAGCAGAAGTGCTGGGCTTTGCACGGTGTAATGTGACCTGTGCTTTAGACAAGCTGCTGCACACTGCAGAGACAGCCGAGGCTGGAAAACCACAAATTCAGCAGTGCTTCCTAAGGGGAGAGGAAAGAAATGCACACCTCCTGGGGAGCATCACAAAAAGTGCACGGACACTCAGCATTTCCCTGAACAACGTTTCTGAGTGTGCATAGTGGTTGTTTTGGGATTTTCCCTCAGTTCTTAGCGGCAGTGCTGCTCCTTGGTGTCTGACAGCCTCAGCTGTCACTTCTCAGGTGCTTTGAGAGGTGAGATCATCAGCAGCTGCCTTCCCCACCTTCAGCTCTTCGCACCATCAGTGGGCTGTGTGCTCAGAAGAGGATGGGCATCCCCTGATGGTGTAGAGCCCGAGCAGCTGCTCCATGCAGCTCGCTGAAGAGCAGTGGTGGGATAATGACTTTGAGTCACTGCTGATGGGGAGAACACAACAAAAGAGGCAGCAGCTTACGGAGGGGTGGCTCCATATCCCAGTGCTTCTGCTTCTGAGAGCAGCGTGCTTCAAGAGAGCTCTGCAGGGGATGGCACTGACTGATGTGGAGGTAACGATTTATAAAGTGGAGGACCTAAACATAGTGCAGGCTGCAGTGCCAGCATGCTGCCTGTCCTCAGAGGACTCTGGAATATGCTGCGTTGCAAGACTGCAGCGATTTGGCTGCAAGCTATATTTAGCCTATTTATTCTTTGTTGGTGTATAATGTGCAGTTCAATGGAAAACTTGGTCTCTCCAAAAAGGAGGTTTGAACTGGAGTCAAGACAGGGAAAACACCATCTGTCTAGAAACCATTTTTCTTAAGCGATTTGAAGGGGGAGGCTGTGTACGCAAGATAAATGTGCATGTTGCTTGGTTTGCTGCTTGGGTCTTTTTATTTAAAGTTTTTTCCTTCTTCAGTGGGCTTCTACCCTGTAAGTTATTAAAGGCTATTAAAAATGTAGACAGCAAAATGCACTTTGTAATTCAGCTTTATAGACCAATTCTTTAGTAAGAAAATGGAATTTTTTTTTTCTACTCACAATGAACAACTCCAGTGCTAGGGTAAAAATCAGCTGTGCTTTGAGGAGATTATTCCTGTTGGAAGCACCCTTAAATGTTGAACAAGGATTAGTCCTATTGTGTTAAGGAATGGAAAAGAGCAACAAATACTGTCTGTTTTAAAGTGCTCACAGTCTGGGATGAAAGGTTGGCAAACTGAATAGGTCACAGTGAGCAGCAGCAGGCTGGTGGTGGCTCCCAGCAGTTCATGCATGCAGGAAATATTTGTGCTCTGCCTTGCCAAGGAATGTGTGCCATCGCTTAGAAATCAGTTCAGGAATTACCTTTGGGAAGTGTCTGTAGCCTGAGATGTACTCCCCTGGGATTTCCTGCTTTCCCAAGACATCGTCTGCCCTCGTGGAAATTAGAGCCTGATCCTGTTCAGAGAGGTAATGCAGAAGGTGTTCTGAGGTTGGCTGGGGGAAAGAGAGAAATTCTGACAGCTTTGCTATGTATTATATTTTTGAAGTTCATACAGTGTGTCTGCATAATGATACAGGTATCTTAAAATACTGCTCTAAAATGACTGTATAAACAAATTCTGGGTAGACCATACATGGAACAAAATTCCATCTATTCCTTTGGAGTTTAAATAGGCAGAGAGTCTTTATGCAGATAACACTTTCTTAGATAACATTTCCTTAGTTTTAATAATGTTATATATGAAATATTGCTTTTTATGGCTATGCAATACCTTTTTATGCTGTTTCTTGGGTGTCTGTTCATCTGTCTCCATAATTATATTTTACTTCCTGGAATTACACAATCCATCAATGCCAGGAAGGGCAGGGTGGTTAAGGGTTGCTCTGAGACTCATCAGACAAATGCACTGCATTGCTGGCAGTTACAATTGTATCCTTATCAAAATGGAGACATTTCTTCCCCCTACCCCTCCCCAGCTTCCACGATTTAAAAAACACCTCATAAAATAGAAATCTCAGTTTCTCACCGTGGCTTTATAAATTTAAAATTTAATTTAAAAATAGCCCATGGTGAGTATTTTTAAATGAATTGTTCTTTGGCTTTGATACAGCGTGCAAATATCAAAGGGTCTGGCTGTAATAGTGTTTGATTGCTGCCTGGCTTTTCTTGCTCTGGATACCTTCCATGGGAAAACTTGGGTTGTACTTTGAGAACATTCCAGCAGTGCTGACTGCAGTGAGCAGAAACCATAGCATGGTCCGTGTTTTAAACAACCTGAGTTGTACATAGTGGTCACCAATGAACAGCTTTAAAAAATGTAAATAAATTTTAAAATACGCCCAAACAAATAAAATTTAAAATTAAATAAAAATAAAATAAATACTATCTAAAAATAAGTACAACTTAAAAATTAATAAAAAAGAAAAATCAATTAAAAATCAGAAATATTTCTGAAGGTTCTTAGAAGTAAGGGTAAGGAACTAAAGAAATATAGCATGTGCTTTGCTTAACATATGCTGTGAAAGACTGAACTGAAATATTTTTGAAATTTAAAGTGGAAAATGCAAGGGGCTGGAGTTTGGGGATACATGGTTCATTCAGACAGCCTTACAAATATGTTATTGTGATTATTAATCCACCCCTGCAGAGCCAGGTGCCCGGCTCACCATGGAGCAGGCTGCTAAGTCTTAGGAAGAAGTATGAAAAGTCTTGTGGAACAAAAAAAGGCAGCGAGGTCTTGACCTCGCTGGGCACTGAGAGCCGGTTGTGGTGATAAAGATGAACAGCAGGAATGCTGCGGTGTGGGTTTGGTGGAAATCTGCTCTGATGAGCTGGGCTGCTTTTGAAGCCAGCTTCAAGCTCTGTCAGCTGGATGAGGCAGAGTTTCACCCCCAGGGCTCAGCATTTTGGGATCTGATGCATTTTGTTCTACTCAAGGGAAAAAAAAAAAAACCTGAATTTTTAATTTGTGGTGCGATGGTGGCTTTTTTCACAATGTCTTTTTTCACGAGCTGGTGAATATTGGGCAGGCAGGTGTGATTCTCTGGCTCCTCTGGCCCGTGCCATGCACAGATACTCCCACGTCAGGCTGGGTATCAGCATAAAGTGCAAATCTATAAATTATAGAGGCAGGTGATAAATGGGAGAGGCTGCAGGTGCACTTCAGCACTGCAGTCTCTTAAATCCTCATAGCTGAGGGTTTTCTTCTCTTCCCTTTTCTTCCTCAACAGTTAAGCATAAAGGCCTTGGGCTTTGCTTCCACCTCCTTGAATTCTTCAGAGTGCACATCACAGTGTCTTTAAACAGTGTGAGACGTGTCGGGGAACTGAAGGCATTAGCAGAGCGCTGGGATTTATTGGCAGATTGACAGCCTGATAGGCACACTCCCTTTCTTCTCTGTTTGTCACTCTTTGATACTTTCCTTTTCACGCTCCAGGAGGAGGGAGGGGTCCCACTGTAACACTAAATGTCTTCAGCAGTTCTGCTCTGCGAAACGCTTTATCTTGGTTTAAGATTTTTTTTTTAAAGTCTGAAGTTCAACTTATCCTTAAAGGTGCATAATTTACCAGGCCTCCTGTGATAACTTTGTGTCTTGCGGAGAAACTGAAATGGGAACTGAGCTTATTAAAACTAAATTAGTATAAAAAAGAAAAGTTTCTCCTTTGTGGGAATGGTAGCAACTAGTGTGAAAGCCTGAGATGCTGCTGCTTTGTTGGTGTGAGGATAGCAAATGAGGCGGTATCTTGGGAAGCTGAATCTCTCTCACGATCTGTGTTGAGCAGTGCTCAGTTTCAGACTCAATAGACCAGAGAGAGGTTGGTTACGTGTGTGAGATTGGGACTTAAATACACTCCTCAGCTCTGATGTTTCACAGGTTAATCTCCCTGTGCCTCCATTACCAAGGTTTTCAACAAGAGTAAAAAAACTCCCTCTGTCACTTGCATGTTTTCTGCCTTTTTCATTTAAAAGCCATTTAAACCCAGCAGTGCTGTCTGGGTGTGTTTTTACTCAGTGCACCTACTCGCTATGGCTATGCAGGGAGGTGCACGGAGCCTCGTAGCTGGGTCAAAGTTTGCATCCCTAAAATCTGGGGTCCATACCAATCAGAACCATTTATTTTAACCTACATAAGACAGCACAAACTGCTGACCCTTAGTATATATTTTACTTTCTGCAGCTGCTGCCAGCCTGGGCCCCGTGCTTGGCACTGAGCTGAGCAGCCACAGCCAGTATTGCTTACCCCGGATCCTCTGCCTGCAGCAGATAATGCCTCAAAGCTCCTTCCTCCTGTGCATTTAAAGTACACAGCCGTATTAGAAGATTAAGTTACTTTGAACGGGAACAGCTCCCATGTTGTAGCTCAGGCTGGTTTTCACTTTGTTCCACTTAAGATGTTGCCAAGGCTCGCTGTGACTTTTTTTTCCCCGCGATGTAGTTGCAGAGCATGAAATTGTTTGGGGCTGGATAATGCAGTAACCATGGGGCTATTGCTGCTATCTTTAACGTATTAAGCAGCTGTAATTTCTCTTGACATTTTGGTGTCCAGGTCAGTTGGTTTCTGTGGGTTTGTTTGGGATTTTTTTGGCGGGAGGGTGTGTGTGCTATTACTGCTGCTTTTTTTTTTTCCCCAGAGCTTCTTTCCCTGCCTGGCTTTGTACCTCACCAAACTGTCAGATGAGGAATGAATACATTTGGTAGAGAAATTAGACCATTAATTCCGCAAGATGTTTTCAGCGATATGTCAAGATCTCAGTTTGATAGAAAGAACTGGTTAGAGAAGGAAACCATCTGATCACTTCAGATCGAGCAATTAACTACTTAACAGCTGGAAAAAAGGTTGCAAGTGATGTGATTCTTCACGCCAGCAGCACTTAGTTGTTCCATCCACAGTTTTAAAATGCTTTGAACAGGAGATTAGTATCTTGCTCATTTTGCAGATGAGCAAACAGAAGTACAGAGGGGAGATGAATAGGCTCAAGCAGTAGGTCAACAGCAGAGCCAAAAGAATGAATCCCGGCTGTCTAAATCTGATCTGTTAGAGCGGAGGCAATAATGTTTCCCCTAGGATTATTTCATCTGCCAGGGATGACAGGGCCAAAATTTTCAAGGCTTTATTTTATTTTATTTTAATGTTTTTTTTCTTTAATATGTGGGTGACTGAATGAGATCCTCGGAGAGAGAGAGAATATGTCCAACACTTTGCAAACACGTGAGAGCCCCTGGTTCAGCATGTGTCATCTTCGTGGTACCTAAAGAGCAAAACCAAAGTGTTTCTCTGCGCACTTGAGAGCTGGTTCAGTGAGCCTTGAGCTGTTCCGGAGCCCCAGCTCAGTGTGCTGACTGCCTTTGCAGTCCCCTTGGTGGTATTTTGCAGCAGGTCTAGAAAGAGCAGCCATGGGAACGGGGCTCTGTAGCTCCATAAACAGCAGAGGCAGCCAGTTGTGCATCCTGGTGGTGAGAGCCAGGGAACCTCCCGCTCTCCTGCAGCCTGTGCTCGGGCAGACTCGTTCAGTCTCCACTCCCTCTGAGCTCCTGGGCTCTGATCTGATGGAGCTGTTCCATGGCACTGCTTCCCCATTAACCACGGAGCCGCAGCTACATTTTGGGTTTGAGTTTGGCTGTGGGAGTTCACGCAGGCTCTGCTTCGCACTCGAGAGGCCTTGCTGCTCCCCTTGCTCTGTTGTTCAGTAGCTGGGTTTAAAATATATATTGTTGCTGGCATTGGAATCCATATCTGCTCCCAGCATATGCTATTGGCACAATACCAGCAGATGCTGTTGAGCGGTATCAAATCTCGAGGCGCAGCTCTGCTCTGAAGTGTGACTCTGTGAAATGGCACCGGAGGGTTCCTCCTCGGCGTCTCGGTGACTTACATGTTAAGTTCTCTCTTAGAAAGTGAGAGATGCTGGTTGTTTGTTTTTAACAGGCATCTCGACAAACCAAACCTGTAATTCGATTTGGTTCTAAGGGAAATGGCGGGGCTGGGGTGGGTTTCTGGCTCCTGCCCTTGCGCACGGCTCCTCTCCCACCCTCTTGTAGTCCCAGCTGTGCAGCAAGGAAGCTCTTGGGGCTGGGGAAGGGGCATTTGTCAGTGCCAAAGGAGTCAGGCTGCCCTTGCAGGTTACAAATATTTCCATTTTGTTGTT
Source organism: Pachycephala philippinensis (assembly GCA_013397055.1). Classification (NCBI taxonomy): domain Eukaryota; kingdom Metazoa; phylum Chordata; class Aves; order Passeriformes; genus Pachycephala; species Pachycephala philippinensis. Next base: position 350,685 of record VWZT01011586.1, on the reverse strand, counting down.
TAATAACAAGTCGGTCACGCTCCATTTGAAACTCTCCTAAAAATGCAAAATCCATTGGGGGGAATAAAAATTTCAGAGATGTCAATAATTAGCATTGCCAAGAGTGGGGGTTTGTTTATAAAAAAAGAAATAGAGTAAATGAACGCTGAGTTAATATTCTTCTTCACGTCTTTCCATCCTTACTCTCCTTTTGCTTGTTTGAGATGAAATGATTATAAGCAAACTTACTGCACAACTGACTCTTTGCTTATTGTTCCTCCTCCTATGAAGTGCGGTGCCATCTGGCACATGGACAAGTGGGGAAGATTGATGGCTAACAAAGAGCACCATTCATTTTCTCCTACCAGATTTGGACAGAAAACAAACGTTTTTAATCAAATCTATATGTTTCTAAGGAATATTGGCTGCTGAAAATTTGCCAACAGCTGAATTTTTCCCCCTTCCCTGCCTTGTGAGAATTATATCCTGCCAGGCTGATTCATGGATGGGACAGTGTGGGTGCTTTTTCTCCTGTGCCTTGTTTTCTTTCATGTTATTGAGAGACAAGCAAGATAAAGGGCTGTTGGTGCTGAGGAGAGAGAACAAGGGGAATGGCTATGTGTGGTAGCACAAATAATCTTAAAATTCAAGAGTACAGTTGTTTTAATGGCCTCACAATGAATCATGCAAAACAACTGTCTGAAGAAAACACACAGTTGCTTTCAATGAAGCAACTCAAACATCAGTGGAAAGTTTGCCTGCAGCATTCTTTCATTTTCCTGAGAAAAATGAAAGATTTATGGATTCCTTCTCCCATCTATCTTCCCTCAGGAATTAGCAGTCACGGGATAATACAGGAATTTAGGATCTGTGGGTCAAGGGGAATTCAGCCATGGTGCTCAGCTGGGAAGGGGAGATCTAGCTTTTCCTGGGAGGGAGGAAGGGCTGATCCATGGTACAGAGCAGCTGAGCCACAGAGCGATGTGGAAACCTGGACCTCTTGGTTTGGGAGCTTGGAGGAGGTTCTGGGGTGTGGCTTGGCTTCCATGGAACAGAGGACAATCAACTGCGTGGCACAAGAAAGGAGGTGGTTAAGGCAGAGATGATGTCAGTTTTTAGGGTTCAAGGAACACTGCCATAGATGTTTAAATATCCTGGCAAGTGCTGGATGGATGCTGGCCTTGCTTAGCTGTGTTTTTCATTAGGCACATTTAACGAGAGGGGCTTTTGCTTTCTGCTAAGATACAAAAAAGGGGAAAAAAAAGACTTGGCCATTTGAATATTAAATTCAGATGCCTTTAATAGTACCTATAAATTAATAGGATTTCATGCCCAGCATTCAAAAAGCATTGTAAAGAGGATGTGGATATGGAAAGATAAAATGGATTTTGTAGCGCTTTAGCTGTGGAAAGAAAATTATTTTCGTTTTGATTTTTTTTAATGTATTTTTTCCCTTTGAAGTCAAATAATGGACTTAATTAACTCTAAGCACCTGGATTTGAAGCTTTGAAAACGATCCTTTCATTGCAGTGCTGCTGAATTTTCTGGAAAGTTGCATCTGCAGGTACACAGCCTTGTACAGCAGCCATGTGCTGTTTGCTGAGGTGCTGGTGGCAGGCACAGCTTGAAACTGCTGCAAGTCTGAGCCTGGGGGCTCCTGGGCCAGCACTGGCCTTGGAGCTGGGGTCCCCCACATCCCCAGGGCAGGTGGGAGCATCTGCAGGGACCTGGGGAGAGAGGGGAGAAGGGACAGCTCTGCTCCACAGTGTTTGAGGAGAAATAAAACAAACTGAGGGAAGGGAGTGACTGTGTTGACACAGAAGGTTTCCAACTGTTGTATTTATATGTAAGTTCAGGGCTTAAATTGCTCTTGAAGCAGGCAGATTTATATCCCTTCCAAGCATTGCTGCATACTGTTCCCCTCTTTTTTTCTTCCTGCTGCTATAAATCTGGATGTGCTTGTTGATATAAATATTCTGTCTTTTAAAGAAATTTTCTAAATTTTCCAGGCCCTGAATCAAGTCTCCTGGGCTTTGCTTTGCATGGGATGATTAAGTTTTCCCTTTATAAGTGTTTAATTTGCTGCCTTTTAAATATTCCCTTGCACCTTTTTTACATAATAGGAAAAGTCAGAAGAAAGTGTGTTTCAGATAGAGGGACAGCTGGTCTTTGTATTTGAAGGAGAAAGCTTGTGTTTCTCTGCTTTAAGATGGTTTGTAGAACAAAAGTGGCTCTGAAGAGAGCGGCATGGCCAGGAAAGGGTTCAGGATGAAATGTGCATATTCCCTGCTCCCTTAAAACGTGCTGGTGTGGCCTCTTAGCAGGGCAAAAGTGAGAAGCAGTGGCAAAACTTGGAAGGTTTTCTTTTTGCTGTCCTGCGACTCTCCACAAAAGCTTTAATTAATGAATCCAGTGATGCTGCTAAATGCCTGTGGTGCTCCCCCAGGGGCAACCCAAGCCATTTGGTCCCCAGGAGGGTGCAGAATCCTCATTCTCTGGGCTGGATAGTGCTGCACCAGGCTGGAGACCTTCAGTTTGTTGCGAGGCTTGATGTGCGAGAGCTGAAAATATTCAAATATGAGCACTGTGAAGAGAGGGCTCTCGTAATCTCCGTGCCTGACAGAAATCCATGGGTGGGCTGGGGAACAAAGCTGTGTTTGGGGCTGGGTGCTGGGTGTCTGTCTGCCCTCTCTGACTGGTGTTAGTGGTGCTTTCATGTCTTAAATGTGTACTTAACCAGCAGCGTGGCTGAGCGAGCTGATGTGCAGCCTGTAGAAGCAAAGGGGCGGCTTTCCATTGTCTTCAGTGGGTTGTGGATTAACTCTCAGGAGAATAATAATATCATGGTTTACTTGGCAGTAACAATGCTAGCAGTGCTGTTTGACTGCAGACAATAAACTGAGCAAGTTATGGAAAACATGATAGCCCTGTCCTGAACAGGAGGAGAGCCACTCACACGTGAAAGCAATCCATTTTGCATACTATTTCTGTGGGGAACTTTCAATAGGGTATTTTGACATATGGCTTCTATGTAGATGAAGTGCCAGACCTTAACTGGATAAAGATATAATTAAATTTTCAGCGAAATTGCTGAGAGTGAAGTATGAAACCTCATTTGAAAGTTCCCAGAGAAGGGGACCTGTCTGCCCCTTTGGGGTGCAGAGCTCTGGCAGCAAGATGCTCGTTGGGTTTGAGGGCTGGCACCAGCGCCCTTCGTGCTGTGCTGTGGGGCTCCCCCTTCCACAGCCACGCTCTGGAGCTGCTGGTGGGGTTTGTCAGGTCTGGGGAGGGACCTTCTTTGGTTTTTAAGTTGTTTTATATGAACACGCTGCACCTTTTCCCATTCTGGTGATGCTCCTGCTGCTCAGACCTGCTGTGTTCAGCAGTGCTGGATGAGGAAACACTCTGGGTTTGATGCCGAGTTAATGCCCTGGACTCTCAAGCTTCCCACAGGAGGATGGGAGCAATGTTTGAATATTCACACAGGCCAAGCTTCCAGGATCAGTCCTTGTGAGGCAGCGATCGTGGGCCCTCAGCGTCACTCAGTGCTGGTCTCTGCACGAGACACAGGTGTGCTGGGGGTTGGTGACTTACTGACTCGCTGTTTGTCCTGCTAGAGTGAGCATTTGTGGTCCTGCCTGGTGCTTTCTCTGTTTTGTGGGTGGTAGCATGAAATATAGAGCTGCTCAAAAAAACAAAAAAAAAAGGAAAGGCAAAAGAAGAGCATTATGTTGTATGCTTATTGAAAATAAGGTGAGGAGGACTAAACAGAGATTAAGCCAGGGTTCTTAAACCAGAGGAGTGCAAATCCTCAAGGCACCCAATGGTCTGATTCTCAGAGGTAATTAGTAGGTAGCCCTATTAATTTTAATGGCAGCTCTGAGCTGTTAAAGCCTGGCTATTGCCTCTGTATTTTAAATATTATTAAATGTTACACGTTCTAAGTACTTCATCGCTCTCATTTAAGAAAAAAAGGCAGCTTGTTCATTGGGTGCCTCACTGAAAATTATTTTTATTTTTAGTGCCTGTTGGAAAGCAGGTACGCTCTTCTGGGAGGCAAGCTGCTATTAGGGTAATTGTACTCCTGTGCTGCTCACAGCTTCAGGGAAATCCCTCCAGTCTGTGCTCGGTAAGAGGCACCAGGTGATGAAGGTGTATGTTGATAATCCTTGGCTTTGAATGTTCCTCCAAAGCCAAAGCTGTACCACAACACAGCTTTTGAGTGACAGATGCTGGAAGCATCACGCGGTGCCACAAGAAGTCATTTGACGCTGGAGTAGGGATAAGTGGTCCTGCCAAGTTTTAACAGCCTTTTATTTCTCTGGCTGGTAGGACCAGTTCTTGGGTGGCAGAAGCTGCTTTGAAAGGTTCCCCCTTGGCATTTCCAACAGCTCTCACATGCTTGTATGCCTTGTGTCTCCTTTTACTCCCCTGCTTCTCCCAAGCAGGTGCCTGGGATCTCAGCTGAGCTTGTGACATGTGTTTTTAAAAAAACACTGGAAAATAAGGTTGTTTTGAAGACCTGATTCTGCGTGGGGTTGTAGCAGCTGAAGAGGTTTGTGGGGGGGTGACAATGACTTGCTGCTGGAGGGGAGGAGGGTGCAGCTGGCTGTCCTTGGGCCAGCAGGGCAGATGTGATCTCTGTCTGGGTTGGGGAGTGGAAGTGCAGAGCATTTAACCTTTCCCTGCTGCTCTGTGGCATGTGAGATGAGGTGAGTTAGAAACCCCATGTCCAGTGATTCCTTTGAGGATGTCCTGGCAGCCTGTCAGGTCCCAAGGCGATTTGACCTCCACAGTGCTACATTAATTGTTTTTCAAGTGGAAGAAGTCAGAGCTTTTCCTGGGCTTTTATTTATTTTGCTCCTGGTTTATTCCAGGTCGAGTTGTGAGTGGAGCTACCATGGGCCGTGCCCCAGAAACACTTGGCTGCCCTACAGCTTGGCCCTGTGGGCAGTGGGGTTGGCATTGCCCAGGGACCCTGTCTGAGGAGCTGGTCAGTATTTTTAGGACATGGGGTAGTCCTGAGCAGTCCCACTGTGATGGGGATAGCCCAGGAACCCTGTCTGAGGAGCTGGTCAGTATTTTTAGGACATGGGGTAGTCCTGAGCAGTCCCACTGTGATGGGGATAGCCCAGGAACCCTGTCTGAGGAGCTGGTCAGTATTTTTAGGACATGGGGTAGTCCTGAGCAGTCCCACTGTGATGGGGATAGGAGATGGTTTAGAGCATTGCTGTGCTAAGGGCAGATGGGCATGGTGTGAGCAAACATCTTCACAGGAGGGAGGAAGGATGAATTGCAGTGGCAGGCAGTGGTGCCCAAAAACTTCTTGCAGAGGCAAACTGCTCGAGTGATGATCCCTTTGTACTTGCTTCACGTGTAAAATGTATCCTGCAGCGTCTCCCTCTAGTACCAATGTCCTTCCACATCTCCCTTTTATTGGAGTACGTGTAAAGTGCATCAAAACTCACCTATTCTTTCTGTATTTTAGAGCTGGGAGAGAGGGTAGTAAAAACAAGCCCCTGCCATTTCCAAGCAACCTTGTTTGTCTGGCACTGAGACTGACTGCTGCTTGCAGTTTGCTGCCTTCACAAATGGCTGTTCAAGCAAGAAGTGAGGCAGCTCTGGAGACGTGCCTCCCTTTGCCTCCCACCCTCAGGAAGCAGGCTCCGGGTGCAGTGTACATGTATTATGCCAGCTGATTTTGTATTAGCATAAAACCCCACCCGTGCTGTTATCTTCTGAGGGAGGCATTTTGAAAGGAGCTAATACTGGAACGTCTTCACAGGCTCACAACAGGATGCTGAGTTCCTCCAAGATGCTGCGCTCGGCTGGCACCACACCAACAAGCTGATTTTAGTTGAGCAGATGTCTGTTAATCTTTGTGAGTGTGGTGGGCTGACCCTGGCTGGGTGCCAGGTGCCCACCAAAGCTGCTCGGTCACTCCCCTCCTCAGCTGGACAGGGAAGAGAAGGTACAGCAAAAGGTTTGTGGGTCGAGACAAACCTCTCCGTCCCTTAAGGATAGAGAGATCACTCAGCAGTTACCATCACAGGCAAACTGGACTCGATTTGGGAAATTAGTTTGGTTTATTACCAGTCAAATTAGAGTAGGGTAGTGAGAAATAAACACAAATCTTAAAACCTGCCCAGGTTTTTTTCCCCTTCTTAAATCCCTCATCCCAGAGGCACTCCTGCTGTCACTGATGGGCTCAGCTTTGGCCAGTGGTGGATCTGTCTTGGAGCCAGCTGGCCTTGGCTCCATGGGACATGGGGGAAGCTTCTGGCAGCTTCCACGACCACAGAGACCACCCCTACAGCACCTCCAGCCCCTCCACTACCAAACCTCGCCACTCACACCCAGCACAGTGAGAAGCTGCCTTGCCATTTTGTCAAGCACAGCCTAGAGGACAGATGTTTGATGAAAGCGCTGAAATATTTAACTAGGATATTTTTCCCCCTGCAGCCGAGATTGCTTGTTGTGCCTATTAATCTTTTACAAGTCTTGCATCTGCTCAGAGGTGGGTTGTTTCAGGCTTCGAATGAGTTCTGTGTGTTTGTGCATGGTTTGAAAGAGTGCTGTAATGAACAAACATGATGTGTATGTGAATAAATTGAATGCATAAAGCAGATGAATTAATCCCTCAGTCGCTGAAAGTCTCTTCCAGTAACAATAATAAAAAAACCTTATAATGCCCCTTCTCCTATGGGCATTTGCTCCTCTCTTTCAGGAGTGTCTTTACCCTCCATTTTGTAAAATTAAGATTTCAATGGGGATGTCCTTAAAGAGAGTTTGTGCTTTCATACATGGTTTTGTAAAGCCTGGGTGCAGTATTGCGAGGTAATGCAGAGCTCTCACCCCAACTTAGCAGCTCTCTTGTTTATTAGGAATGTATTTTCAGCTAAAACAGTACCTTTCTGTAAAGCTTATTTGTTCTGCATGCACGTGTAATCAGAGGCACTTGTGTCTCCCTCTCCTCCTGTTGTACCAGGTGTGTTCACCAGGGCTGGTGACTGAAACACCCCAACAGCCTGGGAGAACCAGGGCATTGAAAAAGCAAAGAAACCACGTGCATGCAAAACTTCACCTCCCCCACCAGGAGTAGCCTTGTTGGACAGTGTTTTATACACTGTGTTGAACTTCAGAAAAAAAACCCACCTCCCTAATTAATAGTTAATAGGGATTAATACTTGTAAAGTAATTAAAAAGGTCTCCAATACACTTTTTCTTTCTTTGCTACCTCTGACTTGATGGCTCATAGCTGTTTTTTTTCCTAGTCTATTGCAGCCTGCTTTTCTTTGAATGTTGCAATTCTGAGCTTAAAATCCAGTATTGTCTTTTAAATATCTCATGGGTGTAATCCAGTTTTTGTTTTCTTTAAAATTCCTTGGCTTTTGAATTCCCCTCTTCTTTTCTCCCTGTATTAACTAAATTGAAGTAAAATCGGAAATTGTCACACAGAGCCATCTAACTTTCCCCTTCTCTGAATAGATGATAAGTTACTCAGTAAGAGTAGCACCAATTTGAAAATGATTTAGCACAGCCAGAGTTCTACTAACCACTTTGAGAACATTTCAGGGCAATCCCATGAGATGATGGTGTATGATGATAATTATGCTTTAGCAGAATAGGCCTATGGGATGAGCAGCGCAGGCTCAGACACTTATATCCAGGCTGTGCTTTAAGGTGTGCAGTTAATTCAGTTTTAAGAATTAGGTTTTCTTCTCTGCACGTTCATATTTTATATGCAAGAATAACTTGCTTAGTCTGTAAAATTCACTAGATATTTCCTGTTTGTGTGAACCTGCCTAGTTTGAGTGATGTTGCTCATGTCACAGAAAGTGACGACAGTCCCTGTGATGTCTTCTCTGAGCAAATGTTCTGAGAAAGTGTCCTCACTTAATTGTAATCAAAAATTAATTGTTCAGCTCTCTGTCTTCTTTTTTCATGCCTCATGTATTCTGCCCAGTAACATTCTTCTTTACTATGATTCATTAGTCTTCAGATTGCTTAAAAATATCCTGGACTGGAAAGACATATTAGCAAAGTCATAACTATATTGGCGGATGAATATAATCTCTTTTCAAGTGTCTACGTACGTGCCAAGATCACATCATGCATACAGAGAATAAATGAGTGGGCTTGCGAATGAGCAGGCTTCTGAAGGGCTGCTTTTGTTAATCACTAGCAGAATTGGCCACAGAATGTAAAGGCTTTAAAAAAAAAAATCCAGTTGACACTTTTTAGAATTTTATCACTTTTTTACTCATCGTCAAGGTGCTTTTTTAATGTAAGAACTCCTCGTTGTCCACCTGTTCTTCCTGTGAAACCTGTTGTGCTGGACCTCAAAATGTAATAGACTCTTTAGAGACGTTTGTAGAATTGCTGTATTAATCATGCCAGATAATTACAAATTTGTTGTGGCCTGCTTTACCCGATTTGCACATCTCCCTCACGGCAGTGCTGCGGGGCAGCCCCCGAATGCTTGCCGTGTAAGCATAAGTAGGATTTTCTGAAGCATTGGTGTTGCCTGAGAGGAAAAAATCCACAGGAGGGAGAGAAATTGTGATTCTTATTAGAAGCATAATTGTTACATTGTGATTTGCCATGATTTTCTTGTTTTGCAAATCAAGCCCAGTTGAGGGAAACCATCCCGTGGCAGAGGGATGGGAAGAGATGCTGGGGGCTGGAGGGCTTGGGAGGCTGACTCAACAGCTCTCACATCTGCTTGGCAATGATTTTTCTCTTAATGGTGTTTAGCTGCTTTTATGAGAGATGAGCAAGACGGGGTCTTGAGTTTAGCTTAAAAATTGAAGAAACTACAGAATTAGTCCGAAATGGTGCATGTGGTTGTGTGTCCTGTTGCTGCAGGGTACCGTGCAGCTTTCACTGCATCGCTTTGCTGCATCAAGGAAGGGGAAGAGAGGGGGAAAAAAAATTGTTGGGGACCTGAAGTGTGACCTCAGAGCTATTTACACACGTTGTGTCTCCATCTGTTCTGCAAACGTTGCCGAGCGGGCGTGAGTCCGGCTGAGCCTCAGGTGTGGGCTCTGTTTGCAGTGTGAGTCTTCACTCGACGTGACTGGTTAATGGAACTCACTTTGGCAAAATAAGAGCGTGTCAGGCTTTCCTTTTTGTTACCTTCATCGGTTATTATGTAGGACATCCAAACTGTCTTTCTAAATATGGTGAGATTTAGTACAAGGAGTACTAAAGGAGTACAAGGAAATTAAAATGGAAAGTATAAGCAAGGCAGGCATTTATAAATGATTGAACTAAATTACACTCAGTAGCATGAGCTGCAGCTGTGACAGTGATGTTTCTTTCTTCAGGTAAATAACATTACCCATCATTACTGGTTATGCTACAGGACCATAATTCCATGTTAACATGTCTTATTGCAGCCTGATAAGTCATAGCCTAATCTCCATTACCAGACTGCCCATAAATATTAGAGATATGTGGGACAGGGAAGGTAAGGAATGAAATCTGGTTTTGATGCAGCAGTATTGGTGCTGGCTGGCCTCTGACAGGTCACAGCTGAGTCATTCGAGATAAAGCAATTCCTGTAATGTGTGTGATGACTTTTCACTTTTATTTAATTAAATATAAAGCTGTATTGTCACCTGTTCACTTTTTAAAAGAAAAATAAATTGTCCCCAAAAGCCTTGATGACTTTTGCACATGAGGAAATACAAACAAGTTTTAGCTTTAAGGTTGTGAGGGTGTTGTACCACAAATGCAATACCGCTGTTGTTTTCGCCTCAGTAAGTTATTGCTTTTTGTGGACAATAAAACCACAGGCTGTTGAAATTATATGGTATAATAATGGAGTCAAATCCACATGCTCAAGTGATCCTGTGTGTTTTTGACATTTTATTAAATTGATGAGTGGGTGAAAGGTTGGATTTTTTCCCCTTTGCTGCTACAGTTTGAAAGAAAACAGAGAAACACAAACCTTTTCAGTTAACTGCTCCTAGAAAACATACGTGGTATTTTTACTTCTTTCCAAAGCAGTTGAGAATGTACATCCCTTGGGATGGCCTGGAAGTAAATGGCACTGTAGTCCCTTTCTGTTGGACTTCTTAACTTTTGAATTCATGGTGAATTGCAACCACCACTTGTTTATTGCAGAGACACTTAGACTGAAGCTGAAATCAATGGATTAGCTTTGTTTTGTGACCCTTTCAAAAACATCGCGTGCCAAATCCACTGAAACAATTTCTATTGAAAGCTCAACGTGGTTTTTTTCCTCCCTATTCTGCACCACAGAATGTGCAGGAGCAGCGTTTTTAATATGTTAAAGTAGCAGGAGTGGTAAAGAGAAGTTTGATACTGTTATGTGACTAATGACAGGTGACCACGTTCCCAACTCAGCTGTCTGTTCCTTAAAGTTATAAAAGAATTATAATAGAGCAGCCCATTGATACCTCTCTTGGACAGCCTCATCCCTAGGATGGGATGGGAAAGGGATGCTCTGTGATCTGTTTAAAAGGTAAATAATTTTGGGCTCTGATGGAGCAAAAGCTGACCAATAATTGTAAAAATCCTGTCAGGGAAAAGGGCGAGATGAAACTTGAGACACAGGAGTGTGAGTAAATCAACGTGGAACAAGTTAGAGCATGAACTCAGAAAACACCTGGGATATCTTAAAGGTCCTTTCCAACCTAATCCCATAACGAGCTGTGTGCAGTGAGCGTGGGGAAGCCTGTCCATCTTCCCCATCTGCAGGAGGGATGGGTCAGTCCAGACTTGGGGAGGATATCCACAGCAATGTGATGATGAATAATACACTGATGGTGTTTGCCCTGGGCGAGCGGAGTGTGCACACTCATCATGGGTTTGCAGAGATAAAAGTGAAATTTATTTCCATTGCTTAGTTGTGTGTTTTCCTCTGATTTTGCTGGTTTTTTTCATTGTTCTCTGTTACCATTCCATGCTTTGAAAGCTTGCTTTCCCTCCCTTGGATTTATTGAGGGAGCACGAGAGAAAGATGAAATGAAGTAATATATTTTGCTTGTTGTTGTCTTGCTGTCAATTGAGTCTTAGTGGTACCATTAGTCATTTTATGACATGCTGCTGTACCTGGGTGAATTTTGCTCCCCTCTGTGTGTTTGGTTGAATTTCTAAACATGTTTTCTGGGTTGCCATACATCCTGAGACTGGAAAGTGTGTGTTTTTTAAATTCAGTTACTTTTTGAGCTTTCAAAGCTTGCCTCCCCTCACCGCCTTGTATCAGTCTGTTTTTGTGAGAGCTCTCCAGGGCTGGAAGTGAGCTTTATCTTTGTTGACACAATTAGCTGCTTCACAGTGTGAGTGTGACAGCGACTGTACGCAGGTCTGCTGGAGTGTAACCACAGAGCAGCCACAGATCCCAAAGGAAGATGTAACAGTGAGGTTGACCAAGGAATCTTTATTTTTGCAGAGCTCTGCTCTGTAAGGGTGCTTGTGACAACTCCAAAGCTTATTTTACTTACACAGAAGTTCAGAATGGTTGGCTTTGTTACATTTCTAGAATTGTAGAGTAGTTTGGGTTGGTAGGGACCTCCCAGATCACCTCATTCCAAACCCCCTCTTCCCCACTGCCACAGGCAGGGACACCTTCCACTAGACCAGGTTGCTCCACCCTGTCCAACCTGGCCTTGGACACTTCCAGGGGTGCGGCAGCCACAGCTTCTCTGGGCATCCTGTTCCATCCTCACAGGGAAGAAACAAATTCTGTTCCTAATCAAAATAATCAGTCATAGATGCCCTGGAGCCTTGACTCAGGGTGATTGGAGACGGAGCTGAGCACAGCTCTGTGCTTTCCTGCTCCTTCCCTGCAAACTCCAAGTACAGTAGAAATGTTTTATGAAGTTCACATGGCATAAGAGAAACTGGAGTTTCTTTTCTGTGTGCGAAAGCTGTGGAGTCCTCTGTGTGTGCATGCAGCTTATGATTCCTGTTACTAACAATTGGTTTATGGAATGTGGTTAGTGGGATTGGCAAGTGTGTATTGGCTCCGAGGAGCACAATAGTCAAGGAGCTGAATGCAAGCAGCAGGCTGCTAATGCACCCCTACAGAATCCTTGTTTGTGCACTTTCAAATTCTTATCTCTAGGCTATACCTGCGTTAAGGGCCTCTCGGGTTCAATGCTAGAAGTGTGAAGATTGTGGTAGCAAGTGCCTGCCTGACTAGGTATAGTTGTACTGGTTAAAACAGAGGTGTTAAAAATGTTTTCGGTGAGAACTTTCAGCTAAGACTATGATTACAGGTCACGAATTGGTTCTGAAAGTTGACTAGAAGGGCAGTAAATATGTCCTTAATCATAGCAGTTTGGTTTTGAGCATTTCTCACAGGGATCATTGAGCTGCGGCTGAAGGCTGAGAAATTTTGGTGTAAAGCCTTCAGTGAATCACAACTCAGTGGCAGGGAGCAAAGAGTTTGAGAGCAGAGAGCCTACAGGTGAAATGAACCATCTTTTAGCCCAAAGTGAAGGTGCAGGCCAAGTTTTTTGTCCCCTCCACCACACTCTAAGCTTTTCTATATCCCATCTTGAAAATAAACCTGAGTTTGTTTCCCTGTGCTCCTCCTGCCTGTGAACTAGACTGCTGGCTCCCTTGGCGTGAACCCACCGACTGCGTCTCCACAAAGTGCAAGATCAGACCAGACCGGAAACTCACGCTGTCAAGTTCAATTTAAAGAAAGAGGATTTTTATTTAGTTTGGTTTCTTCAAATGCAAGCATCGGGAAGACGAGCCAATGTCATCTACCACATTATTGCTATGTTGTGTTTAGGGTTATAACGCTTACTGTAATACTGAGACAGGCTGGCATCTGTTTTGTCTCAGCCTTAGTGATTGAAAATTACCCAAAGCCATCGTGCTTTTGGGACTCAGATAATGTGGAGGTGACAGTTAGCCAAGGAGCCCGCTCAGTGTGGGGTGTTACCCCTGCTGAAATATCTCTGTGGGTGACTTGGATGTTGGTAAAGGAACTTGCATGTTGGTTTGGAGGAAAATTCTTTTGAGCATAGACAGTAATTTCATAATTAGCCCTTAAAATTACATGGTAGTGAAAACCCAGAAACATTAAAGATCACTAACATTAAAGCATCTGTTTTGTATTTCAGCTGTTCTTGTCTGGATCCCTCTAGCTGCCCTTTAAAAAGGAAGTGAAAAAGATAGTGTGCTTTGAATTAGTGCAAGGACTGGTTAGGATGGTAAAGATGATTAAAGGAGCTGCTAAACTGGCCATATCATAGGCCTTGGGATGCTCTGAAAGGACAAGGAAATATTTTTGCACAGTCAGAAGCATGTGCTGAGCAAATAGATTTAATCTTCACTGTCTTTAATATTCAGTGATGTAAAGTTTAGTTCAGATAACGTAATTTTCAAACATCCATTGACACAACAGTGATACTTCCACAGAGTACAGGACTTTATCTCAGCATGAGCTTTGTGAGTTCAGGTAAGACTTCAGTGAACACAATTTACAATTTAAAAAAAGCCTGATGGGTGTTTCTAAAGTTGCTCTTATGGAGATTTTTCATTTTCCTTCTGGTGACAATGTGTTGCTCCAAAAGTGACAGAAAATTATGTCACTGGAATCACCTGTTATACCAAATTATGGAAATCTAACATTGGTTTCCCCCTACTGCCCCCACCTTGTTTTCCTTACTTAGAAGCTGATAGCTGTTTAGGGATAAATCATTCTTTTTTACATTCCTAAGTTGCCTGTGCACAGCTGGTTTAGGAACATGCAAAAATCCTTCTTCTGACATGGGCATTCTAAACCAGCTCCATTCCTACCTACAAGGCCACTTAAGCTCAGACCATTTTAAAGCATTTTCAGAGCTTGTCTGCAGGAGACTGCACATAGTTTTTGTGTCACTGAAAAACCCCACGTTTCTGTTTGAGTAGGTGGAACCACGTGGCTGGATCAAGCCTTCTGATTGTCCTCCACCTGCCAAGAATGTCTGTGTCCAAAGGAAGTTACAGCCTGAAGCTCTGTAGACCGGAGCTGTTTGGGCCTTGGTTTTGTCTCTGGTACTTGAGAAAAGGCTTCTTGTCACACAGACACGTGAAGTGCTTTCAGCATCCCCGTTGGTAACTGGCTGACGAGTCACGGATCAAAAACATTTAGGAAATATCAATTTAGCAGTCTTTAACTTTGTATTGTAGAGAAGGAAGATACAACTTAATTGCTTTTCTATAACAGTAGAGGTATTTTTAAAATTGTGTTGAAAAACATTTCCATTAGTGTTTGGTCTAAATAGTGTTTATGATATTTTCCATCTAATTTATTCTGCCTGTATGTATTTAATTTTTAAATGTCAGTTTGCCTTTCGATAAAATGAAGTGTAAGGTGATGACTAACATCACAGCTTTTCCCAACAGTTTACACATTTGCATATTCCTAGGGCCTTCATTCAAACAGAAAAAATACAGACTAGGTAGGAAGGAATTTTTTGAGGAAATGTTTAAGTGGAAGACTCATAGTACCAGCGAATGTATTGTCTTCTAAATTGTTTTTCCTGACAAATCTGTGTGAGTTTCTTGCTTTTGTTTGTGTTTTGTGCCTCTTAGGAGTGTCTGAAAGAGACTTGGAAGCCCAGATCTGCCTGGGCTCTAAAGGCAAGAATGGGGTCCCTTCCTTCCTTCCTTCCAGAGTAGATATAACTTGTGAAGAACCCGGGGCCCTTAAGTTCTGGTTCTGGAATCCCTCATGGAGGAGGCAGTTCCTGGCACTGAGGAGGAAAATGCAAAATAGCCCTTTTCCTTGGGTCTGTAATTGCACACACATGGTGATTAGTCATGGGAGAGACAGAAGTGTTGAAAGTCGGCAGTGGAAGCTGAACCTCTGGCATGCAGATCCCGCCTGGGGCTCCGCAGCCAGCGGTGGGCATGCCCTGAGCCCAGGAAGGCAGCAGGAAGCCACCTGGTTGGTTTTGAATCCATTTTCTTTTCTTCTTTCACCCAGGCTTGTGTTACTCGCTGAGCATGTCCTCAGGCACTCCGGGTTTTGCTGTTTAGCCACAAAGCTGGTCACTGCTGTGAGGTGCAGCCAGGAGAGCAAAACCCGACTCGGGGAGCACCACGGTGCCGAGAGGTGATTGTGGTTAACACCCTGCTGAAAGAGCAGTGGGACCTCAAAATCATCTGTCTTGTCACCACAGTGCTTTCCTGCCTCTCGTCTCTTTTTTATGCCCATTCTGCCTACAGAAGTATTTTAAAGCTTTGAAATGTTAACATTTAGGGTTTAATTATCTCTTGAAAACACGACAGCAGAATCGTGTATTTGTGCACAACAGTTGAGCAAAACTAGGCTAGTGACGTCTCCAGCCTAAATTTTTGTTGTTGAACACTGTATTGTCTCAGTTCAGAGAGCACTTGTAACTCCCATGCTTTGGAGGAAGCTTTTTTGTTCTCCTGGACTCCTCACTGTGCTACCTGCTGAACCAGGTCGCTGGGATGTTAATCTGTTGAGTTTATCTGAAGTGAGGTATTTTCTGTCTGCTGACACCATCCAAATCTCTCAAATCCATGACCTCCTCTAATGCTGCTTTCAGGGGAGAGAGTGTTTAACAGATGTACCTCATCTTTTGCAGGGTGGTCTAGACTGTCATGGCGGTTTAGAAATAAAATGTATTAATAATGAATGTTCATAACACCACCATTACTATTTGCGTTATTTATTCCCAGCTGCTTTGATCCTCCTCTCTTCAGTCTTGGCTGCAGTGCAAGGGGCAGCATAAAACCCGTGATTTGAAGCCCTGGTGGGGAGGGATGAGCTGGGACAGAGGGAAGTTCCTTCACACGGAGCAAACACTGCACGTGAGGGTGATTTCTGCTGGGAAAAGGGCAAGAGGAGGGAGTGGGAAAAAAACATAAAATATGTTTGAGGCCAAGAGTGCCTCTTTGTTTAAACAAACTTTTGTAGTTAAAAAGAAAAATAGGTTGAAAGAGGGGAGGGTGCAGTAAGGGGAGGTGGAGGGTGAGAATGTGAATTCAGCAGCACAGACGTGCAGCTCTGACAGTCCAGGCTGGGGTGGAATTGCTGTGTGTCCAGTCTGGGCAGCAGCGTGGAGGTTTCAGACTTAACCAGAGCTCTTCAGCTGCTGTGGCAATCCCTGCTGCCTGCTGGGAGAAAGCCTGTGTGTTCTCATGCATCCTGCCTCCTGAGGACTGCAAAGATCCCTCCTTCCACGTGTGCTGGGGAGGAGTGATTCCTTAAATCAGCTTGCAGATAGAAGCTGCACCCCAGTTTCCAAGGGGTGGGAAGTGGGGGAAAAACTCCGCCTGAATTGCTGGTATGAGAGGGAGCTTTATTCCAAGCAGACTTTTAAAATACGTATTCCCAGCATTTATCAGAGCGTGCCCTGAGCCAAGTTATGATTCTTTTCAGATTTTTGTTCCCATGGCCAACCCACCCTCAATGTTCATTAGCAAATAAAAGCACCACATGACCCACACACTTGGCTAGCAGCACCTCAGCCATCTTGTAAGCATTTGAAGTAATAGTACAACTTGCATACATTTCCCAAGCAAGCTCAGTAATTTTGTGTTTGGAGAGTTTGAGCCAACTGGTGTTACTTCCAAGAGAAACACTGTGTGTTCCCCCACTTTACCTTTAAAGCAAGAGAGAGGAAAAGGGTTTGTATGGCCTTTATTTTGTCATCTCTCCCATGGGGCTGCTTAACTGCCCTCTTGACATTTCTTTTACAAAAGAAATAGTAGCTTTCAATATTTTTCTTCTTGAATTTCCTTAAAAAAATATAGTAAAAAGAAATCACTGAGGTGCTGGTCCCTGTGGAGGGAACTGAACCCTACTTGGTGATTGGCTTGTGTTGTTCATAGTTTCCTTTTACAGACTCTTCTAGAAGTAATCAAAACACTGCAAACTGGGAATGAATGCAGTGGGAGGCTCAGATGGTTGCTGCAGTGACACGGCTTCGGTACCCTCAGGAAGGGATAGGCTGTCCCCACCATCTTTTCATCCATTCCAACTTCGGATTCATGACAAGCCTGAGAGGAATCAGAGGGTTGCTGATAGACTTGATGGGTTTGAAAAGGCTAAGGGAGAATTGAATGTGTTTGAAGCAGCCTCTGGGGATATTGATGAATGAACATCTGGTAAAAATTAAGTATTACTTACTGCAATAAAAAAACCCCAACAAAATGCAAGGTGGCTAACAGCCAGGAGATGGCTGATGGTACTGTGGGTTGCATTCTGCAAACTGCACAGAGGCCTCTCCTGCTGCATGTACCCCAAACCTTACAATCCTAAATAGAGCACAGATAGCTCCTCCTGCCCTATCTTGGGCTTTCCCCAGCCCCATTTAAATAGCTCTTCTCTAGACCATCAGGCATCTGCTTTCTAAAGTCCTAACCAGTACTGTGAAGTGACCTGTGACTGTGACAGATGGTTCATAAACACATGCGTTTTATTTAGGTGGTCAAACTGTGGTGCATCTTAGGAAGCTGATCTACATGGGAGGAATTTTCAGAAAATTGGGTCCCAGGTTGTAAAAAGGGCCAAAGAGAAGTTTTTAAACTGGTGAAAATAGCTATCAGGTATTAAAATAGCTTTCTTAAACCCTGCATCCTTTGCTGATGGGTCCATTGAGTGTCTGGCTTACAGTTTATATGTCTGAACTTTCCTGTTGTATCTTTTGTGTCTCAGCTAAATGTGTTTGGAATCAGGGCAAGTCTCTCTATTTTGCTGGACTAAGGTAAGAATTCTGCTTACAACGCAGCTAAATTAATTGTAAGGGATGCAGAAGTTCTGGATTCAGAAGGTTTCTAAAGAGTGTCATACTTTTCTGTAGAGCTCAGTAAACTAATTTTGGTAAATTGACAGTGTTCTCTATTAAAACAGATTAGACAAATCATGTGTTCACTGCTGTCAAGTGTCAACAGTGGTTTGATTAATGCAAAGTAATGTCGTTTGACTGATTGTTTGTAGCTGTCCCTAAGATTTTGAATTTGAATGCAGGGTTGTAAATTAATGAGCTGGGAGCATTTTTCACTCCTGACAGGGGTCCAGAGCAAGATTTTGGAAAGAATCAAAGGCAAATGATTTGATTTGGATGTACTTCGTGAGGGAGAGAACACCCTGTTCCTGTGAGTGTTTTTCAGCAGGGGAATCTGCATTGCCTGGTGTCATTGCACATCATGCCCCAGCCCAGGGCTGACCCACCACCACTGCCCCTTGGCACAACCAGTTCAGGCTCTGGTCCACCACCAGTCCAGAACACTGGTATCTCAGGAAAGGTTGTAGGAGATGAGAGTTCTGGTCCATGTGAGCAATTTCACATACTGTCATAGAGCAAGGAAGCAGCACTTGGTCACTGATGCATCTGAGCTGACTTCTACAAACCTGCCTGGGTAATTATTTCAAATAGTATTTAATGCCTCAAGTGTACCATGTGTTTGACAAATACAGGAAAAAGTATTTTCTCTGAAAAGTATCTTTTAGGTGCACTGTGTGCCAATCCCTATTTACTTCTATTCTTTCTCACTTTCCAGCTTATCTCTGACCAATTTAAATAAATTGACCTTTGGGGTTTTTGAGGTAGAAAGGAATAAAGATGTGACTAAAATGTCATGAAAGGCGCTGGGTTGACTCTAGGGATCTCTATACCATGTTATCTTTCCTTTTATCTAAAACTCTGTTCTGATGTGCTTTGATCTTCAAGGATTTTTAAAACATGCTTTTTTTTTTATGTGCAAATGGCTACTAAAAAGTTTACAGATTCACAGCATGTGTGCAGTGTAAGGCTCTCTCAAAACTGCTTTTGATATCTGACTATATCTCACAAAAAGCCCCAATCCTTGAGCACCTAAACAAGCTTACTTTGTATGATAATACCTGGGTCTTACCAGTGTGTTTCTTCTCTGGGTTCTGAGGCTTTTTAAGGATTTGGTTTAATTTTCCTCATTTTACAGACAGTGGAGGGGAATGGGAGCTGGGAAATAGTTGTTTAGGAGTGGGAGTGCGGAGAGAGAGAAAGAAGGGAAAATTTTCATTTCCAAAAAGGCTGTGGAATGGAGACACAAATAACAACTGCCTTGCCTGAACACCCAGTCTGGTACCCCATAGGATTGCATATGTTTTTTCTCCTGGGCATGCGGGCCTACAGCTGATGAAATACATGATGTCTGGTGTTTGGTTTACATGAACATTTATTTTTATTTTGCTAAGGTTTTTAATATCTCATGAAGACATGTTTATTGTGCCTTAAAATCTGATTTTCCTTTGTGTGATTTTCAGGCTCTGGAGGGCTTCTAGCATCTCAGTTGAAACCAAAGCCTGATCTTCCCGTTTGGCTCTGGCAGATGTTGTAGAGGATAAACAAAGAAAAATCTGTGGAGCTTTTCTGTTTATTTGTACTGCAGTCTAATTTGTGTTCTGGTGGAACGGGAGTGTGGTGTAGGACTGCAGGAAGTGCAGTACAAGTGCTGCTGGAGGAAGGGTATCATCTCATTCCGATTGCACATTTGGGCTGTGCTTCTGAATAGCTGAACGTTTTCACGTGCTCTGCTAATTTGTTGTAAAACAGGGCTGACTGATAGCACCGTTCTGAAGAATCTGAAGTGGAAATGGTCGTGCAAATTACTCAGCACCTTTCAGTCACCACCAAAGCCATTAGTTTCCTTGGAGAACGTTGAGAGGAGCATTAATTAAATCATCAGGAATGGACACGGAAAGGAGTAATTAATAGATAAACAGCTGTTCAGAGATGAGATAAAAAATCATTTATCAAGCAGGACACATGATTTGTGGGGAGATCTTTTAAGTACTTGGATGTGGCATCAGAAGGGGAGACCCCCCTTCCTCCCAAGTCTTTCCAGCAGTCTCTGGATGGAGGCAGAGATCAGGGAAGCAATCCCTGATCTTGGTGACCCTTCTCTGCTAATGCCTTCCCTCCCTGCCACCTCCTGAGAACTGGCACAGCTTTCCTGCACCAGCAGGCGCGTCTATCCTGCCATCTGTACTGCGTGCAAAGAGGCAAAGGCGCCAAATTCCAGCCAGGGTCTGGCGAGAGACTCGCTCTGCTCGGGGTGGGAGACTGAGCAGAGATGGAGCTCCTTCCTCCCTGCACACATTCCAGCATGCTGTTCCCAAACGTGGTGCTGCCTGCTCTTCTTGGGTGTCTGGGTGACGTGGGGTGAAGGTGGTGTGTGGAGCCCAGAGCTGCTGCAGCATCAGAGCCTTGGGGCTCTTGGTTAATTTATCGAGTCAGGCAGAGCAGGGAACTCAAACAGTGAGGGGAAGAGAAGAGTTGTGATAGAGTGAGGAGAGTTACAGCCCTAATATGTTCTCCTTTTGCTCCTCTTCACCTGCTAGCAGTTGGCTCTGTTTTTCCCAGTGCACTGCTGAGAGCTGCTATAAACTGCAATCAAACTTGATCTTGCCAAATGCAAGTTAAAATGTCACAATGTTCCTCAAATCCTTTTTTAAAACTGCATACTTCTAAGGCACCCTCCCCCAGTATTTTCTCGTCTTTATTCTTTCTTCTCCTATGATTCATGAAGTGACCGTGTGCTCCTGTGCATTAAAAAAAAAGCAAGCATTATGTTCATAATGCGTCAGATCACACAGAGCTACGTTTTGCTGGCACGTTTGTACAAGCTCCCATTCTGCATATTGGAATATTTTCATGCTGGCTTCCAAAATTCATGAGCAAGGGCAGGCTAGGTTTTTGTGTTGGACAGAAATCAAAGGATCTGGAAATGCAGCCAGTGACTGTAGAATAAAAGCAATTACCACATGCAACAGTATGTAAATGTGTTTATTAGGAATGTGTATGTCCCTTGTTAGCGTGTATCTTAGTGCCACAGTGTCTTTCATTGTGACAATGGTCTTGTGAAACATAATAGCGCTGTTTTTCCCGTTTTGTAAAGCTTCATCCTAAATAACTTCCCCTTCAAATTAATTCTCTTGGCCCCCTTTCAGACGTGCTATTATTTTCTTTTCTTACCAGCCATCTAGTGATGTGGTTGACCTTGGTTTTCATATCCTGCAGGCCAGATCAACTACTTCCTGAAAAATATTTGACCAAGGGGAAATGCAAGGCAGGACAGAGATTTCTGACGTGTTCTGCTTTCTGTGCACAAGCTAGATGGTGATGAGGCAGGAGAAGGTTGTAGAATAACCTTGGAGGCAGTGGGGATGATCAGGAAATTATCCTTTGGAAATCTGTCAGTGCTGCTTCTTTAAAAGCAAGCAACCCCCACCCCCCAGATAAACAGCTATAAACAAGGTGGTGTGTATGGAGTGGGCAAGGGAGGTTTTGCTGTACCTGGGTAGGAAACAAGCTCTGACAGCTGGTTAAAGGCACAGGTGGTGCAGTGCAGGGTGCTCTGTGGAAACATTTTCTGAAGCACCGGGAGAGCTTTTGTTGTCATCTTTACCTTGAACCACATCTGTGCAACATCTGTTGTTTTAAAAGCACATACCTGTCATTAGGTGTACATAATTAACTTAATTTCATTTGAAACTCTGTTTAATTTTTTGTAATGACGCACAGACTGGTTTTCTCTTCTGTGGGGAAACTTTGTTCGGGAGTATACTTATAGCAAGCAAGTCTGTCCTAAAATGTAAGAGCAGCAAAGCTTTTGGCCTTGAAAAGAGGGTGAAGATTTCTGAAGAAAACACCTTCCACTTGATAATGTGTTTTTGGCAGGAAAGATTTCTCCATGTCGCAAAGTTTGTCTGATCCAACCAAACTTCCCATTCATGTAGCAATGCTTTAAAGGAAATTAAATAGATCATCTGTCTTGTGTTTGCTGCCAGAGCCTGTGCAAGGCGAGGGCTGCAGGTCAGCCTCTCTGTGCCTGCCTCCTGTGGCCACAGGATGGTCAGTGAAGTACGAACGTAGCACAGTGTCTGGCAAATCTGCCTCCTTTCCAACTTGTGAAAGCCATCCTGAAGGCTGGAAACAGGACAGCAGTGAGCTCTCCCAGAGCCAGGGTGGCTTTGGGAGAAAGGGGAAAGTAAATAAAAAGTGCAGACTGCAGCTCAGGATATAAAAATCCCTTCCTTCCTGTAAGCAGTAGCGCAGGGACGGGATCGCAGGTGACTGGTGTTCACCCACTGGTGACTTTCCCAGCAGCTGTCATAATGTTATTCTTTTCAACAGCCTCTTTTGTTTTTCTTAAGAAACTGTTTCAAACATTTCAGCCTTGATCCTGTGAGAAGGAATTAAAAAGTTTTGGCAGCTGGACTTCATCCACTGCTCCCTTCCCTCCCCCCAAAAACACTCCTTAGGGAGCGGTGGCCATAATCGCTGTCTGCAGCGTCCCCAGCGCTGGGTGGGCGCGGGGTGGCTGCGGCTGAATGGCGCCGGGGTGAGTGGCAGTGGCAGTGCCCTGTGGTGAAGCAGCTGTAACAGGCTTCCCTGCTGTGTATGAAGGAGCCCTTAATAAGAATTGAAAGCTCATTCTTGCTGTGGGTACAGTTAAAAAGCCAGCATGGGTTGTTGTGGGGTCTTGTGTGGGGGATGCCATGGTGGGCACTGGGGGAGTCATTGTCCCTTGAGCCAGTGTTTGAATGAGAAAGGGTTGGTAGAAAGGCACCAAAGGCTGGCTCTTACAGCAGGTTCTCTTCAGCATTTGTGCCTGGTGGTGGGTGGAGGGCTGCGCTGGTCTGGTTAGCTTGGCTGGACACCCAGCAGGACTGGTGTGTCTAAAGCGGCAGAAAAGCCTGGGCTGAGCCTGGCCAGCGAGGGGCCGAGGGCCAGCGAGGGGCTGAGGGCTAGTGGCCCCTCAGCCAGAGGAACCCTCTCCTGGACGGGTTCTGCACAGCTCTGTATGGCGTTCGGGCTGGGGAGGAGGCTGAGGGTTCAGCCCGACCCATCTCTGCCCATCAGCAGCAGTGCCTCAGGTCCCCAACCCTGCTGAGCAGGGCTTTGCCTCCCCTGGCTCTGCACCTGAGGCCAGCAGTGTCCTGGCAGTGCCCAGCCCTGCCTCCCCTGGCTCTGCACCTGAGGCCAGCCTCTGTCCTGGCAGTGCCCAGCTCTGCCTCCCCTGGCCCTGCACCTGAGGCCAGCGGTGTCCTGGCCCGGCTCTGCAGCCATGCCTCACCTGCCCAGGGCTGAGGGGAGCAGCGAGGGGTGAGAGGTGAGTTGGAGCAGTGACGTGGAATAAGGAGCTTGTGAGGAAAAGCTGCCAGGGTTCTATCTGGGGATGGAGCATGGGTGTGCCAGCAGAAGGGAAGGAGGGGGAGCAGTGCTGAGAAATGAAGGCCTAAAGCAGTGGTGGGCGCAGGGGGAGGTGGAGCCGTGAGGTGAAACCCTGGCAAGTGCTGCCGAGAACATTGAACCAGGGGCCTTCAGTGTCCTGGCAGGGACACAGCAGGGCTGTTTGTCTGGGAACTGGGGGGTCCCATCTGGGTTTGGGAGGCTGTGCTGCCTCCTGAAAAGGGAGCAGGTTTCAAACCATCTCTGCCATACCTGTCATGGCCGCCTGCCAGCCGCTGGCCACGGTTGATGGAAGGAAACCGCAGAGATACTCGAGCCACTGGTACAATGTGGAAAAAACAGAAGAGAGAAAAGAAATGCAGCCAGGAGAAGGCGGGGGTGTAATTCATGTTGGAGTGAAGCTGCTTCCACAGCAATAAGTATGGGGAATGAGTGCACATCTGTGGTACTTGGGGACCATCAGGCTCAGGAGACCTTTTTTTTTTCCTTTTTTTTGCTTCCAGTTAATTTCCCACAAAAGGTCATGGCCTGACATGGTCATGGCTGATTTGCAATCCCTGCCCAGCCTTTCTGTGCTCAGGGATCCTTCGGCGTTCAGGACTGTTTGCTCAGGGCAATGATTTGACTCCAGTCCCCCTGCCTGTTACTCAGACTGCCAAAAACCATTCTCTGCACTTGCCTGAAGTCAGGCTGTGATTTTTCTACTTCTCTGAGTGATTTGCCTTCTCTCCTGATATAATTTAGACAGGGAACTGTAATCAATCAATCAGCATAGTAATTGCCTATTTAGCATTGAGGACAGTTGAGAGATTGCCTTGCATTTAACAAGTCCTCTCTGGTGGAGGCAGAGCTCAGAGGTCAGCACCCTCTGAATCCAGGGATCTGCTCCCTGGGGAATATGTGGCTGGCTCTCTTTTGGGGGATACGGTACGGGGAGAGCAGTGCAGTTGAACTTGTAGTGCTTGTACTGGTGTGGTGTCTCAGACAAGAATGGCAGCAGTGGGATTCTGTGAGATCCTAACTGGCTGCTTGGCTAGGACATTATCATGGGACACATACCCAGGAGAAATCATAGTGGAATAGTGGTCAACTGATGTCTTGGGTTACTTGGAGATTTAAAGGTGGTATTTGCTCATATTTGGAAAGGTAGCATGGGGGATGTGATCCAGAATTTCAGCTGATAGGGAACATGTTGTGTAAACTTCCCCCCAAAGATGTCTCTTAAGAGGAGGACCAGTGCATTGAAACAAAGTGAAGGAAGGTTTGCCTGTAGGACATGTAGAAGTCGAGGACTGAGATGAGTTGGTAAGCAGACTATGAAACTTATTCCAGGTAGTTATGCTTCCTGTGATACTATTTTCCAAGTCATTGACTTGACTTTATCAGGTAGCAAGACCTAGTGGGTTTTGGTCAACCTACTTTCCTTATCCATCTGCATAACATCTCGCTGCCTGGCAGATGTTCACAGCACCCTCCCAAAGTCCCTTTTCAAAAAGCAATAGTCCAGATAAATGGCAGTTCCTGCAGAGAAGTCATTTCAAATCATTGGTCAGTGAACCACATAGTTCTGCTGCTGTAAAACCACTACTTCTGCTATTTACAATGTTAGAAACGTGTTAAAAATAAATGTACGCTTTGTCCCTTCCCCTCTCCTCCCTTGACAGCTGCTGTGTGGTGATCCCAGGCAGTTAACTTACGCTGCCACTTTTGGCAGGAGCAGGCTGGTTGTGTTCAGCAGCCACTGAAACCTCACACATTTTTCCAACCGTTTGATTTCAGAAGTTCTCTCAACAACAAGGTAATAATAAAATATGGAATCAACAAACACTCCTTGAGACCAGAACAGGAAAATAAAATAATGAAAAGGTCAGTAAGTGGCATTAAAATGTAAAATCTGAGAGTACATAAAAACAAACAAGTTTCTGGACAGAAAACATCAGTGGATCTGAGGTCACAGAAATCTGAGCTCCAGTCCAGATGCCTGCAGTTGATGGTGTCCAATTAAACTGGGGGCACGTCTGCTCGGGAAGGAGTTCTCAGTCATACCGGTCCGAGCGGTTTTGTGTTTCTCATTCCCACACACGTGATGTGCTATGCCAGCTGAAGGTTTCTAAGATGGCTGAGCTCTTCCACACTGGTGGAAGCTCTTTGGTTCCTCTCCCCTTCACCCCTTCAGGGAATTGGCTGATCCCTGGGTGGCAGTGAGCTGTTTTGCGAAACCCAAGTGTCAGTTGTGCCAGCACAAGATAGTCTCCTCCCCCCATTTTTTTTCCCCCTTTTTTTAAAATGTTAAATGAGGGTGTTAATTCCTTCTGCCATTCTCCATTTCCTGGTCTGAATGGATGTTGAAATAGCTGTGCTGCAACAACTTGCAGCAGGGAGCACCCAGTGGCATGAGGCCGGGCATGGGGTGGGCAGCGGAGGAAAGGGAGAGAGCATGACAGGAACTGCTGTAAGCCACTGTTACTGCCAAACACATCACATCACAGAACCACAGCCTAAGTGCTACTGAAAGATTCAGTAAATATTCAGCAGCAGAAATAGTTCCATTGTGAATTAAATTGTAAAGAAAATAGTTAATTCAGATTTGGACATCCGGTAGGAGGGTGTCTGTAGCTTGCTGCACAATTGCTCTTAGCAATTGAATATTTTTCTGCTTATTGTTTAGAATTCCAGTGGAAGTTTGATGTTTGGTTTCTGGAACCTGTTTAAAGAGAGTCTTTTGACTATTTAACACCTTAAAATAAAAATTCTATTGCAGTCTGTACAGAGGAAATAAGCACTTCTTAAACTATTGTCATTAAAAAGCAGCTGTTGAGGGTTTTACTGTGGGGCTTTGCATGTGGTTATGATCATTGTAGAGTCCTTTCATGGGGGTATGGGGTGTGCATCATTAGGGAGTGTACAGACACTAAGACAAAATATGGCTGTAGAAATTGCACTGAAATGCTGCATCTAAACCAGCCAAGAAGGAAAGGATAACCCTTACCGTGTCCCTTTTCTGAAGACTCCTTAGAGCCCTGGGTTACATAAGGAATGAGTTGCCAGGTTTCCTACCTTGCTGGCTCCTGGTCTCATCAGCTCTTGCTCTCTCTTGCCCATCTCCAAAGGCTCTCCATGAACACCAGATTGCAGAGCAGGTGCTCTGTGACTCTCGCTCTCTAGCGAGGCGAAGGAGTGCTTTTGCTTGTGTTTTGCAGTAGGAGTTCATCTGTGTTGTAATTTAAGTAGATTCGTTGTTCTCCAAGAAGGTTTAACACACACCTCCCCTTCCCAAATTAAAACCCCACCCTGCATCTTTATCCATCCAGTTTTCACTCCTGTGAGGTGGTTGGCGCCGTGCTGCAAGGCAGTGTGAAGCCATGCGTTGCCAGAAGGCTGGCAGGTATTTTTAGCATAGCCTGTTTGGCAAGGAAAGGGACGTGTCCCTCTTTCCCCCTGCAAAAGAAAGAAGGCCTGCAGGCCATGGTGTTGTTGGATGGTGCTTGTGTTGCCTTTTAAAGTCTTATGGGGTAACTGGTTGCCTTCGCCTCTTGTTTGTAAAGAAATATTTAATGCATGGGTGCTCCAATTTCCACAGCTGTCTTAGCTTTTGCCTTTCCCTGTCTGTCTCTCCCTATTTTTTCCTCTCTTTGTCTCAAATTAGCGCCACAATTAAAGTGTGAAGCCTGCTGGCAGCTCACTAGTAATTACTGTACAATGAAAGAGAGGAACATCTGTCAAAGCTAGGACAAGATAACAGCTGTAATTGATTGCCACATCATGGAGCTTGACCACCAGCAGATGGCTGGGGCCAGTTTTGAAAAACTGATAACAGCAGCGGTCCCAGGGATTCGGGGTGACTCTTCTGAGGTGACTGCCTGGGATTTGCACCTGTTCAAAAGCCGCCACGCAAGGCTCCATCCTTTTGGTTCGTTTATTTGGTTTTCCTTATTTATTTTTAAGTCCCTGCTCACCTCGGAAGCTGCACCACAGAGCAGCATATGCTGCCTCTCTTGCCAGGCAGGGAGGCGTGGGGAAGAGCGAGCGAGGCACTGGAGCTGCAAGCGATGGCTCCATGGGAATTGGCAACACTTGGCACTCTACGGCTCAGGAAGTGCCTCCCGTCACTGCAACACTTGCGAGAAAGCACAGAAGCAAGTTCAAATTCATTGCAAAACACAGGGATCCCTTCAGAGGCGAGCTTTTAACAAGCAAATGAAGAGGGAAGTAATTTACGGCAGAACATGGGGCTCCTGCAGCAGAATTAAATCACTCTGAGTACTTGCCCTGAGATAATAGGGTTTGGCCCTCATGTTGCATCCCCCCCAATTCATAGCTCCTGCTCTCATCTCCTGTGTTGGGTGTCGATGGCAAAGTTGACAGGAAAAGGTCTGAGTGTGTTATGGCATCGCAGTTGGTAAAACCTGCAGACTCAGACTATCTGAGGAGCTGTCATTGTTTCCACTCCAGTGCCGGCTCTCTGTTTGAGTGCATTGTTTCCAGCATGTTCGTGGCATATTCTCTATACACCAGAATTGTTGCTGAAGAGGTAGAGAATGAATAATCTGCAGAGAAAGGTCTAACTTTTATTGCACATAATGTCACGTGCTTTGTGGGAGCAGTGAGATAAGGCCTGAGGAATCAGTTCTGTCCTTATTCTGTAGTTTTCCTTTTCTGGTCACATATACAGGAAACTCAGGGATTTTTCTTTTCCAATGTCTTCAAACCCAAAGGAGCGTCTGGCAGAGGGGTTGGGGGAATCTTCTCTTGTTTTCCATGAGAAAGCAAAATGCCTCAATGTAAATGAATTGCAGAGACTGGATGTGAATCCCAAACTGCAGAGAGCCTGAATAGCTGCTGCCATTCAGCTCTCCTGGTGTTCAGTCATAGGGTTAATTGTTAAACAATTAGTGCTGCATTTCAAAGGCAATCAGACAAATTGGCTCAGGTATGGTGAGCAGTTTCACCTTGCACACCACCCTCCTCCCATCCTTGCGGTGACTCAGTTGGACGGAGCTTCCTGGGTTATTGTGTAAAACAGCAGCTTGTTTTAAACAGTGCAATCTGTCATTAATTCAGCTAATAAATCACACCATAAGAACAAGAGTCTTGCGAGATTAACATCTACAATCAATTGGGAATTACAACATTGGCTTTCATAGGCAAAGCTGATCGTTAAGTCATGGAAAATTTATTACTTTACAAATCTGCTTATAAAAAGTGTTGACTTGAAGCCTTTATAGATTGTACTTATTATTATCAGATATTCACAGTTTTTGATGAAAGGTTAAATAACTATAGTTGTGCTCAGGGTTTGAATTGCAAAACGCAATGGGCAATTTTCTAAGGTAGACAGAAATTTTTGTGGAATGATCCTATTCAAGTATGCAGTTCTTGTGAATCACAATCCTCTTAGCATGACAATACCTATGTTAAATGTCATAGGAGGCCAAAAACATCTTGTTAAGTGTTCCAACAAGTCTTCAAACCATTTCTGCTGGTGCAAACTGAAGTGAGATGTGCTATTTTTTCTTTGTCTGCAATGGGAGAATTCTGTTAGAGCTGCACCACCACCATTGTGGAGGCTTCCATGCCCTCTAATAAGAAACGAAAGTCTGTTGAAGTTTCCTGTTAAGAAAACATTAGATACCTATGTAAAATAAAACAAAGTCCAAGGAACACACCATACAGTGAGTCCTGGATCTGTTGTGTTTGTTTAAGGGCTTTCTTCATCCCTAAAATTAAGCACCTGCTTAAGTGAGAACATGGATTCTTCACCTTAAGTATCACCCTGTAATTTCTGTTCAGAATAACCAGAAGGTAACAGTACAGTGTGTGCACGATACTAGATTTTCTATGATGTGCAGAACATGTAGTCTTAAATTTAATTGAAAGTGTTACTGGATATTCCAGTGGCAGCTCACCCTGAATGAGACTGAACAGCTGAATCCTGGAGATAACTAACAGAGTTTCTGTTATTTATTTATTTGCCTATTTCTTTTATTAGCTGGATTTTTAATGGTTGCAGCATTTTTTTAACAAATGTGCTGATGTGCAGATGTGATCCTGGTAACTGGTCACTTAGCACCTGTTCAGGTATGTAGGAATCATTTCCTACCTTATGGGTGGGGTGGTTTTTGGGCTGGAGTGTCTGTGAAACGGTATCTAAAGGATCCTAACCCAAGTGCTACTGTCACAATTTGGTTCGGGAAGACCCCTCTTCTTACATACACGTGTGTGTATATATATATATTTGTATATGTTGCCTCTTTCTGTGTACCCACCCTACTTTTTAATCCCAGAAGAGCTGCATCTGAAGCTGGCAGCTGGCGAGAGGCAGCAGTCAGGGCATTGGATGCTCAGCGGTTTAGGTGCGGGATCTGGAGGCTGAGGCAGGAGAGGAGGTGATGTCAGCATCTGGGGCGTGTGCCAGCTCGGTGCCATTCATGCTGCGCTGGCAGCAGTCTCCAGAGAGTGCAAGAAAGTGAAGAAATGGAGGGGGAGGACAGAGAATGCAGAGAAAACAGCTTTGAAAATAGAGAAGAGGAGAGGGCAAATGCAGGAATTAATAAATGAAGGAGAGTCTTTATGTTGTGTGAACAGGGTACAGTACCAGCTGGGACTACATGAAGCACTAATGCGGCTTCAGAAATGAATTCCCCATCCCTTCACCCCTGTGCCTTGTTGGTGGCACTTCGGGGTTAGTGTCCTTTGCATTTATATGCATTCCAGAGCGGTGGAGACGGCGGCAGGCAGCACACTTGACATGGAGAGCCCCTTTGTGCTCCTGAGCAGCAGGTCAGCGAGTGAGCAGGGTTTGAATAAGCAGCCCTTGTGTCTTCATATGTCTCTCTGATCCCTCGAACAAAACCAGCATACGAAAGGCAGTAAGGCAATGTGAAGGCCTCCTAAATGTCACCGTAATGTCAGCAGCACTGGGAGCAGAGCAGCCTCTGAAGAGCAGAAAGCTTTGTAATATTTATAGAAACAGAATTTGTTAAAAATACATTTGCCTGTTAGAGTTCAACCTTTTGGAGTCCTCACTCCTTTCAGCTCCGGGAGTGGGTGGTGAGTTGAGAGTCTCTGCATGTGTTCCAGGCTCGGTTTAAGCTGTTTCAGTCAGGCTGGGAACCTAGCAAATGCTGGAAATCTGAGAGTTTCGTAATATTGTGGAGCAGGAACAGTCATGGTCCTTCTACCGAAAGAGCTCAAAGTCTCTTAAAATAAGCCTTTTCTACCTTTCTTCATGTAAACATGAAGGGGCTCAGAACCCGTTTTGCATTTGCAAAACAAGGGTAGATGTGGTGCAAAGCAGATAGTGATTTTTCTCCTACCAGATAACTGAGTCACTGGCAAGGCATGAGATACCTGGCACCCCGTCCCTGCAAACCCATTTTGTCTCCTGGTAGCGTGGACTGGGAGCTGAGTGCTGAGAACAAGGCAGACCTGTCTGCTTGTTTTTGCAGAGCCTGCTGCCTTTAGCTGCACTGCCGTCATGGTATGTCTTGTCACCATGATCACAGGCATGTAATGCTTTTACAGCATAACAAAGTGGACCTGGAAAACAACCAGGAAATGGAGCAAGAGAATGCTGTGAAATTACCCTGGATAAACCTGTCTCTTGCCCCATGTTGTGCAGAAATGCCAGCGATGGCTCTGCTGTTCCACACTGCCCATCAAAGAGCAGTGGGGGCTGGCAGCAGGCAGGCAGTGTCCATGATCCAAATGGTCAGCTCTGTTTTCCTCCCACAGCCACAGCCCTTTTGAACAACTGGGAGATCTGGTCCATGAGTTGCAGGGAGCAACTTTTGATGTTAGCTCTGTTGAAAGCATTGCCACTTAAGAGCATCAGGCTGGACCCTTACCCAGACCAGCCACCTGAAGTCACAGGCACCTGTGTGACAGAAAAATGATTTTCTTTAGCAAGGTAGAATTGCTGATCCTCATCAAGGTTGTCTATTTTTTTCCTTGCTCTTGATTTCTTGCACTGTTCCTATTCCCCCTCGAAGCTTAGGGGAGAACCTCTTTAACTGGTCAGTCAGGACCCCATCCAGAACTGTTAAAAGATAAATTACTGCTTAACAACTGTTGTGAATCCCTCTCCTTTCCCTCTCCTTTCCCCCATTCCAGCTCTGAGTTGCTTACATTCCTGATGCGTCTGGTGAGCAGGAGTCTGGAAGATGCATTGATTCTTGATTCCCAGCTTGGTGCTCCTGGTCTTGCTGCTGCCATTTATCTGACCTTTGTTACAGTGAGGTGGAAAAAATACCTCTAATCCTTCCAAGTTGATGTTGTCTGGGTTGAACACGCAGCTGTTGTGTTTTAGAGCACAGTATAAGGCTACGTAGGATATATTCCATTGGGGGAGCAGGAAATCATTCTTTTGTTCTATGTGTTTGATATTGTGTAACATTTCCTGGTACCAGATTTGCTACTGTGCTGCTGCCCGCCTCTCACTGATGTCTTCTGGTGTGTAGCAGTGTGCGGGGAGAGCAGAGAACTTACTGCCCCTTCTTGCTCAAACCATATGTTTTGCAAAGGCATTTTCTCCCTCCCTCCCACCCTCCTGAGCAGGAAAGGCCCAACAGAACATGTAACAGCTCCTGCTGGTTTCCCTTCCCTGCACATTAAAGTCATTGACAAACACACCGCTTTAATATTGTGGGCTGAAAACCGCCAGAGCTCAGATGCAGAACCAAACTCTGTTCATGCATTGCTGTCACAGCAACCCAAAATCTGGGACGAGGCAGCTGGCCAAAGGTGTAACCACAGGAGCCGTCCTGGGCCCCAGTGCAATGTGCCGTTGTTTGTGGGTTTGCACAGCAACGTCTTCACTTCCCTCCCACCATCTCTGCTCCCACAGGAGCCCAAACTCCACACCAGTGAGCAGAGCTTTGTTTTACTCGCTCGGAATAGCTGTGCAGGGAATGGATGGAGAAGTGCTGCTTGGTGGATTAATAGTGTTTCTCAGCAGTTAGTGGGTGCTTTGATTACAGTGTGTCTTTTTTAATGACCACTTGACTGCAGGTGGTGAAGGATGGCTTTAAAAGGTCCTTTTAAAATTACTTTCAGACTCCACAAAGAAATATAAAATTGTACCTTCTCCCCTTCCAGCAGAGCTCTAGCAGAGCTGTTCCTTGCTTCTGGCATATAGAACTACGTGCACCTTTTTGATTTGTCTCTTTTATCAGTCTCTTCTTGTACGTTTTTTCCCTGTGGGCAACTAAATTGCTTTGGAGGGAGGAGGAAGATTAGCAAAAGGAGTGTTTATCCATCTTAATTAGTGCTCTGTTGACAGAAATTATTTTGAGTATTTGCTGCACAGTAGTTACTGTTCATATAATTTTTTTTTAACTTGAATTTACATGTTTATTTCTTGGACTAAGTTATTAGTGGGACTTCAATGCACTATTAGTGCAGCTGGCTACTGATTCCCCTTTGCCAGCAGACCCTTGGTGATTTTTTTGGTCAGTCCTTTGCCCTCCATTGCCCTGCAGGGTTGCCATAGGCTGTACTTACAGTACAGACTGTGGTGGTTCAAAGCAGGAGAGCTGAGCTCTGGGAAAAAGCTGGGAATAACCAATACAGGTCACCTGCTTTTGGAGCTCCACCAGGAGAAGTTCAGAGCTGCAGCCCTTCATCATGACCACAGTGTGACTGTACCAGGGGTGGCTGCAGGGAGGGCTTGGAGAAGAAGGTGGCAGGACATGTCTGCAGAACTAAACAAGGACCCACTTGGTGTCAGGGCCTCAGCCCTGTGTGTTATCAGAAGGTAGAAAAGAAATGATGGGCAGGACTTGAATGC
The DNA here is from genome assembly GCA_013397055.1 of Pachycephala philippinensis. NCBI lineage: Eukaryota > Metazoa > Chordata > Aves > Passeriformes > Pachycephala > Pachycephala philippinensis. The sequence goes on along the minus strand of VWZT01011586.1, from coordinate 317,736 downwards.
TGAGCACAGCACTCCTTGTGTTCACGGGGTGTTTTTGGAAGCTTGGACTGGCATTTCCTTTAATCCTCTGATACATGTGAGAAGTTTTGTAGCAAAAGCTGAGCTATTCCCTAGCTTGGAGAGGAAGTGAAATATCTAACAGGGCTTGAAGGGATTTGTGGATTTGCTTGGCTCTTGTACCCTGTAAAAAGCCAACCCAGCTCTTCTAGCCCATATCCTTCTGGAACAGGCACTCAAAAACTGCTGTGGGGTTCTGCAGGGGACTGACAATACGGTTCTGCAAGAGCAGTATGTGTTGGGGTATGGGATGCACTGATGTCCAGTGCTCAGCATGCTGTTGCTCATTAATATAAGTTTGCTCTACCTTCACAAGCTAGAGATTGCATTCAGTGGAAGGTTCTCTGCAAAAGCCCTTTTGTGGCATTGTAGTGGTGTACAACTGTGGACCAAAGAAAATGGAAATTCCTAATGTGATGTTGAATGCAAAGAGGTAATTTTGTCCTCACTCCTAGGGGAAAAGGTGTCCATGTAGAGTCATCCTGGGTGTAAGTTGTCCTGGTCACTAGTGGCTGGTTTAATCTCACAGATTCATTTTTCTAACTCAAAAGAAAAATAATCCATGGCCATGGAGACAGACGGTTGCCATCACTAATGGTTGCAGAGTGCCTTGAAGTCCTTAAGTGGAGGATACTATGAGGAATGGTCTTTAGCCTTTGTGATGTTGCATTAACAGCTTCCAATGACAATCCCTGCCTGTCCTCTTCCATCTCCCTGCTCTTTGCCTTGGATTTTTAAAGAAACGTGGCAGGACCATTTCAGTTTTGAACAGAACTTTTCAAATCTAGTGTGAAAAACCGCCTGCCCCTGTGGTTTACTGACTCCTTGGGTAACGTCCCTTTAAAGCAGCAGCTGCTGCCAAGGTCTGGACGCCGTGGTCACTAAATCATTTAGAGCTGTGCTGTAGCTGAGGGCTTCCAGCTTCGCCTTTTGTTACTGTCACACAGTGGGACCTGGAAGAGCGCCAGGGCTGCAGGCGCCTATTGTGCAGGAAAGCCGCACATCTGCAGTAGAAGACGAAAACTGGATGTCAGCTGCCTGAGCAAAACTTCTCAAAAGTGGTGTCGTAAGGCCCTGAAAGGGGGGCTGGCAGGCTTTTTCTCTTCTTCTTGGTGCAGCCAGGCTGTTCTGGCGTGTTTTGAATCCTGATCTGTCTCTGTGTTTTTAAGCTTTACCTTTCATTTTGGTGGAGGGGATGGTGGTGGTAAGAGAAGCGTGGCCAGAATCTTTGTAACTGTAATAGACTGCGACAAAAGGTCTATTCACTTCTTGATGAACCAGGGATTTACGTGCATTAGTCCCCACTCTGTACGGAGAGGGGACAACTGCCCGATGAAAAGAGAAAATTCCTCTATTCTGTGCACTCCTTCTGTCACCCCCCACACCAAGTCAGTCAGTGGTGTCTGACAGGGCTGTTCAGTAATCAGGAATCTGCAAACTCTCTGCTTGGGGGAAGCGTTTCTGCACTTTGCTTTCTTGAACATTTACACAGAGCAGCAGGAGCTCCTTTATTTATTTTAGCTTTCTATTAATTTTAATTTTCAGTCCAAATGTTTGCAAACATAAATTAAGTAGGGATGGGTTTACATCACAGCCAAGATAGTTGTTAAATGAAATTTGTGTATAATGTATATATATAGTACAGAAACAGCATGCTTGTCTCATTAGTGCAGTCAGAAGTAATTGCTCTGAGTCTGAACATTTATGTTGTAGCAAAGCCCACAAGATTTAAAAAAGGTCCATGCTGCTGGATGCTGTATGAACTTTTGCAGCAGAGTGGAGTAAGCAAAATATAATGAGTTTTAAGACCTCCTTCAAAGTTCCAAACACGGCTGGATTTTTTTCCTGGAGTGGTGAGAATACCTTTTTCTTACAATATATTTCTCTACCCATCCCACTTGTTTTTAAATCCTCGGGTAATCCACCGAGTCAGTCTTCTCCATGCTGTGAGTGCACTGAAACCATGCTCTGCCTTTCAGGGAGAGGATTGAGCTCCCACTGACCACAGCGTGTCCAAGGCTGTCTCAGGGCAGCGTGGTTATGATGGAGATAGTGTGTGGGGCTTGGCCTGTTGCAGAGTTGCGTGGGGATCTCTGTGCCTTGAGATCCTGATCAACATTGGAAATAGTTGAAGTAAGTGATGCAAAACATCTTGTGAAGGGTGTGGAGGCCAAATTTGCTATATTGCAGAGTTCTGAGAGCGTCTGTTGACTGGAAAAGATTATTCAAAACAGCAACGTATGTGTGTGGTGCGTGGTGTAATGCAGAGGAAAACACCAGCTCCTGTGGCATCCAGCCCCTTCCTGTCTGCTGCTGCTGAAGAGGCCTGACCCTTGGTGTGTGCTGCAGTCCCTTTGTGCCTGCAGACGTCTGGCAGGGGTCGATAGGAAGGAGAAGTGCGGCTTTCCTTTAAAAACAAAGCGGACGACAGGAAGGAACAGCTGGCCTGTAAGCAGCTGTCTACTGATGCAAGTATATTTTCCATTAAGACACAATTGGGAACTATGTACCCACACTAAGGGAAGATCTGATGCTGTAGTTTATGTACATGCTTTCGGGCTGAAAAAGTGTCCTTATCCTGCCTCCATAGCACTTTGGGAGCTCCTTCATTCAGGCTCCTGCATGCTGCCAAAATATGAATGTATTTCCAGGGACGTGGGACAGACTCAAATTCTTAATTCCTCCTGAAAACGCATTCTCTGAACCATCTCCTTGGGCAGGCATAGAAAGAACCATGTTTTTGTTTCTTCTTTTAACATTTAAGCGTAACCCTGTGCTACAGTTCATGAAGTCAAAGCTGTGAATCCCCATTCCCCTGGGGTTTTCTACTAGCTGTCTTTGGCTCTGGGATAATATGCCAGGAAAACTCTCTGGATTTATGAAACCACAGCCTGGCTGGATTGTGCTAGCAGTATATTTGGAAACGCAATTGGTCTCTTGAAACCAAAAATAACAGTGCGCTATTTTTCATAGGGCTCTCATACTGCTGATACAGCTAATGATTAGAGAAGATTTGGAAAGAGTTATAGCAAATCATAAAAATAAATCTGAACTGAGGTAATAATTCAAGAGGAACCTTTGGTAAGTCTAGGCACGTCATGTTTTCCTGATTAGAGGTCACTCAGCCTGCATACTTTCTATAAGAGTCAGTTAATTCTGTACAGCCTGCATGTTAGCGTCCTGTGTCCAGTATAACCAAACTGAAGCTCTGTTTTTCGAGGGATTAAATTTTGCAGCACTCTGCCAGTCTACTTTTATAGTTACTGACAGCTGTAGTTGAGTTTTGAAAGGTGGATTAGTCTTCTTCACTTCAGTCTGTGCCCCAGCACAGCTCACCTGCAGTACAGATGGATGTGGCTGTGCTGGGTATTGGCAGAGACATTGCAGGGGACTGGGGAATCCATCCAGCACAGCAGGCTCAGTGCTTGGGCTGCAGTTACTCTGATGGTATTTTGGTTGCAGACACGCTCCTGTGGTGCCTAAAACACCAGTCAGAAATCAGCTAGGGGAATAAGATTAATGCTCAAACTGGGGATAGAGAGTCTACAGGGGGGTTTGGTTTCTGAAAGAAACAGGCAAGTTTTGATCTTGAGGATCATCCTGCTACCAGCAATGGGTCTGAACAGGCAGGAGTTTGAAGCAGGAGCCCCCATGAATTACTGCTGTGTTTACCTTTGGAATTGCTGGCCACGGAGGGGGTGTGGGATGTGTGTGTTGATGGTTAATGGTGTGAAGGTCCATAGCTGATACTGGCAGCCAGGGTCTTTAGATTATGCAAATGGCCAATGCATTATTAGTGAAGCACTGTTCAATTTTTAATGTAGTACATGGAAGCATAGTGATATTACTGCCATTATTTAATTAGAAAGTTGTCTGGGCAACCATTGCAATCCTACTTTGAATTTTTGCATGTTAATAACTGCTTTATACGAAGTTGGGAGTGCCCAGTTTTAATAACATCACATGTGTAAATACTGTTGTCTTCAGATTGCTGAGACCTTTCAGCAATACTGAGGGGAGGGAAGCAGTCTGTATACAAATGTTTAAACTTCATTCTGACCTTGTAAATCCTGTTTCCTCCCCAAGTGCAAATCTGGTGCAATGCAAACAGCAGTGCTTCAAAAATAACCCTAATTAGCGATTAGCTGCAATAAATCAAGCTTGGATGGGTGTGCTCGGTGCAGTTGAATTTGATACTATATTATGGCACAAGTTGTGTAATAGACATTTAACTGTTTTATCTTGTAACACTGCTTTTCTCACATTAAGTAAAATATCTAAATGTCATGTGAATTTCAGCAGCAATGTAGTGGATCGTATGTACACTTCTGATGCAGTGCAGACTTGCTTTCTGCGTAAGGATAACAGATAATCTTAAATAACTGTGCTGCTGAGGTATTGATGTCTTTATTCAATATTAATAAATATAAAGATTCAGCCGTTCTGGTTTCCTTCTGAACTGTGTCAGGTTTAAATATAATGATTTCTGATAGCAGCCAGAAAAAGCGAGAGACATGAGAGGGATCTGGGGGCTAATTGGACTTGTAAAAAGGCAAATGGTATTTTGATGATATTCTAACCAGAATGACAAGAAGTGCATTTTTATGGCCCTGGATACATGAGCTTCGAAGATCCTTTAGAAGTAACTGGGAACTGTTCAGCATTTTCTAATGTCCCATGCTGCTTGTAGGTGTTGGAGAAGCAATTCTTCTCTGAAAACAAGAATCAGTGCTGCTGGTTTCAAGAGCGGGAAGATGACAGTGGTCAGCAGAGCAAGCACTGAAATACCTCTTTAGCAGGAGATTAAAAAAGATGCTTTTAAATTCAACGTTTCCATAAATGGCTTTTGGTTTTCCATAGCAGTGAAGGTTTAATGCCCCTTGTTCCAGCTGTGGGGCTCTGGCAGTGACCCCGGTGGTGTGTGGGGTCTGTAAGGAAGGCCAGAACTGCTCGTGCCCCAGAGCCCCTTCCACAGGGACTTGCCCTGCAGCTGCTGCCTCCGAGGAGGGGCTGTGAGTCAGCCCTCAGTGCTGCTGTGACTAATGGGTACTGCACAGGGAGATTTCATTCCTATGATAGTGATTTAAGGGTGGAGCTCTTCGCTTTCAGTGGTTTCCTTTTGTTTTTGGTTTCTTCTGGCTAGTTGGGACATTTATTGCACAAGTGAGTTCTTATTTACTCACTTTGAATATGCCTTTGAAACTTCGTATCGCTGTTAAGTCAACGTTTTGATAATACAAATTTGGATTTTGGGGGAGTTTGCTGTAGGTTTTGTCAAATTGAAATGTCAGTATAATCTCTAAATAGTAAATACTGATGGATCAATATTTTTCAAAGCAGCGATATTAATAAAACTTTATATTTTGCATATATACATTTTACACAATATTTCTGTTTTGTTTGGTCCTCCTTTAAGCTAGATAAATGCTGCTATTAGGCCTCTGAGTCAGGTGCTGAGATTAGGAGTCTTTCCCATCGATTCCCAATCCCACAGCTCAGTTAAAAGATTACATTGACTGGATTTATCTTTATTTAAATTTGCCACAATGTGAGCAGTGTGGCCTGGTGTTACATTCAGGTCCTCTAAAGTGGCCATAATTCATCTTCTGACTTGGTCAGACAGTTTGCTTTCTTTTGGTTAAAGAAAGTCAATATTGTATTATTGTACAGGAAAAAACGACATCAGTGTCTCTTACACCTCAGTTTCTTTGAAAGAGAATGTAGTTATTGGTACTAATTTAGGTGGTGGATCCCTAATTTATCACTAACTGTGTTCTCAGTGTACTTTACCTAGATCCTTTCTTGATTTTTTTATCTATGCCGTACAGAATTATAATGCTGTTCTTACAGGTCATCCCCCTTCAGTTTCTGGAAGGATTGTGCATTCCCGAGGTTGTTGTTGGGGCAAGAATGGTACTGTTGAATTGAAGGGGCAGAGAAAAGCAGGTGCCTGAGGTCTGATTTAATTTGTAGTTGCAACTCTTGGTGACTTTGTTCTGCTGGGTGAGGAAAAGCATTGCCCTGTGTATGATCAAGCAGCAAAAGTGACATTTTCTTTTTGTGACTGAATGAGCTTTGGAGTAGCGAAAAATAGAGATGCACTTGTAAGGAAATCCAGTAAAAAAAAATTCTAATTCTACATGTACAGGAGGGAAGGCTCTCTTTGGGGATGAAATTAGAAATCAGAATAACTAACGGGTGATGATTTAAGCCATGTACAGAGAGCGTGTGTGGCTTTTAATCTGAAATAAGTGCTTCCTCTGTGTCTGTTTCTAAATCTTCTGTTCTTATCATACCTTATTGTTTCTGCTGAGCTTCCCTGGATGTCCTCACTCTGCTGAGGCCTGCTGTGACCTTCGAGACAGGCAGCTGCTTTTAGGAGAAGCTGCTGTTGAGCTGGTGCAGGAGGTGTCATTGGTACTGACCCACAGCACTGCCCACTCCGCAGGGCACCAGGGTTGTGCCTTTGGGGATTCTTACCCTCTCTTGGACTCTTCCATATATTATAGGACAGGTTTGACTGAGTTCCTAAGTGAAATTTTATTCTCTGCAATAACTGAGTTTTAGGATTTACACCAAACAAAGATAAGTGTTGTCTTTCTCTGCATGTTTTCGATGTGCTGTTTGCGTGCTTTGAATTTCTATGCAAAGACCTTCTCAGCGTGTTTTGAAGACAGGTAGGTTCATTTTGAACAGTGCTTTAAAGGATGCTGGCTCTTGTTCAACTAACGAGTGAAATCCTTTAACAACTCCAATCTTAACCTGAAATTCTTGTTGTCTTCTCCATAATCTTACTCCACTCATAACTGACTGTGTGTCATGTAGTAGCAAAGATGCTGGTAGTGTTGTCAGCACCAGCTGTCCCACTTTGCAGCCGTTTCTTGTCCTGAATTATTTACTACTGGGATTTATGCTGTGTATATAATGTAAAAGTTTTATCACAGCAATTGTGCATGTAAACTAGTACTGGGTACAGAGATGGTCTCCAAAGTGTTACAGGAATGCTGAAGGGAAGGACTTCAGTTTAATTGGTTTTATCTGTGGCTCCAGATTTATTCATTCTTCTCTTTATCTGTAGCTTTACAAATAGTCATTCTCCATAATTTGACACATTATATGGCTCAGTAATTATGTTCTAATTATGGAATCCCTTAACTGCAAGGTATAGTTCTGCAGAAGGTTTGGGTCTTTTATTAACTGTAGGCACATTTCCATGGGGTCTTTTTCCAAAGGAACGTAAGGGTTCCCAGTACTGGAAAACTTTAGATTCGTACTGTGATTCTTATTGTTCAGACAGTAAGACAGGAGTGAGTAACAAAGGGAAGAATGAAAAGATTGAAGGGCAGCTGTTAGCCAAAAGTCTTAGGTTAGTCCTTCAGTGCAGCCAGCAAGAATCACAGTACTTAAACTTCAGCTGAACTGAAAGGGAGGAGGGTGTCTGACTCATAAATTTACAGCATGATACATTGAAACCTAAGCAGGTGATTTAAGTAGTTCAATGTACCTGTGAGTAGTGTCTTTTTTGATGACTTCTCTGGGTATCTTTAATTCAAGAAAGCACTGAAGTGCATCCTTAGGTGGCTGTTACAATAGTTCAGGACTTCTCCAAAGTGAAAGTCAGCAGATGACATTTTTAAAATTAAAACAAATCCGATTTATTAAAGGCTTAAAACGTAGCGAGTCGGGAGTGTCCCTGAAGCATGGTCACCATTCCTGCTGGGTGCAGTATCTGCAGTGCTTCTGTTGTAGCTTTGGAGCCCATTGTTCACCGATGCTTTCCTGGGTAAGGGCCTCACATTGTCTTACTAAATGTGCTCAATTGGAGCTGCCTCCCTTGTATTTGTACAGATTATTTCCTTTAAACTGTTGATTTAATGTTCATCTAGGTGACAGTCTCTTCGTCCTTCCCCTGGGCAGTTGTCTGGCCAGACTGAGACCAGCACTGTGCAGTAGGGCCAGAGGTGCCTGCTGGGTTAGGTCATTTCTAAGGAGTTTGAAAATATCAGCAAATGTACAAACCAGCAGCGTTATGTGCTTTGCCAAAGCAAGCATTTGTTAGTTGCCAGCTATTCCCTGCTGTATTAGAAATCTTCAGGGAAGAGATGCCTGCTCCTCTGCCATCCTCAAAAAGGGCTGCATTATCTGATATTATAAAAAATAATATATTGCAGACCTTAATACTCTTCTAAAGTATATTTCCTAAAGATGTGTCCCAATTTTATTGTAATGTAACATCTTGGATCTATCAAGACCTGGAATTGTTATGAGATGCTGGACACGTTCCCAACCATGTAATTTGATGCTGTTTTGTTTGACAAACAAGAATACGTAGCTTGCAGTTGCCACGGTGTGAGTGGTAAGTGATAAATCACAGGTGTGGTGCTTAGCTGGGGACTGCTGGATTGTTTCCAGTAATTTTCAGAGTATGTGGAGGTGGCAAAGCAGACTTTCAAATCTGTTTTTTGGGGCTATAGGACTTGGTGGGGGCAGGAGAGAAAGAGCAGAGGAAAACTCTTACTGCCATTCCTGTGTGTGTGCACAGAGGCTGGAAAGCCAGCTACATCTTTTCACCTTTGTGGGAGTTACTTTTTTGTTACAAAAGATATAATTATCACTTTTTGTTTAGCTGTTTATATAAATTTCTAATAAGTGCACTGCCTTTAATTTTAGAGGGGGATGAAGAAGGTTTGTTTTCTTGTGTTTGACCCTAAGAATTGCCCTGCCTTCAGCTTTAGAGAGGAATCAGGGAGGTTTCTTTTCTTGTACTTGAGCCATGCTAAATGGGCATCAAAAATAGCTTCAGAAGGTGCTTAGGACAAGGTGAAGGCAGGTATGTACAGAGTCTTGTGTGTGTGCCTGCACAAACTCAGGATATTTCCCAAGTATGTTTGTCAGGGTAATCTTTTAAGAAGAATGGTGGGAGGATTTATTTATCCAGTAGCCTTCAGCCAGAGGCACTCAGAGATTGGTGTCACATCCTCCTTACTTACAGGGTCCATAAAGAAATAGGAGATCATGGGTAATAAATGTCCTTCTCTGCTGGAGGAGTTGCAGTTCAGAGGTGGACTGTCCTTTAGTTACCAAAATTGATGTAGAGAGCCCTTTATCCACTCTGGGTTTGATGGTAGGTATTACTTCTGTCTGAAATTCTGAGAAGGGGGTGTCCTGAGGAAGAGTCTGTTATCGCCTTCCTTGTTAACAGGAATTGTGCTTCACTACCAGTGGGCAGAATTTGGCTCTTTGGAGATGTCCTATTAAATGCTTTAGGGAATAGGTCGTACATGATGTGTTCATTTCCTTGGTATAATTCCCTATCACCAATGCCATTAAATGCACCATTACCAGCCATCTTATGTAAATGATTTTTCCAGTCTCTTCTCTTAGCTCAAAATACCCTTTTGGAGGGCTCTTGATTAGTTGAACTCAATTTGCTCAAAGGTTAGCATGTTAAATTGGTATTTGGTTTTCATTAACCTGTGGAGTAATATCTTGTCATTAGGAAAGGCCTTTTCCAGGGTCTCCATCATCATTCATTTCTTGCAGCCAAGTGCTTTGCCTTTTCTTTTCAATCCCCTTCAATCTGTAAAGGATTCTGCTGTAAAAAAGCAGCTTGTCCTTTGTATTACATAAGAAAAAACTCCATGGCAGGATGTTGACCCAGGAGGGTTCTGTGTAGTGGGCTCAGTTAGAAAGAGTATCTGTTCCATTCTGGAATTTTTTTCAGTTAGTCTTCAATTAGGTTTTGTCGAGGTATTATTGTTACAGTTTCTTAAGAGTATTTATTGCTTTGCTGACTGAGGCACAGTTGAGTGATCAAAAATTAACAGTATAAAGAAATAACTCTGGGAAACAGGTGACTTTCTGCAGTGGCAGACTTTCGAGAGACACAGATTAGAAAATCTAAAATGTGCTGCTAAGGAAGGTTTGGGTTGTGGGGTTTTTTTCTTCCTAAATAATGACAGCTTGCCTGTATATCTGCAGGAAGGGATGTAAAGGCAGGGGTCTAAACATATGCTTGCAGTAGATTTCTGAATAATGCTCGGGCTATCTATTACCCTATAATTGCTACCTATCAGAGCTGTGCTGCATTAATATGACTGATCATCCGAGGTGGCTCAGGCGTCTCCTGCTCCTGCTCTGCCCAATGCCTCATTCTGAAGTACAGTCATGTTCCTTCCTCCTGATGCATCTCTCTCCCTCATACCAAATTGATAAAAGCAGCATATTTGAACATAAATAAAATTAATGGAGCAATAAAACAAAAGAAATTGTATTCTACTAAATCCTCTCTGTTTGCTTTGCTTAAAAAAACAATACGTTACTCCAGGGATAAAGGAAAGCAGCACATGACAAGCTCTGAATCAAGTGAGTTTCTTATGTGCTTTCCATCTCAAAATTGAGGGAAGCATCCATACAAATGGTTGCTATAAGAAATCAAACCCAGCAATTAATTTTTGGTGCCTAAGACCAACAGTAGAATGTGGAGTGAGGTTTCCTTCCAATGCTGAACAAAAGTCAAAATTGTTGGAGAGGAAAGATGGCAAGTTCCTGTCCTCATGGAAAATGGGAATAATTTTTGTCTTGTAGGCTAGAGTTTCATCCTGCTCATGATTTATTACTTTTATCTACTCACCAGTTCTGGCTGCATAAACTGTTTGAGTTTTGCATAACAAAAGTGTATAATATGAAGAGTAGGATTTTTAAAAAATTATTTTTAAAATAATACTGCTTGTAGAAAGATGTGACATTGGGCAGTTCCCCTCTCCCGCCCCCCCCCAATTTATTAATTTTATTGGTAGTTTCACAACTGCAATGTGTGCTTCTGGAGTTGCAGCAGGAATCACATTTTAGCTGAACTGCTGCAGGTTGGTGCCATCTCTTAATGCAAACTGGTGACCAAAGTGAACTCAGGAGTGGCCATATGGCATCTCCGAGATGACACTGAGATAACTCCATTCCTCTGCCTGCCTGCAAAGACCTGATTGTGCTAAGGTGGAAGGAGGGAATACAGATTTTTCAGAGCTTCTTCTGAAGAAGAAACAGCAGCTGTCCCCCAAGGGAAGGCTCGGACGGGTCATCCCCATCCTCACCCACCTCTGAGGAGCTGCAGGCCTCGGGCTGGTCCTGGCAGTGCTCAGTGGGAGGGGAATTGAGACCCCTGCACTTCAGGATTTTATCTGGTTCAGAAGCAATTTGAATGCTTTAGGAGTCTCAAGTTTTTGTGCAAAGCTTTGTGGTATTAAAAATTACAGAAACAATAGAAAAACTGTAAAAAACAAAACTCACTCTTGCTTTACAAAAAAGCCCAAGAACAGAAACAACCCAATCTATTATGCTTCATTGACCAGGGATTTAGAAATTCGCTTAATGATTTATTTAATTTCATTTACCAAATTTTTGTTGCGGGTTTTTTTTTTTGGTTGTTGTTGTTTTTGGGGTTTTTTTGTTGTTGTTGATTTTTTTAAAGTTAAATTACAAAAGTTTGTTGTTACACTTGAATAATAGCAAAAGAAAGAAAGAAGAACCTGATTAAAATGTGAATTTTAATGGAATGTTGCTTTATGAAAAGAATCAAATTTTGGTTTTGAGGTGTCACAGTGCTAGAATCACATGGTTTATGAATTATGTATATTAGAACTTTGTTTATAAACAAAGGTTGGTTTTAAGTGGAAAAAAATACTTCTGACGCTTGTGACCTAACGTAGGTGAAGGTTTAAGGCATCTGTTTTAGCTTTTGCTTTCTAATCTTGCTTGTAATTGCTTGTTCTGCATTTGCCCTTTCACTCCTGAGAGAGGTTTCACTTTTCCCCTGCCAGCAGCAGTAGAAGCTGCAGGGTTTTTGCCGTGTGTGTGGCAGAGGGCTCGTGCTGTCTGCGTTCAGCAGTTTCAGCCTTTCTGCTGAGGCTGGGAAAGCAGTTTGTTCCCAGCAAAAACTCCAGAGATGATGAGAATGCTCCCCACCAGCACCCCAAACCTGCAGTAATAAAGAGCTTGGAAAGCTGACTTGTTCCCCTCTGGAAGGAGCCCCAAGTGAAGCTCTGAGTTTCCTCAGCCTTAATCAGTTTGAAGCAAGATGTCATAAAGTAATCGTGCTCAGCTTAGAGGAATTGCCTGGGATTGTTTCAGGCCAAACTGTCAAGAGGGAAGAGTGGAGCAGCAGCTTATTGAATCTAAAGCCCGAGCTCACCTTTGATACGTCTACATTCCAGTTTAAAGAGCCCTTAAAATCGCTTTCTTTCGTGCCTCTCAGCAGCGCTGTGTGGGCAAATACATTCTTTCAGAGAGTTTGCTCAGGGATGTCAATACGTGCTTTTTATGAATAAAGTGCTTTTCTGAGCTGCGTGGCTCTGTCCTGTGTCGGGCTGCTTGCAGAAGCCCAGACGGCTGCGTCATCCCGGCCGTGTGGCACAGAGCAGGGCGAGGAGCGGGTCCCTGAGCGGGGCTCCTGGCTTCTCCAGTAACCCAAATAGCACAGACTGGGATGGGAGTCTTCAGGGAGGGGCGGGGGGAAATGTCAAGTGGAAAATAATTTGCAGAGTAGACGCTGTGCGTCAGTTTTTCCCATTGCCACGCTCCAAATTTTCTGGGTCTTTGGGTGTGTTTTGGGTTGGTTTTTTTGCTTTTTAACATTGCCTTTTGGGAACGCAGGGCTTCCTCTGGCTGAGTGCTCGGGCTAGGTCAGCTAAAAAGAAAATCAATTGCTATTAGGCCAAATGATATTAATATGTGTTTAGATGAATCTGTCTCACCTGTCCCAGGGGACATCCTTGGTTGCCAATGGAAATAGGGCCTTTCCTGCTGTTTCCCCACCAAGCTCAGGTGCTGCAGCCCTTTGGGAAACACTGAGCAAATAATGCTGATCCTGGGTTGAGTGGGATTCCTCTGATTCCACCCTTAGCTGATGGGAAATGAGATTAATTTCTGGTAGAGCAAGAGAGGGAGTGGGACACGCGGGTGCTGACAGCAAGTGGAGGGTGCGGGGCACAGGCATAGGCGAGACTTGGCAGGTATCCTAGAGAATTCAGAGTGCAGATGGAGATAGGGAGTGCTTAGAACAAAGGGTTTTGTCACTCTTTAGCTTCCCTTGGAAGAAGATACACCAGCTCTTGTCTGCTTCTATTGGTTTTATTCTCCTTTAAATCACTTTTGGAAAGGCAGAATAAAAACTAACTTAAGAGCAGTCAGGAAAATGAAGGAAAACAGTTGCAGGCTTAAGCCTTCAGCAGCAACAGCTGGCACAGGCACATCTCCTGGCAAGTGACATCTTGACTTGGAAAAGCACATGTCACTTCTGGTTGGGGTTGAGTCAGGATCCTAGGACAAATCCTGGAATTTTGAACCCTGCAGAAGTTGCTCTGATGCCAGAGCTGAGCTGGGCCAGGATCATGTTGGAACAGCTCTGTCTATTTCTTTCCCCCAGGGCACTATTTTGATCTCTGCCCTATCCCTGAAAAGGAGAAACCTGATTTGTTTCCCTGCCTATCTGGAAGAAGAGGGAATGTGGGTTGTGTGGGAGATGGCCAGGTGAGGAGAAAAGAGCTTGGTACAAAACAATGGCAGGGACCATGGTCCCATTTCAGTGGCAGCAGAGCTGCTTATCTGTCACTGTGCTCCTGTGTCTGTCACCCCTTGGGACTGAAATTATTTCAGCCACTTGTTGCAAAGTGAGAGTGAATTTTCCCTTTCCTGCATGTTTTTAGTGCTGAGCTATGATTTTGTCATATTGTATTTGGTGGCATGTCATTGTGCTCGATATGTGTGTAGGAGTCAGCACGTGAAGGTTTGCCCTCAACCCCTCACGTGCTTGGGATAGTTGACAGGGTGTTTGCTGTTCTGCAATGAAATGTGATAGGAAATGATACAGATCTGGTGTTTTCAGAGCAGTACATACAGGTGAGGCCTCTAAATATTCCTGAGAAGGAAATAAGGTGCCTGGTTCCTTTGGGACTTTCCTGTGGGTAGTCATATGGCTTTAAGAATTATTGGTGCATTTAGTGGTGCAAACTCTGTGGGATCTCTGTGTTTGGTGTGTACATGGCAGTGTCACTATTGAGTACATTGCTGCTTACTCAGGGCTCAGCAATGTAAGTTTTAGTAGCAAATTCCACTGTATTATATCAGATGTAGACTTTGCCAAAACGGTGTATGTCAGACTTGATTGAAAATTGGAATTTAAAAAGTTGTAAAACCTGATCATTCGTGTTTAAGACTTTCCTGTTTTGCACAGCTCTTTCATCCTCCTACAACTGGTCTCTCAACCATCACACCTTCCCAAGCCTTCCAGATCAGAGCTTCCCTCCTCCGAAGCGCTGGGTTTTGTTCCTTCCAGGCAGCAGTGGGGATGGTGTTTCTTCCATGCACGTCTGGAAGGAACATTTTAGCCTTTTTGGTCTAGAGTCTGTGGATAATTATCAAGGGTCCATGAGAGCCGATTGAAAAGCCCAAGTTTGTGTGTGCTGTAGAGCAGTGGATGTATGTGGAAATTCTTTAGATGTCCACTGGCAAGAGGCCACACTTTGAAAAGACCATAAATCATTACTTTATTAATTGATAAGGCTCTATTTTTATTTTCTTTTTTTTTCAAGATTTCTGGGGAAAAGTGAAGGAACATAAAATATGCTGAGTTAGGAACTGAGTAACCCCCTGCCCTCACAACCTGTGCACTCTGCTCCAGGTTGAAACTGATCCCACAGTGCTATTTGTATTTTATACATGTGTTCATTTCTTCTTTTTACATTGACCAAAAAAGAATCCTTCATGGGAGCACAGCAAATTTATTTTAAATGATGTATTATTTACACAGTGGTAATGGCTTCTTTGTAAAGATGTCTTTTGAAACTTTTTAGCATGCATATTATCATTTAAATTCACACACAGAGACTATTTAAAATGTGTATTACAGTGTACATGTGTATTTAGAGGCTTGTGTATATTATTTTATCCTAATGGGTAATCCATCTTTTCACTGTGTATTTAGGGACACTTAAATCCATGGATTATTCAGCAGTTGAGCATGCACATTAGCTTTGCAAGCTGAAATTCAGATGAAATGTTACTGTGTTTAAAAAGGAAAACACACCCAAAAAATGAGGAGTAAATTAGCTTTCCTTGCACTGCTCTTGGGGAGGAGAACCCTCTAAGAACCAGTCCGGGTATATTTTGTACCAAAAGGTACTGCCTTTTGAT
The DNA here is from genome assembly GCA_013397055.1 of Pachycephala philippinensis. Classification (NCBI taxonomy): domain Eukaryota; kingdom Metazoa; phylum Chordata; class Aves; order Passeriformes; genus Pachycephala; species Pachycephala philippinensis. The sequence goes on along the minus strand of VWZT01011586.1, from coordinate 302,493 downwards.
CAGGAAAAGAAAAATAGAGAAAAAACCCTCCCAGTAAAAAGTAGTGCTCTTACTCCTCTCCTGTCTTTATTTGCATTCCCTTTGAGTTCCAGACAAACAGCGAGGAACCGAAGCAGTTTTAATTTAAGAAAAAAGATTCCTCTTAATTTTTGGCAGTAGCTTTGCCTGCTAAAGCAGAGTAATGTTTTCTTTGTCCAAGCTGCTGTCATTGGAAGTAGTGGGAATTGGCAGTTTTGGAAAACTCTCCCTTATGAAGACTTAATTTTCAGGCTTCAACCTGGTCATCTCTTGGATGGAGAAATACCACTGAGAAGCTTAATTCTGTCTCCTTTTGCATCTGTGTTCTCACTGAGGCCATGAAGAAACAGGTTAAGGCTGGCTTGCTTTTTTTTCTTTTGCCTTTTTTTTTTTCCCCCAACAGCCTGCAAACCGAGAACTGCTGACACTTTGTGGAAAGCCTTCCTGTCTAGAGAAAATTAAAATTCTGCTTTTCTCTCCGTTTGCATGTTTATTTCCATGAACGCTAACCTGAAAACAGACTCTCTATGGAGAATTTGTCTGGTTTTGGGGCAGTCTTGAAGTGTGGATAGCCATCAGTGCTGCTTGTTCTTCAAGGAACACAAGGCAGCAGCTTCCAGGTAACAGTGAGCTGAGAACTTGTTCACATTTTAAAAAGCAAATCTCCAGATTTGGGGTGGTCAGGCTGATGAAACAGGAGTGTACAGGCAGGGAAACAGACTCCAGCAGCTTGTGAGGCTCCTTCCCTTGCTCGGTGATCCTGGGCACAGAGGAGCAATGTGTCCTTGGGACACTGCCTCCCACCTGAGGAGCTGCCTGCTCTAGGCTTTCAGTGGTTTGGTGTTTTTTTTTTTTAAGGCTGCTAATCTGTGAAAAACCATGACAGCTGCAACTGGATTCAGGACTGGAGAGGTGGCTGTAATCCACTGGTTTTTTTCTCAAAAGAACTGTGACTATTTTTGCTCTGAAGTCCCTTCAAAAATTGTGTGGATGTACAAAAGCTGGTAAGCAGCCAAAGGAAGTGGAATATAGAAACTCCCTGCGTTCAGTTGTGGTAGCAAACAGTTTGTGAGCTGCGTGCAGGTGCAAAGGAGCATCTCACAGGCCTTGGACAGCAGCCTCTGAGCATCGCCTGCAATCCTGCTAAAATCAACTCTTTGATATGCAAAAAGGAAGGGGATTGGATTCAGCCATCCGAGACAAGGCAGCTCAGGCAGTGAACGCTCAGGCAGAGAAAGCACAAGCGTGTCCCGAAGAATGAGCCACTTGTACCTACTGGAGTCAGGCAAGCAGATGTCTTTCTGCTCTCTTGTACTCCACAAATATGGTATTTGCTGCTGGATAAGCAGCTATGCAAGCCAGTTGCTGGAGTATCTTTTCATCAAATGGCACAAAACTGATAATCAGCACAGTCTATTTCAAGGTGGAGGAGGGCATGCAGCAGAAAAAAAAGCAAAGCAGTAGCTTTTACTAAGTCTACAGATCTTGGACATGACCTCAGCCAAAGTTTGTGTTGGCCCTCTGGGGAATTGCAGTTGGTGCCATCTGAAACATTGGAACTTGGGTCTGTGTCTTTTTTTTTTCCTTTTTTTTTTTTCCCTTTTTTCCCCCTGGAATATTATTTTTATTATCTTCCTGACAATGCAGTTTTCCAGTAATTGGATGCATGCAGAGTTTCTGTTGGTGACAGCAGAAGGACTGCTATCATAAAAATATTTTTCAGCTCTAAGCTGGTACCATTAGTCTCCTGTGAAGCATGGCTAGAACAGGCCAGGCCATCAGTCCTGCTGGTAAGAGCAAATGCCATTCCCTGGGAGTCTCTCTTGCTGGAAGTGGCTGAGCTTAGTGAAGGGAACACCCAAACTAAAAGTCACCGTTCTGCTCTTTTGATTTTTGACATAAACACTCTAATTAACTTTTGATCACCATCAATTTTCATGTGCCTAATTCCGTGGAAATGTTAATGTAGGATAGCAAAGGCACAGACATTTATCAGCTCTCAACCAAGTAATGTAGGGGTGTCTGTTCTGCCAAGTGCTTTAGGTTTTTGATACCAATGTATTATTTACTATTTCTCCAAATATCTCATAAAGCAGTGGTGAGTGAAGACACTGCAATATCGAAGCATAAAGTGTGAAGCTTTTGACTGTCTTTAATGGGTCATTTTGAGGGCTTTCTCCAAACCTCAGCTGTTCTAAATTAAGTACTGTTAGGTAGATGTTACAGAATTTGCCTTCTGCATGAAGAGAGGGAATTTTCCCACCCCCACTTTTCAGCCTACTATTACTGCTACAAGAGGCTTGTCATCCTACACTTCTTAAGGAAGCCAGATTTTTGGCTTGGGTTCAAACATATGTTTCTCTGCTGCTGCCTTGTGTGCTCTCTGATCTGCCATTGGAAACCAGTTTCAAGTGATGCTCTTCCCCAGATTTCCTTCCCCCACTCCTGAAATGTTGTAAGCATCTATGAAGTACGACTGGTGGATTGACAAGAAAATTCATGTCTCCTCAGAAGACTGAACTTTATTATTCTGTGGCCACTTTATAGATTTTTCAGTCTGTTTAAAATAAGTATTAAAAAAATCTATAGCAAAGTTATCCCAGACATCAGGAACCTGTACTAAAAAAGAAAGGTACTCTATTTATTAATAGCAGTATTGTTAGTATTGTTTAAATATTTAATGGAGAAATTATAGACTGTTCATTGGCTGCAGTGCAGGAGTTTCAGGACCTGAATTCCCATGTTAGCAATTTGTACGGGTCTGTGGTGCTTTCTAGTCTGTGTGAATGTGACCTGCATCTAAATGAAAGCAGCTGGTGGAGGCATGAAGTGCAAAGCGTGGTGTTTAAACACATCAAGGCTGGCTGCTCCCGTGGGCAGACAGTGTCCTGGGACCTTTGCCTTCTCAGCTTTTGCAAGTTTTAATAACCTGCCTGGGGGAGCAGCTAAAGCAGCAGATGCTTTGTCCTCTGAATCTGTAACTGGGCCATCCTCAGATTGTTTCAGCCTGTAATGAAGTGGCAGTGAAAGGATGCTCAGTGGGGTTACTGGATGTGTGTTTTTAAAAAGTACTTCTATATAGAGCAAAAAATGAAAAGGAAAGCCCCAAATTTGGGCCATGGCTATGTAAGAGGAGGCTTAAACTCTGGGAATTCCTGTGCTAAGTGTCTGAGGCATAAGGGAAAGAGTAGTTAGTGCTTTGTATTTACCCAGTTAGGAAATGCTAGAGGACTTAGCAGCTGATTAATTGTGTGAAGTCAGGGTTTATTATAAGCTTTGGGCAGTCCTTTATTTTGAGTTTGTTACAGGTAACTTCAAATACTGCATTAAAGAAGGAAAAATGCCTCTGCAAAGTCCCAATTCTCTGTGGGTGTTTTTCTTTCACAAATTACCACCTTTTAGAATCTCTCTCCGTGCAGGTAAATAAACCTGCTGCTCCTGCCTCCCAGTCAGTTCCTGCACTCCAGTGGGTGCTGCTGGGGTTCTAATGCTGCCCATCAGTCTCAGGTGTGAGGCAGGGCTTAGACAAGCTGGCATTTGGCTGCCAGCCCTGCAGACCTGGCCCTCAGGGCCACTGCAGGGAGGGTTTGATGCTCTTGCTCCCCAGTGGTGATAAATCCCTCCAGCCTGGGCTCTGCACCACAGTAATTGCAGAGGACTTGATCCACTAAGCTCATGGTGACTTTACTGAGACATTTCTCACCCTCGTTTCTCTAGTCCTGAATCTGCATCTTTAAGGAGGAAGCAGCAGTCAAACAAACAAAAGCATAAATTCAAGAAAGAGTGAGTTAAAACTCAGCAGTTTTATATCTAGGTATTCTCCCAAGTTTGGGGACTGCAGAGAGGTGTTGGCTCACCTCTGGCAGCTTTCAGTGGATTTGCTGCAGCAATCAGAAGAACATACCCCCTTCTGCTCTAGCACGTATTTGCCAGTCTGCAGAGCTCCCTGGAGCCTCTGCCTTACCTGTTCTGGGCATCACCTCTCTGTTGCTACCTGCAGGCTGCTAGCAGGTGCATCACAGCTTCATCTTCCTGCTACAGCTCAAACAGCAGGAAGCATTTCTGCCAAAAGGAGACATTTTCACGTATTTATTTATTCAAGGTTAAGGTTTCCAAGAAGGCAGGTAAAAGAAGGCATGCAATAATGGACGTAGGCACACGGATGCATTTTCATAAAGCCTTCAGAAAGACTTTTATAAGTAGGTGTTGAGTGACAGCTGTGTGCTTTGTTTGGAAGTTTTTGAGAAAGGTTGGAAGAAAATATTTAGATCTGGTTTGGTTTTCTGGGGGGTTGTTTGTTTTTTCAAGAGGTATGGTTTGTATTTGTCGATTTGCAAGGTTTGTTCATAAAGGGATACTTTTTCCACTGTATTTGAAATTCTCACAACAGAGGGAGAAAAGCTCCAGTTAGCCCTTTAGCCTTCCATTCACGTAAACAATAGTGGGCATAGCCAAAAATCTTGCTAAGAGGCAAAAGCCTCTTTTTACTGATGCTGAGACAAATAATGTTAATTATATCGAAGAATCAAGGGTGTAGATTTTCTCCAGATCTCTGTTTGAGAGCTCTCAGAGTGTGACTGGAGGTGTTACTTGCAAATCCAGCCCTGCTGTCCAGGGGCCCCTGCAGATAAAAGGGTTTCACTTACTCTCTTTTGGCCATCACTTTCCCTCCTTTTCATCTTGTTTTGGCTATTGTTCTCTGTGGCTGCAGGGGTGTGTGTGTGCTTTGATTTAAAGGAGAATTTTTGAAAGAAATAATGATAAATATTTTCCAAATTATGTCAAAGTCTGATACATTTTTCGTCAGTCTGACATTTCAGGATAGAAACAGGATGGAAACATTGTGCTTCAACAGGATCATCACAATGATCTATGTAATGTTATCCTTGCCCTGAAATGCCTCGTGTGCCAGATGATCCACTTTCATGCTTAGATAAATTTTCCAAAACCTTAAATTTTCCTGTTTTGAAGGAAAAGTAGTAACAAATTGATTGGAAAGAACAACATAAAGAAACACCCATTAAAAAATTCCATGGTTTCTCAGTCCCAGGAGAGAGTGTGGGCAGGGCCTTGGCAACTTTTTCCTTGGCAGCAGCTTCCCACAAGTGTCCTGGGGCAGTGGCTGTCAGGGCTCCAGAGGCAGCTCTGGGCCATTGCTCTCAGGGCAGGGAAGGCTTTGCAGGAAGGGAAGAAGGTGAGCAGCTTTCAAGCCCTCAGCACTAATGAGATGTGGTTGTTACAGAGGAAAACTGTTGGGGTTTCATTTGTGCCTTTGGTTTAAAATTGAGGACTAATTCAAGTGTGGCTTCCAAAAGGTTGAAAGGCTTTGTGGTTGGAAATGTAGATCAGTAGGAAAATGGAAAGGACTTGTTCAGGAACCAGAGCTCTTGACTCTGACAGACTCTTGTCTTTTTGTTCCATTGACCCTCTCCAAGACTAAATACTGATGTTTCTTCCAAGTGCTCCTCCTGCCCTGACCTTTCTGCCTCTGCTGATGAAACACTGTCCAGGTCCTTCTCATCTCTCGATAGCTTCAAGCCTCTCATTGCTGACCTCTTATAGATTTTATACCTTTCCTTTCTCTGCTCTGCCTGCACAGTTGTTCAAGATGCAATTCAGACATAATCTCTGAGGCTTATCTCTGGCTGTGCCATCCCTGGTGTTGCTGCATTGGATTAAAATGAGGAAGGGGACCAACTTCAGAATTAGTGAGTGGGAGTAGTGGACAAGAGGTTTGTCCTAGAAAAGTCTGTGTTTGGTGAGTGGGGAGATCCCAGCCAAATCACTTATTTATTCATTCTGTTCCCCGGCCTGCCTTGGCTGCAGGTGTTCTGATATCAAAAAGGCTGGTTACTCTACTGGTGTTTGCTTTATCTTTAACCTGACAAGCCATTTGTGCTCCAGGGCATGTGTAAGAAGAATTAAATGCAAACAGTCAGAGTCCTCTGCAGGTTAGAGACAAGAAAGATAGTGCAAAGGGATTAAGGATTAAAGGGAGAACAGCCATAAGCAGGATAGAAGGTTCATTTATGCACTTGGCTCCAACTAGATAAATATTTATGAGCAAAGGGAATGGATGGTTGTAAGAATTTCTGGCATTTGTATAAGCAGGGCAAATATAAAATTCTTGAAGATTTTGGCACTACTGACATTCAGAGATTTTTTTTTTCCTAGCAGTTTGAAGGAGTTAGGAGCACAGATCCCATTTAAAGCCCTCATTAGCTAGATATTTATGGCCACTCCAATTCTCTTCTAAAGTTTGAAAAGATTGTATTTCCTGGTTGAGCTGTACTTGATCTGCTTTTGGTACTCTTTTCACTTTCTTCTCTTCAGAGTAAGTTTTCTATTCACGGATTTTTCCTATGCTATGTAGATAATACACTACTCTCACCATACAGTATAATTTTCAATTTATTGTGCAGATTTCAGTTTATTGTGGATCTGCACAATAAAGTAGTATGAGGTGAGAGGGACTCTTTGACCTGGGTTTTTTGTGGGTTTTTTTCTTGTTTTGAAACAAATGAGCAATAAAAAGACATTGAGGGGAGTAGGAATTCCGTTGGCGATGGAGATCGAAGGAGGATTCTTTGAAAATGAAATGATGACACTAGGCCAAATTCCAGCAAAGTTTCAGGGAGACACTTGCAGGGAAATGAGACTTGTTAATTGTTTGCCTTGAAGTATTAAATGATTAAGAGAGAATGCTTGCCCTTAATGATTTGATGCTTTGGCCACTTGACTGGCAGCAGTCATTTGTGCAGTCTCAAGGGTCTAGGTTGGGTTTAACCTGCCAACTTTTGCTAGACAAGATAAAGGCTTTACACTGACTTGGCTAAAAACATTGGCAAGCATCGAGAAAGTTCATTTATATAATTTCTGTGATAATTCTTATGAATATATTCAGAACCTCATTTTGCAGAGATGAGTCAAATCGTAATTGCAGGAGTGTTTAGCCCAAAACTTTGCATGGGGAAGACGTGGAGTTGTGGCACTTTCAGAGCTGTTACTGCAGCTAAAAGGAAGACGAGGAGCTTTGCCTGGTCTGTATTGCAGACTCACTTCAAGAAGTCCTCATGCTTGTTCCTGCCAGGTAGGATAAGGGGCCTGTCAGTTCTAGTGACACGAAAGCCACTGAAAAATGACACGACCAAATTTGCCAAGTACTTTCCTTGGTGGGCAGAATGTAAGGAGGACAGATCCCCAGTGAGCTGCTTGCAGAGCTGTGTGGGACTGACAGGAGAGAGCTGTCATCTTCTCCCGGGCTGGATGTTCTAGGAAAGCTCCCAGTCCCTGCCTGCCCAGGCTCCCTGCCTTACTCCAGGCTATTCCTGCCAAGTACAAGGAAAAGCAACACCTTCCTTCAACCTCGGGATGTGCTCGGTGCTGGGGGTAAGGTGCTTTCAGGCTCTCACTGCTGTGTAATATATGTGGCGTTGCCCATGAAACTGCCATTTTACATTGATTTCCTACACCTCTGCATGAATTTATCATTAACAGCTTTATCATGCTGTTCTTATGAGAAATTCCAGATTGTCGCCCCTGGGAAGTTTATCCAGGGCTATCTTTATAGCTCTTTGGGAAGTGGGAAGAGGAATCTAAGCATGGATTTAATGTCTTTAGATGTGGGGATTTAGAGACACCTGTTCTGCAGCTAATCTGAGGTTTTCTTTGCACTTAAATTTAATTCTCTGCCTTTTCTTTTCATCCTTAGTCCAGAATCTCAGCACTGACAAGCACCAGAAAGTCATAACCTCACTTTTTTGCAGGTGAAGTTGCTTTTGTTTTCATTGGTGTTACTGATTCATTAAAGCACAAACCCCACTAAAACAAAGGATGTGCCTCACTCCTGAGTTGTCCCTGTCCTTGTGTGCAGGTGAGACTTCACAGTGGACCTGAAATCCTTTTAGAAATGTGTCACTAGTGTTGAAAGTAGGCATCTTTCTTTGTGGCACGCAGAGGCAGCAAAAATGTTTCACTTTTTTCCTTACACTGGGTTTTTAGCAGCATTTAAAGTATGTGGTTTCCAGATCTTGGAGTTGGAGTGGCTCAAGATCCGAGTTATTTGAGAGATTAAGGTACGTGTGGTTTCGTGCCATCAGGAGCACTTCTTAAAGAATAGAATTGGCATTGATGGAGAACAAGCAGTAATGTGAGAACTTTGCTTTACTGTTTTGTAAGGAAAAAATGGTAGAACTTTGCATTGACTTCTGCCCTGTGCAAGCATGGTGGTGCTGCTGGGAGGACAGCAGTGGCAGGCACTGCTGTCACAAGGATGAATTCCAAGATTTAGACCCAGAGGATTCAGATATGTGTGTTCAGATATTATTTAGATGCATTTCTTGCTTTCATGCTTACTTGTCTGTCAGGGACTTATCTCCAGCAGGGCTTGTAGAAACATGATATTGGCTGTGGTTGTGGCTTTTCCAAGAGACTGCAGAGTTTGCAATTGCGATGTTTTGATATTTTAAGCACAAAATGGGGAGTGTGAGGTGTGGTGGCAAGTGGAGGTCCTGGCTGGTTTCCTGATACATCATTTTGTGGAGATGAGGAAGGAGGGGAGTGCATTTCATCACTGGACCTCACCATCTAGTCTGGATGACCTCCTGTTCCAGGTCTCTAGGATTTAGAAGAAACTATGCAATAACCCCATAAAATAACTTGAAATGTTATGGATCAGCAAATTCACGCTCAAAATACCTCCTTTTCTCCAAGTGGGGCTGCAGAGTGTGGTTGTCCTGTGCAGCTGCCGGGGATGGGTGAGGCTAGGAGCTCGTGGTGGAGTTGCCTGAGCTCTGGCTGGGGCTGCTCGCTCTGTGCAAGGAATGGGGCACATCTTGCACAGCCTCCTACTCCTCTGGAGAGCCTTGTTCTCACTGCACTTAAATCTCCCATTACAGATAATCTAATTCTATCAGGGTGGGATTAGGGGACCCCACTGAGAGGAGCCGAGGGGAGCAGCTGCTCCATGCTTCAAAGGCACAACCCTGGTTCCTCTAATCTCAGAAGGCCACCCGACATCAGCCTGAGGAGTTTCCTCTGGGTTCCCTTCCTCTGCTGGGTGTGCTGCCAGTGCTCCTCCCAGGCCCGGGAACGCCGCAGGTTTGTGACACCCCCAGATTTGCAGCTCTGCTCTCCAGAGGCACAGCGGCACCGGCAGCAGATGGATGTGGATCCTTGGGCACTTTACAAACTTTACTCTATCTGCATGGTTGGCAGCTCTGTTTTTCTCTCAGAGCTGCTGCAATCAGCTGTGAAAGCCCCAGATATCTGGTTCACTATATTTTGAAGCTGAGGGGTTTTGTTCCAGCTTTATTATTTGTTAATGCAGATATTGAACAGAAGCAGCATGACAGCTGGATTCCAAACTGTCTTAACTGGAAAGTCTCAAAATTGGGCAGACAAAAGCAGTTTCCAGAAGGTATGTTTGTACTAGGTTCTTAGCATAGCACTATTTAACTTCTTTTAATCAGTGACCTGGAGGAGAAAAAATAAAACCATTACTCATAAAGCTCTCAGATAACACGCAGATTAGGTGGAGTGCAAGATAAGGCAGGGCCCAAGTGACTGGGATCGCTCTGTGAACATTGTGTTCTGATGCAATAAAATGCCATGCTCTAGAGACAAAATGAGGGCCCTTCTGGTATAATGAGGAGCTGGAGGAGGGATAGCAGTCTCCTGGGAAATGGCTAGCCTGAAAGAGGCTGGCGTGTCAAGGTAGATAACCATCTGAACTGGAGTTTTCACAGCCTAACTGTGCCCAAGATTGAACATGTAGACAGGGAAGTACTGAGCCAAGTAGGTCCAGGGTGGTTATAGCCCTGCATTTGGCATTGACACAAGCATAACCTGAATTCTGTATTCCATCCTGATGCTTGCAGTTCAAGAACATTGGTTAAAATTGGAGAAACTTCAAGAGAAGTGTCGTGAGGACTGTTAAAGATTCAGAAAATCTGTCTGGCAGGGAAGGACTCCAGGAGCTCTGTCTGTTTTATTGTAGGAGGGCAAGGGGTGACATGACTACAATTTATAACAGCCTGTGCAGGGAAGAGAAATTTGATAATAGAGTGCTCTTCTGTCTGGCAGTCAAAACTGTAAGGAGATCCAGTGGCTGGAAGGCTCTAACACTGATACTTTTAGACAAGAGATAAGCTGCAAAATTTTACTGGGGTGAATAATTAATGACTGTAGCAGTTTACCAAGGGTTGTGATGACTCCATCTCTGGATATCTCTGAACTGAACCTTTCTAAACAAGAGTCTGTGTTTGAGTGTGGGATTAATTCAGACAAGTCTGGTGGCCTGTGTTGTGGCAGTGTACCTGCAATTTGGAGGCAGTAGGTTTTTCTCTTAAAACAGTCTGGGAAATAATTGACACCTGAAGAGACAAAGCTGCTGCCCAGGTATGTGAGCTTTAAGAGTTCTCTGTATGCTTGCCATTTTTTTATGTTGTTCTCAAAGATCTTGAACAGTTCCAACTTGCAGATGCTGCTACAGCTCTTGCTAGGAAAAGTGCATTTTTGAGGTTAGTTCTACACCAGAGAGAAGTGGATATCTTTCCCTGTCATGCTGCTGCTTCTCAAGATTCAGAACCACTGGGAAAGCAGTGTTTGCTGTTTTTTTCCATGATATTGAAGTTATATTTTGTAAACTGATGAATGCTCAGTTGGAACTTTTGAAATGGGATAGATGGGGACACCTGGCACCTTTGATGCATTGGTCCCTTTTGTTTGCAGTGAGGAGGGTTTGCATTGAGCTACGCTGATGTTTGTGCTGAAGAGTTATCTGAGTTTTTGCTTTTGACCTCGCTCTAGAGGATCCTGCTTGCCTCCCTCCCTGTCCAGGATTTTGGGGGAATATATTAACAACTGACATTGATGATGTCGAGAAAACATTGTAATATAGGTGCATTAAAATTGCTGGGGCTCTAAGCACTCTAATCTCTTACTTCTTTGTGAGGTTTGTGCTTGTTTTGCTTATATGTCACCAAGTGGGTCATGACTCAGATTTAGCCAGCGCTGTTATTAATGCTGGAGCAAGCCTTCAGCGGGCTATTTTTAGCAGCCAGGGCTGTTGTTGAGAGCTCGCGCTTGCTAAAAATGCCTTGGAATGATTTCACAAGCGATACTGTCTGTGGTGGAATTTGCGCACCAGCTGTCTGTCTTCAGGCCAGTTGATTGTGTTGACACGTATTCCCTGTGATTTGTCATCTGTGCCTCCCGCTCGGCGATGGCTGTGACAGGCGTGCTATCAGTGTCTGATGGCAGCAGTGAAGGAGGGGTAAGTGACAGCAGCAGCCTCCTTACTGACAGCTCGGGAAGCGCTGGCATCGCAGGCAGGACTTTGGCCTCCGTGATGTTTGATTTTCCCTTTGCCCCCCGTCTCGTGCAGCCCACCTCGCTGCTGCCCTCCTCCCTGGGAGCTGTGTACTCCCCAGCCGGGGCCTTTCCTCGGGTCTGCTCAGCAGCACTTTCAACATCTCCCTGATTTAACGGGGTTCCTCTACTGCCGAGCTTTATTTTGTTGCTGGGGGTGGCCTTCTCTCCTAAGATAATAAGATAGATAAAATGTAAGGTGAATTTTCAGGGAGAGAATGCCCCAAGGAACAAGGCTCGATGAGGGATCTCTACAAACTGTGATTCTGGATTTGACTTGTCTGCTGATTTCATGTGCAGTATGACTGTGTATGATTCAGTTCTCCCATCAGAAGTTACAGGGTAGAGGAAAGATACAAGGTTTATAAATTAAGTGATTAATTTATTAAAATTTATTACCTAATGTAATAAAAGCTACCTTTTGGTAGCTTTTAACCTCCAATAGAATATAAAATAAAATAAAATTAAAAAGACTTGCTAATATTGGCAAGTGCCCTTGCTCCTGTAAACACAATAAATAGAGATGTGAAACTGCACCTGTGACTATTTTCTTAGTGAAATTACTAGTTCAGTTAGTGAAATAAAAGGGTGTTAACTCTTCTCCAGGGATTTCAATGTGATGTAAGTCCTGGAAATACAGAATCTTGACATACCTTTGTGTTTTGTGACTGAGAGGTGAATCAAAGCTGCTGTGATTAAATGACTATGAATTCATTTCAGGACTTTGTTTTATAACAAATCCACTGATGAATGCAAACAGTACTAAACTTTCAATTCACACACCTTCAAAGCAACCCTTTGCTCTTGTCTCTTGAATCTGAATTATTCCACTAATTTTTTCACGTTACACAGATATGGATTTCAAGTAAATGTAAAACTATGCTAGGAAGGCAAACAGGCAGCTAGTGATGCTTTATAATGCTGTAGGATTTTTGCCTCCAGAGACTTTGATGCAAATCTTGGCCCAAGCCTGTAGAGGAAATGAGTTTGGTTTTAGACTAATTCTTAGTGGATTTTAGCCCACGTTACAAATGATGTGTGGCTCATCTGGCAGTCAGAAAGCTTCCCTGAGTAAAGGCTGAATTAGAGAATGTGTTTTAATAAGGCTTAATGGGGAAATGTGTCTGGATGAAGCTCTGAACAATTTTGCATCACTTGTTTTTAAAAGCACTACGTTTGGCAGAAATTATTATATAAAAGGGAGGAACACAACCTGTTAGTGGTGGTATATTTATAATTTGCTGTGGAAGAAATCAGTCTCATTACGATCCTGTAATGATGTTTGTGCTCTCTTGTTTGATATATACAGTATTGTATTTCTGTCCTTCAGCTCCTGAGTTTTGCCATGTGAGAGTGAAACTCTGTTCTGCCACAAAGGCATCTTTCTCTTTCTTTGTCAGTCTGAGCCCGGCACTGAGTTATCTGTCCTGAAGGTGAAGGGGCTGCACCAGCAGCAATGAGCAATGGTTGAAAACCCCATGCACATGGCTCCTAAATAATTCAGCTGGCAGGTACCTTGTGCCTCTGCCTGCTCTTTGAAATGAGTGCCTTACCTGAGAGCCTGCTTGGGGCCTCCTGCTTCTGAGTCCTTGGAGGTGATTTCAGAGGAAGGCATTTGAATTGTGCCTAAAATAATTGATGCCAGAAAGAGCTTTTGGAATAAGGAAAGTTTAAGCTGGAGGGGCACTGATGCCTCCCGTTGGAGAGGTGATGTGAAGGGTGCTCAGCCCCGGTTCCTGCACAGGGGTCTGTGTTTCTGGCTGTTCAGCAGCTGATTTCTGTGTGGGCAAACTTGCTTGAGAGCCCAGATCTCTTTTCCTTAGAGTGCATGAAGACTGGAGGGGAGGGGGGATGTGTGCATCAAACTCTCTCACTGCCCTCAAAAGAATGACATTCTTAGCCCAGCTGTTTGAAAAATGAACTTTATTTCCTTTACTATTCGCTTCCCATTATCTACATTCTCTTCTTCTCAGTACTTCCCTTCTACTTTACCTATTTTTACCTTGGCTAAAGGCTGGGATTAACTCTGTGTGTGTGACTGTGCATGCAGCCTCAAATTATATACTTCAATATTATGGCAAGGTCCAGAATGAAATATTCTGGGGATCAAGCAGCAAGGGAAGGGGGAAAGGGAAGGTATGTTGCACTGACTGTCTGAGCAACTTGTTAAATAATCTGTGATACAACCACCCCTGCTGCAGGGAGGTGAGCACAGAGCTATTTTCAAGACTCCCCAACTCCTGTCACTTTGTAAATTAACCCTGTGGTATGAATCCAGATGCGTGGTGCTGGGCAGTGAAGAAGACAAGCAGATTTTGGAAGTCGCTCCTTGGCAACTTCAAGCTGAAGTTTTGTGTCTGGTTCAGTTGTGCTCTGCACGGGGGTCAGAGTGGTCTGAGGCTGATGAGAAGTTCAGTCATGTTTAATCTGTAACCTGTAAATATCACTAGTTTGTGACCTCCTCACTTGTGCCTGCTGCCTTTAGTCTTTGCAAGTCTTGGTGGCTCAAAGGCTCACTGCAGATGTGTGCTGGAGATCTTTAGGAGCTGACCTAGCCAGATTTTCTTTGTAGTTGTTGGACAGAACAAATTTCAGTCCTGTGTTTCTTGAGCTTGGATACGTACTGGTTCATTTATTTAACAGATCATTTATACTCTGGGTTTGTCTCTTAGGGGTGGTGTCTGTGATCCAAAAAAGCAAAATGTAGTGGTGCATGTGAACTGATTAATATAGGGCAAGTGCATCAAGTGTTGTGAAGAGAGAGCATATGCTGCTTCTAAAAGTGTTTGCTCTTTAGTTATGGCTTTGGATCTCTGAGTTGGTGCTATTAGTTAATCCTTTAAATCTGTTATAAAGAGATTCAGACGTGGAGTTCTGTTTATTGTTCTTTTACCTCCCCTTAACGTCTTTCCATTCACTAAAATCATAAGTCACCATGGCATATTTAGAGCGTCAGAATTTTTTGGTTTCTTGTGGTACAAGGAACTTAGAAAAAGGTGCAGTGATAGGAGTTTCTTATTCAGATGTCTAGCCACTTAATGCAAGCTCTGACTGATAAGAGTGACTGGAAATAAAGTATATATATTTTTACTGCAGTGTCCTTAAATACCCTTAACACTTGAGTAAAGGCCTATGAGTTTATTTAAAGAATATTGAGAGCATTTGGATTTGGTGACCTTTTTTTCAGTCAAACACTGGTGGAACTTCATCATCACTTCTGAATGAGATGATTTGACCTTTATCAAGAATTTAAAACTCTGGACCCAGAAGAAGAATCTGAAAGACCTACTTCTTTCTGAGTAATTATAAGCATATAGATAGATCTAGCAGTGCCATTTCTTTTTTAATTGGAGTAATGTGCTCTACACAAATACGTGCAGAATCTGAGCACTATTAGAGGAGGCTTTTCCAAGTGAAAGAAAATTCCTGGGCTGGTTCCTGTTGAAAGTAGTTGCAGAAAATGCAAGTTTTTACAATATTCCAGTTTTTGGTTTTTATTTTCTTCACGGTTATAATGCTTCCCTATGGAAGCCAGATGGGGGCAACCAGCGTGGTAATTTACATAAATAACTTAAACCTTGCATCAGAAGAAAAGAAAAAGATAGTGTATGGGACATCCATTACTGTGCTGGAGGCAAAGATCCACATTCCCCCATGAAGAAGTTATGAGGGTCTTAAAACAATGAAATGCTGTTTCCTCACTGTTCTGTAGGCCCAAACACAAGGTAAAATCAGCTACTTCTGCAAAAGTGCTCTTTGGGGGGAGAATGAAATCCACACTTCTGAGTGAGTAAGGTCAGCTGGAGTAGATTATTTCCTCTTCCTTTGGTGCACAACGGTACTTTGCTTGCTTGTTTGAGTCTGTAACCCATAATAAACCCTTAATTTTTGTGTGGTTAGCTTGAATTTATAGTTCTCCTTTTCTATTTTTTTAAAGTTTCCTTCATCTCTGTAACCAACGAGCTGCATTAATCCTTTCTGTATACACAGATTCATAATCTGTTGTTGAAAGTATTATCCTTTGCTTCTAGGGATCAGATGTCAGAAGCAGAGTGTTTGGGATTCTCTCTTTTTCTTCAGATTGCTGCAACTGTGGGGTTTTTTCTTCACTGGATGTAGGATAAACCACTCTCTTCCTTAAGTACTTGCACAGCCTGTCTGAAAACTCTGTAGCCTAACATAATGGTTTTAACTTTGTAATGAGGGGTTACTCTTCTTTTAATACATAAGCAAGGGCAGAGAGATGAGGCATGCAGATTCGTTGTCCCTGTGGGCTTCTGCTGCAGCAGCTGAAGGTGATTTAACTGTGATCAATTTATAGTTTACAGTAATCCATCAGGTTATGAACGGCAGGGGCTGTGGGCTGGATAAGCTCTGTGCTGTCAGCTGTACTGGCGGGGTGGTGAATGCCAGCAGAAGGGCAGGGAGAAGTCAGGGCAGAGCTCTCCCCGCCGCGGTAATTAAATCTAGCCGAGGTCACAGAGGCGGGTGCATTAAGGACACACCTTTGCAGGTATCGGTGCCGGGGGATGGCTGCAGGGATCGCCCTGCTGGCTCAGTGTGGTGACCAGGGGCTTGCTGGTGGCAGTGGCACCCAGTCAGGACACCACAGATGTGGGGTGTTGTGTGTGCATTGTGCAGCTTTTGTTACTCAGGTGGTGCCCTGGGCTGTGAAAGGAGGGCACTGCCCTTGGCAGCCCTGTGGTACTGGCCAGTATAACCAGCATCACCTGAGCCAGCCACTCAATTCCTGCCCAAGCCCCAAACTTCGTGCTTCCAGATGCCTCGTGCCTGCCTGTCTGCCAGGTGCTTGTTCTGCCTGGAGCCTCAGGAGGAGCCTTGGTAATGGTTTTCCTGCGATGGTCCTGAAATTTCAATCTCAATTACTTTCAGCTGCACTTCTCTGAGAACTGTGCTTCCATAGTACATGCTAAATTGTTTGGAAGGACTACATATGCCTCAGGATCAAAATGCAACAGGAAACGTCAGCAGCATGTCTAAATAAACATCTCTGTCTCTCTTACAAGAGTGTTTAGCAGCTCCGTTGGCAGATGTTTCTATAAAATGTTAAATACTGTGCTTTCCAATCCTCCAAACTGTTTGTAATGCAGTAAATAGCAAAGGACAGGGAAACCAGCTGAGGAAGCTATGGCAAAGAATGGGAGAGCCCTAAAGAATCAGTGGTTCTACAGAAACAAAAAGTGAAAGTGGGTCCTGGGAATTAGTATTTTGTTGGTAATGGTGGGGTTTAAAATGCTTTATTACTGAAGTGCTTTGGTTTAGATGTGTAAAAGTACAGAAGCCAATAGGTTGGTTTCATGCAAGTAAGCAGCTTTGTGACTGATGCCTGATTTTAATGTATCAGGAGTTTTCTACGTGCATTTTTGTATCAGTAGCCTGACCTACCAAGCTGTAGAAGTATAAAACCTGAACAGAATTTAGTGGTCTGTTTTGTTGTTTTTGTTGTTCTTGTTTTGTTTGGGGATTTTTTTTTTCTTGTGCATCCCATGCATCCTCTTAAAATGCCCTTTTTTTTTTTTCCTAATTACTTTTACTTTGGTGTGCTAGGGGAACAAGGGACTTTTTCAGTTCTCTTCGTGTCTCCTGTCTCTTCGTTCCTTCATTACATAATATGTTTGAACTTAAGCTCAGGATATCATTTGTTTCAAAACTCGTCAGTGACTTTGCTGACTGGGGCAGTCACGGGCACCTCATCCTCGGCTTCCCAAGCTCTGCGTGGTGTCGGTGCTGCTGCCTCTGGGGCTGCCTGGTGAGCTGGGGCAGCAGACTGCTCCAGTTCTCTGTGCTGCTGCCAGATGTTCGTGCTGGTGCAGCGGCAGGGACTGATAAAGGAATTCTGAGTCGTCACACAGGTGCCTCCGTCACCCCTGATGAAGGAAAAGTGCTTTCCCAAGGTGGTTCTCAGCAGGTCCGGGCACAGCTGGGATGGGCAGCAGGGATGGCAGCCCGACACTGCTGCGGAGCGCTGCCCCTTGCACCAGCACCTCCTCGCTGGCCGGCAGAGACAATTAGCGCCTTCGTTCTAATCTCCCCGGGTGCTTCTGCAGGCTGTTTTTCTTCCAGATGCTTTAAATGCCAGACCTGCGATACTGTCAAGTACCAGAAAGTAAGATTAGATAAGGGGAAGTAGCAAGTGTGTGCTGAGAGCCGGTGGAAGTTGCCTGAATGAAGCCTTTGCATGAGGACAGTGATGGGTGCGGGCTGGGCTCTGTGTGGCAGCAGGGGGCTGGTTTTCCATGCCCCCGTCCCCATTTCCTTGGCTCTGGAACCACTCCTCACGTTTCAGGCTTGAGGCAGGTGCTGGATCCTGAAACCAGAGGCCAGGCATCAGGGGCTGGAGCTGGGAGAAGGCACAGTATTATCCCTGCAAAATTGAGGAAGGGATAATTGGCTTGTTCCATAAAGCCAGCTGATATCTGGGAATGAATGAAAAACAGGTCAGGCTCAGAACAAGGTTTGACTTCTCTGTGTAAAATACTGGGGTTTTAGAAGGTGGATAGGTTGTCTGTATTTTCTTAAACTGTAATAGGCATTTGGTCCAATTACTCAGTGATTCCTGGGTTTTTTTTGAGTTGGCCTAAACTGAGATCATGATTGTTCTCTCTTCTCCACCACTGTGACTTTCCTTGTCTCAGTGGAGTTCACAGCTGCATAAAACCATGTAGGTGAATGCAGAATTGGACCGTAGATGCAATATGAGACATCCCACTTGTTCTCTTGAACAGATTGCAGTTCATGCTGTTACCTAAGTATTCTCACCTCCTTACTGCCAAATCATCCCTGAAATGCTAGAAACTGAAACTAGAAGAATCTGGTGCATTGTGTCCTGGTAGCAGGAGAGAAGGAAGGAGTGGCCTGTGCCATGGCTGGGAGGCCAAGCTTTAAGAAGTTCTAAGCCATGGAATAACATGTTGGTTTTGTCTGCTGTGTGATGCCAGGAGACGTCATGCAAGAGTGAATGTAAAAATAGAGGTGGAAAAAACGGGCTTTTACTCTTAGGGATTAGTTTTGGGGCAGGAGAAGAAATGTGATACCCTGTGCTTTAAATCTACCCCAGGAAGAACATTTTGCATTTTTGTTTGGGTTTTGTTTGTGGGTTTGTTGTTGTTGTTGGTTTTGGGGTTTTTTTTTACTGTTGGCAATGTTTTCTACAAACAAAACAAATGCTTACCTGGATCTTAGGTGCATGAGAAATTCTCAGCCCTTCTATTGCCCTGAAGTCATTTAACTGGCCCCGTGTTTGCAGCGTGCTGAGCTGGCTTTGCAAAGGCTGAAGAGATTTGGAGGCCGTGTTGCTGCACTGATATGTCACTTTATCTGTCGGCCAGGAGTCTCTTCTGTCCTCTTTGTATACACATGCCCATGCTGGCCAGATGGTGCTGGATTTGGGTGCCATCCAAAGCAGCGCATTAGAAAGGCCAGGTTATGTGTCATATTTCAAAAGCCAAGAAGTGCTGCCAGTTCTGCTCTTCTGGTAACAAACAGCTTGACTTAATATATTGATCATGTTGTCCTTGCTATTCTCAAGCTGATTTCATCTAAGACACTCAAAGGGATATAAGGTTGAAGCTGTACAGATACGACCTGTTGCCCACTCTGTAGCTAATATCTGCATTTGCACATACTGTGTGTCCTAGAAAAATCTGCTCTCTACCACCACCGTGAAACCCTTCCCAGTGCCAGAAGGAGATTTTGACAGTGTTTGACTGTTGGTTCTCCTGCAGCACAGTGTGATTAGGGGTTGGGAGATGTAGATTTGCCAGAGAACTGATGTTTGATTTGGGGTGAGCTGCTTTGCATTTGTTAATTTCTCATTCTGTAAAAATAGAGGTCAAAATGCTGATTTCCTTTGTGTTGTGCTTTAAGAATTGCTAATGAGAAAAGCTTCATAAAAGCCAAATGGTGATGTTATTTATAAATTATGGAAGAACTTTCCCTCACCTTCTCAGCATGCTTTTTTTTTTCTTCCTAGAGGCAGACTTTTGCTAATGGGATGTGAAAGCCACAAACCCCATCTGTATCAGTAAGAGAGTCGTGTGGAGAGAGAGGGAGATGTGGTGTGGAGAGAGATGGGGAATTAAGTGCCATTAAGCACGTGTTAATTAACACGGCCCTGCACTCCCCGGGTTGCTGCCTTCAGTGGGATGGGTGCACGCTGAAGCCGGTCTTTCTGGTTTTTAAGGCCTTTATAGTGTCAGCCCGGATCTGTAAGGTTTAAGAATACACTTGCTTCTGATATCTTTGCAAAAAGAATGCTAGTGTCTCGGTCACCTGCTTTTACAGATTCTGCTGAAACCTGAGAACCAGTGCTTACAATTTTGTTCGGTCACAGTGGGGAACTTGTGAAATCCAGATCCTTCACTGGAAACAAATACCTCAAAACCCCTGTGTTTTTAAACCCCTTTCTGCTTTAGTGAGCACTTCTGTTCTGATGTGTGAAATTTCCCCTTGTGCCCTTCTATCAGCTTTTTGAAATGGAGTGCTCTTGATATTAGCTTTTTATCAGCAGTTTTTACTATCATAGGGCTCCCTGAATTCCTTGACAAGAGCTGCTTTGCACACAAAAGCGAGATTATCAAAGGCTCCAGGAGAGACGCTGTGACCCGTTGGGTGCCGGGTTTGGGAACGGGGCTGAGGCTCTGGGGGGCAGAGGCGGAGGATTTTGCAGACATCCATGGCACTTTGTCTCTTAGCAACAGCCTCCGAGGATGGAGGTGGCAGAGGGGACGCTGGCCTGCTGCACCCCAGCATCTCCTCTCACTTGTGCCTGGGGTACTGCTGCTCGAGTGTGATGTGCTGTGGGAATAGGTGGGCACCGAGAGTCCCCTGGGTTACAGCTGTGACGGAGATTAGAGCTTTATTAACCAACAGGAGTTGCAAAACGCTTTTATAGATCTTTCTCGTCTTTAAAGTTGTGTTGTTGCACGTTTGAGCTGTGCTGCAACTTGTACCTGATTTTATAAGCAGTTTTTAAAACAACTTTTAGACCAAGTACCTCATGTGTGAGATGTGCCTGTTCTCCGTTGCTTGTGCTGTTGTGGAGTTGTTAGGCTGTGTGTGTGTGTATGTGTACAATATAATTGCCATGTCAGCTGTTCTGTTTCTGGTTATCTACATAAGGAAGCAGAGAGCTGGTGGAGATGTCAGCTGTGATGTGGGTTATTAAGAACTACAAGACAGAAGTAATCACAAGAAACCCTGCTTCCACACAGGCTGTTCCCCAGAGTCTCTGGTTGCATCTGTTCTGTCTTAACCCTTCTCACGTTGACTGGGTTTTTTGGTTCTTGCCAAAGGGTTATGCCTGTTTGAACAAATAAATGCTGTGTACTGCATCTCTATTTCTCCTCTGTGATGTTTACTGTTGACAAGGTGCTTGAAATGAATAGAAAATGAGAGGCAAAGTTGAACTCTGGGATGTACAAGAATCAGATGTTCAAGCACTCTTAACTAATTTGAGTGGGTCAGCAGGGATGAGAGTTGCTGCTCTGTATCATGTTTTAATTCCCTATCGTGTTTCAAAGTTGAGGGCTATCAGCAAATGGAAAACTTTACATGAATGCCCCTTTCTCTAGCCTCTGACTGGCAAAGTCTTGTTCCAGTAAGGAAGAAAAATGTCCTACAGGCCAGCTTTCAGTTTCAGGTCTGGGAAGTGCAGGTATCTGTTTCTATATCTGAAAGCTTTTTATATCTGAAAGTTTCAGTATCTGAAAGCTAAGCATTAAGTGAAACTTGTAATTTAGCACAGAAATTGAGGAAAATTGGTTGCATAGACACCCAGGTTAGCATGTCTTGGTTGGGGGAAGACTGAGGTCCTCTAAACATAATGGAAAGAGAGTGTCAAAGCCGATGAAAACTTGGAGCACTGGCTCTGGATTTGGTGAGAGAGCGTGGAGTGAGTGACAGCACCTGCTCTGCCGAGCTCTGTCTCTGCAGTGGGTCGTTGTCCTGGCAGCTCTGCCTGCCCCAGGCCGTGTTTGACATGCTTGGATGAGTGGATCCCATCATTCCCATTCTGCACATGTTCTCACTGCAGCTTGCTGCGTTTGTTCACTTTCATGCTTTAATTGTCTGCTGTCCTGATATTTGTTTGGTTACTTCTTCCTTCGTGGCAAGTGAGACTAACCAGGCAGAGTACAGAGGCTCCTTTTGCTCAGGACCAGTCACGGATGTGCTGATGTATCTGTTCCTTCTTGTATGGCCTGGTTGCAAGGTGATGTGCCCAGGAACTGGTGGTGTCGTTTGTCAGTCTCTCAGAAGTCTCTCTCCCCATTAGCACTGCACTTGCCCTCTGTTCTTGCTTTCAATTTCATGTCCCAGAGGAAACTGGGCTGGAAATGAGAATGAAATATGGGTTTCCTTCTTAAAAAGAAAATAAACCAAACTTTAAGGGCTTCCTATTGGAATGTGATGGGATTGGACTCCTATCTCTTATCCTTTGAAAATCCCAGCTGGAATTATTTAATGTCAAAGCCTGGAATTTCCCAGTGTGAAATTCATGGCTGGCTAAGGATGCACTGGGGATTAGAGAGACATCACTTTGCCAGGGTAGCGTTGCTGTCACTGCAGGAGACCTCAGTCGCACAAAGGGACATTGCTGGTCTGTCCTGCTTCAAAGCTAAATCTTGGGGATGAGATTCCTCAATTCCCATTGAGGTTCCATGCTGTGTGACTGACGGCTGGATTGGGGCAGAATAAACCAGAGCGAGTAACACTTTGCACTGCCTGGGAATAGAGAGGAAAAAAACTGAGGGAGATGAGCAAAACATAATCTGCTGATTTTCTTATGTGGTAAGAGGATAGTTTGCTAGTGCACATCCAGAATTTCCCTGTGGCCACAGCTGGGTGACTTTGCTCATTTGGCTGCATAATAAAAGAGTCAGATCAGATGATTACAATTATTTCTTCTTCTTCAGAATTAAAATAAAGTAAAAACTTACGGTATGGAAGCTTGATGTCTTGCAAAGCTTTGGCTTAGATAACAGCACTCTCCTCAGGAGAAATCTCTAAGTTTTGGAGGGTGTCTTCTCAGTTTCAAAGTAGTTCTATAAAGAAAAAACAGCATATTTAAACAGGATACTGGGTAACCACTAAATCCTTTTTTGTCCCTCTGATCAAGGATGAATATTTTAAGTAGGCATCGATGTCTGTGTTAGGGATCTATAAAGGACTTAAGCAAAACAGGAGCTGGTGGCTGGATGTGCACTGACTGGTGAGGTGTTAACAAGGTGTTTCTGAGACTCATAAATCAGCAGTGCTTTAGGTGATGGGGGGAGAGAGAAGAGCAGCTCTGTAACATTAAAAGAATAACCTTTCTGGCCTCTTTTTCTAAACTGTTGATCTCTATAAAAGAGGATTTGCCCTGGTGTTCTAATAAGAGCGATAATATATGTGTAATTAGAATTTAATAATTATTTGTGTGACTGGATCTACTGCATAAGCTGGTTCAAGTGATTGTGTAACCTTTGCATTGTGTTCATTATCTAATATTAAAATAACAGCTGGAAGTTGAGAGACTGACATGCAGTTTTAAAATTACAGAGCCTGAAATTGCTGCTGTCTGTAAACATATGAAAATCTATTAATGACCTTTGAGCTCTCTGACTGAAAATGTTTTGTAACATAGAATACATTAAAATTGCCTGCTACTATAGTGTATGTTTCCCATTTCTCAGCAATTGCCTAGGATATAAATGAATGTTTTGCCTCTGCCACAGATATCGGAATATTTGAAACTATTCTAGGAAGCCCTAAGGATATATTGAAACATTTGGCTGCTTGTTGTTTGTTCACCAAACCAGTTGTAGAAGAGCTGCTCGGGAGCACGTGGCGTGCTCAGCCCCATCTCTGCTGGCCAGACTGACAGCTGCAGGCCTGCCCTGTGCAGGGCATCTCTCCAGCAGCACGTGAGGAGGAGCAGGGGTGGCCAGGGTGGCACAGATGCGCCGTCCTGGGCTTTTCATCAGCACATGTGACATTTGGATAGTTAGAAAGGCATCTCTCTCCTGCTAGGAGTCATCCTGCTCAGAGCTTTCCCGTCAGGTTGCAGTAATGTGCTATGGGCAGCTGCTTCTGGAGAAGGCTGCCTTCTACGTATTTCTTCTTGTTGAACCGTTTATATTTCTTGTCGTTTGTTTCGCAGCCAGAAGAAACTACCAAAGGACTAATTATTGAATACACGTTCTAGAGCTCATGACAGCTGAACTGAAAATTGTTGCCTACCACTGAGGGCAACTGCAGAGTCGGTAAAAAAACGCCTCTAGTGTCGTGGTGTTTAAACATAAATTAAATTATAACACAGCACCAGGGATCAGGATATGGCTGTTTTTATTTCTGGAGACTCTCACCCCTGCAGCAGAGTTGGCAGGAGCGAGTTTGCGAGCGCTCGTGTCTCTTGGCGCGGCGTTGGCTGGCTCTGTGCAGCCTGTGTCAAACCGTGGCTGAGGCACAGCTCACAGCCTGCTCTGCGGGAGCTGGGGAGCATTCACCCCTCTGTGCTGCAGCAGCTCTGGGAACGGCACCCTTCCTGGGAGGTGGGAATAAAGAGTGTAGGCTGGAAGCAGAGTCTCAAAATGTCTGCAGTTACTGGTAGAGTGAATGTGTTCGAGGCTGTCACCGTGTGGGAGATTCGTCTGGAGCTTTCATGCTGTAGGTGCTGCTGCCTTAAGAGCAGTACGTTTCTTATGGCTGTGTTTTAAAAGTATGTACCATGAAGTGAACGTGTGGCGAAACCCTGAAAAATAGAGAAAAACTTCATATTTAGCAGGTGGAAGCTTTGAATTGCTTAAGAAATCAGGCTGAGGTTCTTAAAGTCATGACCCAGCTCTACCTAAGATTAAAGCTGTATCTCTTCAGTCTCAATATGAAGCTGCTTGCATGGTAGTCAGTACAATCATACTGTGGTTGTTGTGTATTTTACACTGTGAAGATCAAAACTTTAAACGCAGAAGTATAGATGGAGGAGAGCAATTTAGGCCCCTGCCTTTGGTAAATGAGCCACGTGTCCAGTCCATCTGCCCAGCCTCAGCTTGGCTCAACTCCATTTCCAGAGCCCAGCTCATGGAAGCGTGACATTCCCCCCTCAACAGAGGTAGAAACAGTTGTGTCTTCTCCTTTTGTTATTAATTTTAAAGACAGATGTAGTGTTTCTAAGCATTCCTGCTTATAGTAATAAACAGGCCAGAGGCATTTTTACTCAGCATTGTGTTTCTGGTTTTATTTGACTAGTTTAGCTGAAAATTGGTAATGATGAATGCATCCAGCTGCCGTACCAGTTTGTGCTGGTAGGATCCTCGTGCCTTTTCCTTTGTCAGCTTTGGGCCGGCTGGTGACTGGGGGTTGTGTTACCTTCCTGGCAAGACTGGAAATGAGTGATGAAATGGCCACATCTGGCTTCAGGGAAGGAGCTGCTTCTTCAGGTCCTAATTCTGCCACTTGGTGGGAGCTGTTTGATTTCAATGAGTGCCTGTTTGAATAATCTGGGGAGAGGGAAATTAGTTCGGATTAAGTGTTTAAAGGCTGCTCTGTCAAGAAGCACGTGGTTGCTGGCTATCATCAGCGTGGTCTCAGTAGTGTCCTTGGTTGTTGGCACACTTGAGGAATGTCTTCCCAAAACACTGGACCTGGAGTGTGTGCCTCACTGTGTCACTCGTTTACTTGCTGGATACCTTTGGAAGTTAGATTGATGGCCCCAGGTCACATTCTTCAAGATGGGGGTGTTTTTGCATAGTCTGTCACTTGTGGGATGCTGGGCAGTGTGTGGCGCCACTGCCATTCCTGATGGGTCCCTTGGGAAGGAACTCCTGGGAGGGTGGGGGTGTGCAGGAGGGATGTGCTCAGTGCTCAGCATTCTCACCCGGCAGCGCAGCGATCGAATCAGCTGCAGTAGGTGCTGTCTGACAGGCACGAGCTCCTTCCAGCTCCTTTGTACACGACATCACCCAGGCAGGCTGAGCTCCCGATCTTGGCTGAAAGCAGCTTCAGCCAAAATGTACTTTTTATCCGCAGTGAAAGCTGGGCAGGGTGGCCTGGTGGTGCATGGGCAGCAGCACCTTTCAGCACTCCTGCAGCCTGTAAAAGCTGGGCAGGCTGCGCTTGCAATATGCCTCATTTCACCTACCTGAAAATGGTGCCCCAGCTTCCCTTCAATCATTTAAGCTCCCTTGCTCTCTGACACACTTTCCGCTGACAGTAATTCTGTGAGCACTCGTCGGGCATTTACTGCCATCACTAGAGGAAATACTGATGGCTTAAAATGGGATCATTTCCTTTCTGATGGACAGCAAGCACCTGTGGGAGTTCTAATAGCTGTGCGGTGTCTGGAAGTTGGCAGCGAGGAAGACGGGTGCAGTTCTCTGCAGTGGGGCGCCCGCAGGCTCTGAGGAGGAAATTGGAGGAGAGGGAGAAAGTCACGGCTTGCTGCCCGTGGAGCTTGTGGAGGTTTTGTGTATCCACCTCCCCAATGGGTGATGGTGGAGAAAGGCTTATACCAAAAACATGGATGACCATATGCTCACATTCGTGCAGATTTCCTTGACCTCTTACTAAAGTGAAGGTGTTTGCTGTGTGCATTCTTACTTTTATTGTCCTCTAAGTGACTGTTAAACATTCTGTTTCCATGTACTTCCTACTACTGTGGAGGGAGAGGATTGGATTTTTCCTTGAGTAATTGAAAAGGAAGGGAACAGTATCACCCCCTCTCTCCCCAGTTTTTAAGAACAATTATAGTGCTCAGCACTATATCATTATTTATTCAGGTCTCACGCAAGCAAAAAAAGCAATCAAAGCGTTCTAAATTCAACGTGGATTGAAATGCATTTAAAAGAAGAGTGAACTGCCCTTCCTTTTGATAATTTTTGACTGTGTTGTGTAGAAGTAACATTTGTCCAAGCTTTCTCTACTTGGTACTGTGTCTTTGAGGTCCTAGAAGCAAAGGTCTTAATTTTTGGGAGACATAACAAGTGGGTGTTCAGCAGAGTATGGCAGCTTGCTCTTCGGCTGTTCATAGGTGACAGGAACGTAGCCTCTGGTAATAAATTTGAGTGTTTCAATTACAGTAAGTTTCTTGGTTCATCCACTTGTATTTTTAAGTTAAATCATGTATCATAAACCTGCAAATCAGTGTCAGCTTCAAATGTCTTAACATTTCCAAATCTGTCTTGTCAAAAAGTCATCTTATTCTTGAGCTAAACATGTGACAGGGTCAGAGCAAATGTGATGCATTTTAAAAAGCGGGACCCGAACTCATCTGGAATATGTCAGCTGTGAAAGGAGAATTGCAGTCCAAGGTTAAACAAGCAAGGATTTCATTTGCAATCATTTTAATTGATATTGATTGCGTTGCTTGAATGTAGGGTCAAAGCAAGAAAGTCACTTCAAATCTAGGCTCTTGTTTCTGCCTTTTAAAACAGCTTTAGCGTCTTTGGCTGAGAGGCTGGGGGGACTTGAGTTATGTTTGCAGTGAAGTTCGCAGTGGGGGAGAAGAGAGGGCTGGAAAGTAAAACAAACAAGTGTGTGTGTTATATTACAGGAGAAGTGAGAACTTCCCCATCGGTGGAAATTGAGCTGTCTGGCTGGACATGCCAGCAGACTGCTTCCCAAAGTGCCCTGGGCTCTGGGAGAGTGAATCCGGGCTGGTCTCCTGCCGTGGGGGAGCTTCCAGCAAGGAGCCACAGTGCTGAGCTCTGGGCCAGCCCTCCTTCCACAGCGCCTAGCCCTGGCTGTCCTCACTGCCAGCAAACTCTGCCCCACAGCTCTCCAGAGCACAGCTCAAACCTCTCCCCTCTCCCACTGTTTAATGTGCTTCTACTCCTTTTCAACATCTCCGGTTGTGTTTGCTGCCTCTTCACCATGCTGAGTTCAAATTCAGCCACCTCGGTGTGGTCTTACCTGATACCCTTCAGTGGTCCTTTTTAATCCCTTTTTTTTTTCCTTGTTATTCACCTAACTTCATTTGGCTGTTGGCTATTCATCTCTTCTTGTGCTGGCTCCTGTTCTTGCAGTGGTTTCTCTCTCTGTGGACCCATCTTCAAATCCAGGCTTTAAAGTTAGTCTTTAATGTACATTTCTCATGAATATCTCCAATATTATATTTCCATTTGAATTACTGTCTCCTGTGTCCCCTTTATGCAAATAAATGGACAGTAGGGTTTGCATTAGTAGTGGTCCTGTCTGTGTTTGTAATGTGTTTTGTCTACCCAGAAAGCACGAGAACATTGTCAGCAATTGTTTCTGTGGTGCTGTTCTATAAACTGAGTATCAGGTCAATAGGAATATTTAAAAATTAACCTAATTAAAAATAAATCTGTTTCAGGTCCTTTCTGAGCCAGGATCTCTCCCTGAACTGTTAAACAAACATGTTTGACGACCCTACTGCTAATTGCGTGATAAAGTTGATACAAGGATAGATGGTGCTCAGATCCTCAGGGGCTTTTCCATTGCGATTTTTTGACAGAAGCTGGAGGCAGAAACAGGGACAAGCAGGGTCAGTGTCAGAGACAGCAGTGGTTTTTATTTCCTTTGTGTGGATCGTTCTCCTATTTGATGTTCAGTAGGATATTTCACATTGCCCAACTTAAGGAATAAGTGTTGCAGTGAAGAGCTGTGGAGAGAGAAGCTGGAGGCTGTTTCCCTTCTGGGAAATCAGCCCATATAATCTTCTGAAGCCGGCAGAGGCAGTCTGGCAGGAATGGAGTGTAACCAGTCCTTGGCTGAGCCTCGCAGTGTCCAATGGGCCCTGGGGACAGGGGATTGTAATGGACTTGATTTCGCACCAGGGCTGCATTTCCAACTGATGCTTGAGGGCTAAGGATAGTTATTTTATTATCTGTAGGTGTTATTTTTACCCTCTGCATCCCAGCAGCATACTCCAGGGTTTTCATCTAGCTGTGTGGGTTTTGGACGTTTTCTTCAGGTTCTTTTAAGTGTTCCCTGTGTATGAAAGGTATTTACAACCACAGCCTTCCCCTGCACGCTTTCTGAGATCTCAGAGCTGTGTAAATTTGGAGGATTAAGGCTGAGTTTGAGCTGGGCTGAGCAAACAGGCAGCGGATGGCTGTGGGACGTGAGCTTGTGCCAGGCTCCTCCAGGGCTGATCATTATTTCCTGATCAAACAGACGACATGGAGTCCACTGTGCTGAAGTCTCTTGCTGTGGCATTTTAGGGGTAAGAACAGTCTGATTCCAGAGCTGGGGGCTGTGCACCCACATTATTCCCAGCTTTACTTATAAACTGAGCAGTGTGTACCTTGAGTGTCTTTGGAGATTGCAGCTGTGCCTTGATGACAGAAGAAAAATGGCTTTTCAGGAGGGAGTGTTCCAAGTGATTAAGAGTTCCTGCCAGATCTGCTGCAAGCAGAGGTACAATTGCATAACTAGCTTGGGTTGAATAGTGATGGGAAAAAAAATCACAAAGGTTTTTATTGTGGACTCCCAAAATCTGTTGCAGAGCCTAAGTTAACATACTTGGGTGCCAGCCTTTGCCAGGGCTTTTGTCAGTGGATCTTCACAGCTGCTGCTGTGCGAGGTATTCCAGGGAGAGCTGGAGGAGGTACCACAACCCCATCTTCAGATGAAGTGTTCTTTGGTGTTGTACATCCAAATAAACAATCAGGGAGATAGAATCTGTGTGTTTCATGGAGTAACTGCCAGGAAAGAGGCTCTGAAGAAAGGCCTAATTCTTCCTTATCTGTAACCATGCAGCCAATTAGAACCATCTGCTCTCCGTCTGCAGCCCAGACAGACAAGGGGCTGCAGATGGAGAGGCTGTAGCCTGCCCTGGAAGGCATCAGAGAAATTCTGAAGTGAGGACAGGTAGGAGACAGTCCTGGAAGCAATGAGTGGTAAGGAACAAAACAGTTTTCTATATTCTGGAGCAAGATTTAGCAATCTCGTTTCTGGAACTGAGAAGAGAGAATGGGCCTGCATCCACCAGCCTTCCCTGGAGAAGGGGATTTACTGGACCTGGGACAGCAAAGGTAGTCAGGCCTGCAGACTCCTCAGCTGGGCAGAAACCACAAGGCTGATGTGAAGACCTTTTGACTTTGGGGTCTGACTTCAGATACTGTCACTATGTGAATTTTTAGGCTTTATGTGATGTGCAAAAGGTGAAAATATCTGCTGGTGTGGGCTTGCCTGGGGGGAAGGCTCCAGTGGGGCAGTTTTTCAGGAGGCCAGTCTCACCTGCAGGCTGGGATTTCTGGATCGGAGTCAGTCAAGGTGCATCAATAAACGTCCACTCTCGTGATGTACTGTGTATCCTGGATGTGCTTAAATTTTCCAGCAATTGCATGTGCACAAGCACAGATGCACATCCCAAAATAGCAAGCTCTTGTGCTAAGTGAGGTCCCCAACTTGGAGGTCATAAACTTTAGTAAAAGAGCAATCACTGGAAGGCTCTTTTAGTAGAGCAAATAGAAAGGGAACAAAGGAGGCAAGAACAGAAACCCCATTAGCCCCCTCCTGCTCTCTGCCTGAGGCTGCAGAGGTCTGCATTTAGCAGCCCGGAGAACATCCTGCTGTCACCCTATGTCAGCAAGGACACGCTGAGTTCAGTGTCCTGCCTTCCCAGGAAAATTCCTGTGAGCTGTGTCCTCTGCTGAAGCAGGAAGGAATGGGACTTTGGAGCAGGTTTTCTTGTCACAGAGAAGAAAAGTGGCTTTGTCCCTGTGGCTGCCCCAGGTCTCCCTCCACTGTCCTCCCCCTGGAGGCAGGAGCAGCCTCGGCCTTGGGGCTTAATTCACGGCTGTTTGGAAAGTGCTTGAGATTCTTGGATGCAACTGGCACTACAAGTGAATGAATTATTTCCTTGGCTTTGATCCAGCCATAACTGTATTCCATGAATTAATTTTGCTAGTAGCTCAGTGATGAGACAAATCTTAAATCTCCAGACAAAATAGGGATAAAAAGCTGCATTTTGAAGTAGGGAATTTTGTATGATTCAGTAAGGAGAAAAACACAGATTTCCAGACCAGTTCTGTGGTGAAGGGAATCGTCTGAAAACCTGCAGTGAATGTGCTGTGGGTACCAAAGGAAGACTTTCCCTAAAGCATTAACAGAGGCCCAATCACCATGTGAAACCCCAGATAGAGTTTAAACCAAAATGGTAATTTATTGGCTTTGAAGGCATCCTTAGAAGTGAATATTGCACCTCAGGCCAGGAGTTCATGATTTGCTGGTGCTCTCAGGTGGTGGCATTCCCCTGCCCCAGCCTCCTTTCTCCCCATCAAGGATCCATGTCATCTCATGCAGCATCTTCCATGCACCTGCTGTCACATCACAAGCTGCATCTGGCTTTGTGAAGAAGTGCACATTTATGGTGATTTCTGTTTCTAATGTGTTGCTGAATATCAGTCAGCAGTTATCATTTCCATGTGACCAGTTTTTGATTAGTTACTGAAGATTAGCATTTTGATTTTTATCTCAGTAGCTTCCCAGTAAATAGCACAATATGACCTTCTTCAATTGGCATCTCCAACTGCTGCTATAAGGTGTCATCTTTAAACTAAAAACCAAACTGAGCAGCTAAACACTGATTTATATTCTTTGTTTTATCATTCACGGAGAATAATGCCAGACAGGTATTTTCCTTGCTCTTTCACTAGTTTATGGACTTGGCAAGCTGAGCTGTGTTCTGGTGTGTTCTGTGCCTCCACGACAGTGCTAATTATTTTAATTTTGGTGGAAGGGTTGTATCTTTGGGGGTTTTGCAACTTGCTGTATCTGTGTGTGCTCTAAGAGGAGCTCCAGCCCCACAGGACCCCTGTGCAAGGTGCACAGAGGTTGGGTGCTGGCTGATTGTCTGGGAGATTGTCTGGGCTGGAATTGGAAACAGCTGTAAGTGTCTTATTGTCGTGGTTCTAATTTCAATGTGTCTGTGACCCTAAAGCGCCAGTGCACCATCTCACTTCCCGGGGAAGGGTAACTTTAAACAAGTGAGTGATTTGGAGTGAAATCAGCATGTTGCACACTGAGGCAGTCAATTCACTAATTAAAGGAGAGGGGGAGGAAGTAATCTGGAGCAATCAGCAGGGCATTTCATTCCAGTTCCTAATTTTCTTTTTTTGTTGGGCTTCAGTTTTTGAGAGACTAGAGAGCTAATGATTTTCATGAGCTCTTTTGCAGTACTGAAGGTGTGTGCATTGATGTGAGCAGTTGTATTGTGATCTCCATTCACGTAAGATACAAATACCTGTCATGTAACTGCTTGAGTCAAAAGCGAGGCATTTAGAAAAGTATCTGTGGCTGAAGTTGACAAATTTTGGCGTAGTAAGCAGTGCTTTTAAGGTATTTCCTAACCTATTTACCTCACATAAAAAAATAATTGGAATAGATACTCTGCAAAACATTCCCATAAGAATTCAGTTTTTATCCTTGAGCAGTTAATAAAAGACATAAGAGAAAAATTTATCTAGCTGTAGTGACCTAATGTCATGGGGATTTGGCATATTATTTCTGCAACTCCTTTTCCATGCGCTGTGTGTACAGGGTTCGGTACATTGTCACCAGGAGTTCAGCTTTCAGTCCTCAGAGATGCCAGGAATAGCAGCAGTAATTCCCTGCTCTGATCTCACTTGCAATGTTAATCATTATGACATGACATACCCGCTTTTAAGCTGTGCTTAGATTGTATGTTCCAGCCCTGGTTCAGGGCAGACACTTCACACTTAGAAGTGTTCAACCTCTGTTGTGTGTTTGGATCCCATTGATCTCTCTGGCTCAGGGAATGCGCGGTAGGGCTTTAGAAGTGCCTTTCTCCATATGAATGCTGCTGTGAATCAGAGACTGTCAGCCCCAAGGGGGGTCTGATGTGTTTCGTTCTGAGATCAGAAACAAAATAAAACCCACCTCTGTTTCAGTTGAACCGTTTAAGGCTTCCCTTCAGGATGCTGATTTGTTCATGTGCTGTTGACGTAGTGTTTCTGAATTAATCTGAAGTGAACTCATTTTCATAGCCAGTTCCAGCATCACTGAAATTAATCAAACACATAGCCTGGAGAGTATTCATCCTAATCTAATCTAAAATTACTGTTTGCATTGTGCATGCCTAATTATTCATCTTAAGTCATCTCTGGAAGAAACATACTGTCTTGTTTGTGGTTTTATTCAATATTTATACAGCTCAATGCTTAAAGGTGGCCTCGAAGAACTTAAAGAACTTACCATTCTTTTTTTTAATCTCCTTTACAGAAGGACATGTCACTAAAGCCTCAGGAGCGGAAGGAGAAATGGGAGAGGCATCCAGGCAAGAAACCTAGAGAATCTGAAAACTGTGTATCTGCTGAGCCAAGTGAAAATGGCCATAACAATGATGCGGGGAGCTCTGAGAGAGAGGCAGAAAGAGGCAAGGAACGGATGAAGAAGAAACTCCCCTTGAAGCTATCCAAACAGGTAGGGAAATACTTCTCATCTGAAGAGACTGCTGTGGCATTGGCCACTGTGAAGTGTTGTCCTTGCTGGCAGGCGAGGCTGTCAATGTAAACAGCTTCTCTGGTGACCTGTGCTGCTGAAAACAATGCCTCTTAGAAAACTTGTGGCCAAGTGCACAAATCCTGTGTTGAGGGCAGGTTCCATAAGCTGAAGTGGAAGCTGAAGTGTACTGAGTAATGTAGGAAGGAAGGAGCAGACCTCCCTCGTATCCTGCAGCTTTGAGACAGTGCAGTGATTCATAGCACAGATTTGTGGCTCTTATGGTCTTGGACACAAACAGAAATCATCCATCAGATCATAACTTCCTTTGGAGAATGTGTTCTGGGCAATGTGCACCTGGAAGTTGCAAATATGGATATGTCCATCTCGTGAATCAAGTTGCACTTACCCCCACAACAGTGTGTTGAGGAGGAGAGACTGTTCAAGTATTTTAGAAGTGGAAAGTCATTTTGGAGGAAGTTGTGCTCTGGGCAGTCTTTCCTGTGTACCCTTCTAAAGCGTGGTGTTAAAATGTGTAATGAAGAGCTGTGATGCCAGAGGGAATGATTCCAGAGGCTCCCATCTGAGCCACAGTGTGTACAGAGGGGCAGGTGACACAGAGGAGGCGCTGGGGCTGGCAGGCTCTGTATCACTTCACTGCTGCTCAGCAGGGAGATCTGTTAGTGCCTTGGTGTGCGTTCGTGGGTTGGCAATCCCCGTGGCACAGCAGCATCTCTCCGTGGACACTTTCCCAGGTGTCCTTCACAGGGTGCCAAGTGGCAGCCAGTGAGAACACCAGTGTACTTGACCTTCCAGCATTTGTTCCAAGCTAAGAAACACACTACAATGAAAAAGTGGTTTTTATTCTCCCTTTCTCCAGCAGAAAAAGGGCTGTTTAACCCAAGTGCACTTTCTGTTCTGTGAAACTGATCCTGTGTGTGTGCCAGACAGCCAGAGATTGAATTGTCCAGTTACTGGAAATGTTTTTTCAGACTTGCAATATTTTAAGATTTAAAAAGATGGTGAAGGTTATCTCGTGTAACCCTCCCCTATAACCTCTCCACCACATACAGTCTTTTGGGATGGTGTTTTAGCATATTGATTTAGAAGGGCTCATCACGTTTTAAGTTAGAAATTCTCATGGTCTGCTGAAAGTTGTTTCTTTTGATCTAAAATGACACTGCAGGAAATCCAGTGCATGGTGGGGATTTGCATAGTTGTGGATATGTGAGACAGTGAGGAGGTTCCCTCTTCCTGCAGGAGGAAAAGGTTGTTAATAGTGACATCTTCTACATGAAATTTAAAACTAAGTTGTGTCCACTAGGGATTTTGGGACACTTCCATAGAAGCCTCTGGGGTAAGAGATTTTGTTGCCCTGGCACACTCCAATTTCTCTCATACTATGCTGCCTTAGTTTACCAAATATTTAGTTTATTGGTATTTCAGCTTTGAAAAATGAGGGCATTGTTATCTATTTCTTCTGACTAGTATTTGGCTGCTGTCAGTGATTAAATAGGGGATTTGCTGCCACATTCATAAAAACCTGAATTCAACTTTCATTGTTCAATTTTTTTTTAACCTGTAAGGATAGGTAACAAACTCTAAGAAGAGTGAGGAGCTTGCACAAAGAATATCAAATAAAACCTGTGATGAGTGACTCATTGATACACTGTGCCTCTTTAAAGAAGTCACACTTAGAATTCCTCTCTTGTTGGACAGGGAGGTTTTTTAAATATCTGCTATTATCCTAGCTGATACAGTTGTGAAAACCAGACAAGTTTGGAGGTCTGTAAGGTTGATGAAAGTAGCAGCAAAATCTAAGCTACATAAACTAGGCTATTCATAGTTCAAACTGATTATGCAAATGATATAGACAAGTTCAATAATTTTTCCTTCTTTTTAGTAACCACAAAGTTCACACCTAGAATTCTGGCATTTCCTGCCAAGCTGTCTAGACAAATTGGCTGTAATATTAAGTTTCCTGGAATTTTGGGGGTGATTTTTGCGTCTCAGGGTTATTAAACATAGGTTTATACCTAATTTGGATAGCTTACTGTAATTAACGCTAATTATATTGAGATGTTGCTTAGAAATTACTGTTCAATTTGAAGCTTTCCTTCTACTCTGATCCCTTCTCTTCACAATGCTACTGAATTGTCATCTTTTCTACACAGCCTTCTCTAATAAATCAAATTGGGCATTATAATTATGGCATTCTGCTAATCCTTGTAGAGAGGTGCAAAGTGGTAAGCTGATTTCAGTGCCAGGTTGTCTGCTTTGTTTAGAAAATTAGATTTATACTTCACTCCATTTGACAAAGCATCCAGATTGCTATTCCTCCTGAATATTTGGTTGTTCTGTACCTCAGGCTGTGGGGAGAGGGCTGCAAGAACCAATCTGTCCTTTCCAGCCTATTACTCCCAACTGTGTATAAAAATCATTCAAACACATTTATCTCTTGCTGTAGCTAAGCAGAGGCAGAAAAAGACATTTCAAGTAGTCTAGGTCCTTTCACCCAAGATTTGTCAGAGTTTGGGGCTGCTCTCAACATGTGTACACAGGGAAAGATGCTGACTTGGAACTGCTGTTCTGCAACGGGGATCAACAAAAGCTCCTGCAGTCATCAGGATCAGGTGTGTCAAGGAGTGAGAAAACCTTCAAAGCTGTGGTGTATTTCTGTGTAGCCAGAGTGGTCTGCAGTAAATCCAGCCCCTCTGAAAGGCTGGAGCTGCCTCCAGCACAGGAGCATTCCTTGGAAGTGGAGTCATTGCCTTTTCAAAAGGCCATGTCCAAGGCTAGCCCAGTGATTGGGGGAAAGGAATCCCCACCACAATGCAGACAGTGCTGGTGGGGGAGAGCAGCCCATCACCTCTTTCAGGGATTTAAAGGGTTGGATGTATAATTTGGTTAGATTAAGTAAGAGATACATATAAGATGAAACGTCTTCATTCCAGTGCTCCCTTATGTGTCCTATGTTGTTCCTCTAGTTTTTGCAGTCACTCTTTGAACTTCGAGTCAGTCTTTGATTAAGCTTAGCCGAGCTGTTGTTCTCTTTTCTGGTTTAATTTTTGGAGTTGCTTGCTCCTCTGAATGTCTGAGCACTGTGGATGTAGAGCAGTTGGGTTTTTGGTTTTTTTTTCTAGACTTTAGGACCCATTGCCCTTTCTGTACGATGACCACCTTCTGAAAAGAGTTGGGGCTAATAGGAAAGAGTTGCTGGTATTTCCAGTTAGCTTAACCTCAAGCTCTCTGTTTAGTCAGCTTGGGAGCATCACGGTGTGTTGAATATATTTAGATGTTAAATGCGGCTGTAATAACACACTGTTCTGCAAATAGTCATTTGTCACGAAGATTAGTGTCTTACACCTCCTCCTTCCTTTTCTCACCCACTGTTTAAATCACCCGAGCTGAGGAAGAGTCTCAGAGAAGCTGAGGAGCACGGGGTGGTGTAGCACGTATTTAGTGCTCATAAATAGCGTGCTGGGTTTGGAGCAGGGGAGGAGAGGGCAGGGAAGTTAACACGGTTGTGTTGCTCCGGGGGCGTGACATCTCTGTGACTTCAGCAGAGCTTCCTGGAGGGAGGGAAAGCACAGCTAATTCCTGAGTCTCATTCACTCCTCAGCCTTCCCCAAACTGCTGAGCACTATCGGTGATTAATGTATCTTGTTGCCGTGGCTCTTGCTGGACTGGAACTGCTAAATTGCATTAACAAGTTTGATTACCTATTCATGTGGTTTTTCTGTGATGCTCATCATCTCGTTATCCAACATTCAATAATGGATATAACACCCTCTCTGCCCCCCAGGAGAGCCGTGCTCTGGGTTACTGCTGATCTGAGCTAAAGGTGATACACCAAGTCATTTTTTCCATCCAGGATGCACGTTGTTTCTTCTGATGCCTAGGTGAAAATTGATAGCTCCTTTTCAAACCATTTACGTACCCGTGGCCCCATTTGTGTGTGGTGGTTGTACTGCAAGGCTGTGGGGCCTTTCCCAGGACAGAGAGAAACGGTCTAGAAACTCGTCTGGATAATGAAATACTTTGTGTGGAAAATTTCCTTTGGCATCATGTTGCTTGTGCTGATGGTTGGGCAATAGGAGCGTGTAGCTGCTTGAGTTTTACTTGTATTTTTCAGATAATAAGTAGTAAATGGAAAGCTTGGATTTGAAGCCACTGGTGGGCTGGAGGCTGTGTGTGCTTAGTGGTGCACAGTTCAGAGACTGAAATGTACCTTTCTTAGCTGAGGTTCAGCAGCCACGTAGGAGAGTGAGTCTGAAAAATAACCTTTGGAGTCTTTGTCTTTCGCCAGAGGACATGGATATGCCTGTTCTTCCATGTCTTAATAATGTAGCATTTGGAAGCTGAATTGTGTCTAAGAGGGTCTAGATATAACAGTAACTTATTCTGTTACCTTCAGTATCTCAGGCTACAGATTCTAGGCAGTCAGCTTACAGGAAAAAAAAAAAAAGAAGAAAGGTTGCCTTTAATGTGGGTTTTGGGGATTGGTTTGGTTTGGTGTGTGCTGCTTTGGTGTTTGCATTTCACTGCTTTTGAACGCTGAAATTATACAGACTAGTTTCTTTTTGTTTCTAATTGATGTTACCCTTTTTGTTAGCAGATATTGTTATTTAAGCATTCTTTGAAACTAAACAACAAAGCAAGAGGAAAAAAGTCCATTTTCTTTTAATCAGCAAAATGTTGCTTAAAAGCAGAATCCATTTCTACCTTTGTAACTACAAGAATGTACAATTTGGACATGAAAGCTCTGCACCGATTATTTTTAAGTAGGCATTTGTGTTGGCTGGAGAGTAGGGCTGGTAAGGCAGTGCCTTTAATTAAAGGTGACCTGCGTGAAGCCTCTGTCCCAGACTTTGGCCAGGCTGTGTGGAAAGCTGGGGTTTGACTTCTCCCAGTTCTTTGGTTCCATCCAGCGTGGCCGTGGCCGGCAGTGTGATGCCTTAAGAGGCCAACCTAGAAACAGAGACTGGACAGGAGTAAGGGAATAAAGGTGGATATTTATTTGAAAGGCCTTCAGAGGCACACCCTGGGCAGGCCAAAGGCTGCACCCAAGATGGACCCCGAGTCACGAGTTCTTCACACTTTTATAGCTTTGCTCCATTTGCATCTCAACCCAATTTCACCAATTAAACTTTAGCTAATGATGTGATTTCCCCTCAGCTTGCCCCCCTTCTCAAGATGCTGGGTTACACATTTTGGGCCTAGGCCGGGCTGGGTGTCCTTGGAGAGCAGCCTGGAGAGGCTTTGTTCTGTCTGTCTCAGCATGAGAGAGCAGCAGCTCCCAGGCTGCAGGACACTGCAGAGTTACACACTGGGAATGCAGGATTTGAAAAATATAAAAGCTGAAACGTAAGGCATCAAGTGGAGGTCACTGAGCTTGGCGAGTTGTGGTGCTGGGCTCCAGCAAAACCTTCCCAAACACAGGCTCCCTCCTGAACTTCTGAACGGCCTCGCTGGCCCCAAAGCTCCTAATGAGGGTGTAGGGCAGGGTCCTGGCCCCGGGGATTTGGGAGGAGGCCCCTGTTCCGGCTGAGCAGGGCTGCAGGCGCAGCCACAGATGGCCCTGCCCTGCTCTCTCACGCTAATCTGCAACTGCAGAGACTCCACAGCTGCCTGGGAAACCACTGGGGAGCAACGGTGCAAAGTACTGAAATGGGCAACACAGCATCGAGGCATTAGGTTT
The DNA here is from genome assembly GCA_013397055.1 of Pachycephala philippinensis. Classification (NCBI taxonomy): domain Eukaryota; kingdom Metazoa; phylum Chordata; class Aves; order Passeriformes; genus Pachycephala; species Pachycephala philippinensis. The sequence goes on along the minus strand of VWZT01011586.1, from coordinate 263,981 downwards.
GCTAATCCAAGGCCTAAAATCAGCCTCATTTCAATCAATAGCAATCTGTTTGCACTGTCAGGAACTAATTTAAAAATCTGCTTTAAGTCCTGGTTAGGCACTTGGTATTCTGTTTTCTGGATCAAAGTAGAGGGAAGCAGTGGGCATAGCACAGCAGTAGCAGGAGGAGGAAAAATCCTTCATAAATAAAACGTGGATGTTTATTTCCCAAATGAAACCCTGCTATTACAAAGAAGTGCTGTTGTTTTTGCTAAATTTATCCAAGAATTCATCGAGATTCTTGAAGTAGCTGCAGAGCCTGCTCTGCAGCAGAGGGAGAACTTTGCAGTGTGTGTAGTTTGTTTAAAATGCTGTACCAACATCAGAGCGTTAAAGTCTGCATTATAGCTGTGGCACAGGTAGCTCCATCATGGGATTGCAGCCACCTTTGGAGAGCTACAGCACGGCTTCCATAACAGATTTCTGTAACACACTGTGCTTCAGGAGTAGTGCAAAACAGTGCCATAAACCCTCTGGGAACTGGGACAAGAGGCGGCCTTTGCTTAAGCCAGAAAAAATGTATTTCAAAACCCTCTGCAGTTCTGGTAGGGAAACATAAATTGAGGAGATCATGCTTATTAGAATTGTGGGGTGTCCAACTATTTTTAGACTAATGCTGAAGAATGAAACAGAAGCATATGCTGGATTTTACTACGCTGCAAATATTATTTTCTGAACAGTGATGTAAAGCATGTTTTGGCTGCTGGAAGTACGTAAGAGAATGTGGCTTTGTCTTTTTCACTGAATAGTGAAATGCTTGCTTGTCTGGACCAGTGGGTTCCCTTTTTATAGCTGACCCTCCCTTGCCAGTATTGCTGCTCCATGTGCCCCACTTGTCCCTGCTTTTGTAGAGCTCCCCTGATTCTGCCAGAGAGGCTCAGCTGCCTCTGGAGTGCAGCTCCTTGGTGTGCCCGTGCTGGGGGAGGCAGGGCTGGCTCACCTGGCCAGCAATTCCCTGCTGTGGGCTTTGCTTTGGTGGGGATTTGGGGGTCAGAGCAAGCAGGGCTTGGGGGCCGTGGGGACGGGGATGCAGTGCCTTGCCTCGTGCACTCTGCTCCCTGCTTTGTGTTTAATCATCATCCTGCTGCTGTATGGCATCAACCGTGCTGCGTTCACAGCTAGACCCCAAGGCTTTGCCTGCAGCACTGCCTTCTGCCTTCTTTGTCCCTGCTTTTCCTCTTCTCCAAGATTTCCGTTTGTCCCCCCTCACCTCTCCCACTTCACAGCGTCTGGGCAGCAGCGAGATGGTCAGGCCTAGAGATGGCTGCTGGCACTTTTGGGGCGTGTTGGGGTAGCTTTAGAGAGCACAGCAGTGAAAGCACAGGATGCTGCTGGATGCCTGCAGTGGAGCTGAGCTGCAGTGACTTCAGGGGGCTCAGGCCTCCAGCTCGGCTCCCCATGACAGCAGATGCAGGAGCTGCAGCCCCAGGGAAGCGTGGCTGAGCAGAGCTCTGTAACTGGAGACGTTTCCTAAAGGGAGCAATCCAGGGGAAGCTGCTCAGAGCAGCTCCCATCGGGCAGGACTCGTCCCCAGCAAACAGGGGCTTGCAAACAAGTCTTGACATGATGTTACTGGTGGTTTCAAAGTTAAGAAAGGTCAGAAAATTCAAGTGGTAGGAAGATAGTTAAGCCACTCTGGTTCAGTGTAAGGAAGTGATGTTGTACGTATGTGGAGAATCAAACCAGTTATAAACTCCGTGTTTTAAAACTCTTGCTGGTCACCTTTAACTTCTCTGCCTGCATTTAGATGACTGATAAGGACTTTAGGTCACATTTGCTTAAATACAGCCTCAGAGAGGAGCAGAATAAGGGAAACAAAGCCATCCTCTTTTCTGGATGACAGTCTGTAAGTAGCTGTGAATGAATCTCATTACAGCAGCTTCTTTTGAAAGGGAGAAATAAAAAGGAAATTTCATTGCTAACAACTTACGTGGCATTAGATGCTATAAAAAAGCATCTAATGCTGGTGGTCATTGGTTACATTGTTATAAAAGAAGAGCTAAATGGTCTGTAATTTGGAGAAGGGGATTTAATTACATGAAGTAATTTACAGGAAGCTATAACCACTTGTATCTTTTTCCCCGTTGAATATAGTTGGTTGACACAATGCACAAAGTCCTCTTTCTTTTCCTTCTTCCTTCCTCTCACTTTTTTTTATTTGTATATTTCTTTTGGAGAAAGTACCAAGGTAGAGCACTTCTGCTGTATCTTGTGATTTTAGCAAGTTCAAAATGGACTAGTGTGGGCTGTTTGAATAGATTCAAAGCCCTGGCTGGAGGTTTTTATTGTACATCTCTCTTCATAGCTGTGAGATGTCCTATGAGATGTGTAGAGACCTTATTCCTGGTTCAGTGTGGATGCTGCAGGAGCAGCCAGAAGAAGCCAGAGTCTTTTTGGATGTTGTTTTCCTGATTTGGACAAGTAGTATCTAAATGGGTAGTTCATCTTGATTTAAGCACTAGCTGCCCAATATTTTAGCTAACTTTGCAGAAGAGGCTTGGATCTGTTACCTAATTGTAGCCTCTGTTCCTCTGCTTGCACCACGTGTCTGCAGTGATATTTGGGATGATCACAGGTATTTTTATTGGTGTGAAATAAGCACAGTTGATGCAGACAGCCAATATTCTTCTTCTAGCACACTTACCAGTATGATAACTAAACCATCTGTGCCGCTCCTGTCTAAATGTGAGCTGATTTAAAACAAACAAAATGACATCTCAATGTCAGGTGTGGTTGAGGCAGGATAAATACCTTTTTCATGAGGTACTGTTACTTTCCTCATGCAGAACTTGTCCTTGCTCACTGCTGGCCGTGGATCTCAGCTTCTTCAGGAGACTGCTGGGATACCCAGCGTGCCAGGAGCTGTAGCAGGATTGCTTTGGCAGCTGCCAGTCTTTGCCTGAAGTCATTCAGTGGCACTGGTCCAGCTCACTTGGCTTTCCTCGTGGAAGCGTTTCAAAGATGATGCTGTTTTCCACCTCTCAGTTGCTCTCGCCTCACAAACTGCAGCCTCGGGCAGTGTTACCCACATCCCTCAGCCTCTTTCTGTGTGGATTCTTAAGGGAGATAATTTTCATACTTCTGCCTGATGGATGGTTTACACGAGCTGTTGAGAATATACACAGCTTGAGTGAGCACATCTTTGGTTTGAAGACATCTCTTAGGTAAAATAAGCACTTGCATTTTTCCTTCAAGCAAGGTTATTAGTAGCTATTCGGGTGAATGCCATTGCAAAATTGTTTTGTCAAAATCAGTCTATTTCCCCTAATGTTTGTCTTAAAGAAATATAAAAAATAAATAAAGCCAGAAGGGGTTTGTGATAGATTTAAAGCTCTTCCAAACTTAGCAGCTGAGAGAGTCCTAAGGTGTAGCTGGGGATGTATCTTTTAACTCAAGAGTTGAAATATGTTCTGTCTGTATGTAGCTTTTTCCAGCTATTAGCACTCTAAATTGATTCTAACATTTTTCTGAAGTTGAGCCTTGAAATTAATTTATTTTAAAAAATCCTAACAACGTTTCATGTATTAAGTTTAGGAATTATACTTGTAAACTTATTATCGTTATATGCAGAAGTTGGGGCTTTTTTTTCTTTCTGGTAGCTTTCTTTGTATTTTGCTTTTTCGCAGTTGGAATTGTTGAGAGTACAAAGCAAAGTATCCTTTGGGTAGCTGCTGGATTCTGGATGCTGGTGTCTAAAGTCAACTGTGTAAATATGTGCAGGTTTTTTAATTTAAAAACAAATCTTTTATCTTAACCTTTTCTTCCCCATTCCGCTTTGTTCTGGTAAAGGGTTCCAGTTGAGCTCCAGGGACAGGAGCAGAGGCCCAATTCTTCTTTCAGCTGCAGATCCACTGCCAGTTAAAGATGAAGATTAGCAATGGGTTTCACTTTGCTCTCTGATGTTTCCTCCTACAGCTCTGCTTGACTCATTGACACTGAATGGTCAAAATAAGGAAAAAACTCTTTCCAGGGTAAATCTTATCCACTGGAATAATATTGCTAAAAGAATCCAGGGATGAGGTAATGGATCAAGTAGTGGATGCTGTCCATGGAAGCTTGAATAACAGTGCCATGATGAACAGCCCTGTGATGCTGTAACATTGCAGCCTCCTGGAAAGTGGTACTAGATCTCATGGAGTTGTCTTTCTGTTGGTTCTCAAAACTTTTGAGTGGTCATAGGGCAATAATTTATAATTTAACATGTCATTTATTGGCTGTAGTGTCAGTCAGAAGTGTCTCCTTGGAGTTAGGGCTTCAGTCCTTTTAGGATTGAAGATGGAGGTAGCTCAGCTGGACATTGTGGAATACATCTGCAGCTTTACCATAAAAAAAAAAGAATGTTCCAGTTTCCAGTTACTTTTTAGCTCATATGGAGCAATTTCAGTGTATAAAGGTGTAAATGGGGATGACACAAAGAAAGAGTCATATTGCAAGTGTTGCCTGAATTGAGGGCTTTGAACTTGTTCCACATTTGTACATGTGCTCTTTTTCTTCCTGGTTCAGACTGCAAAAACCGATGATACAAAAATAAACCAGTTATTCTTTCCTTACCGCATAGGAAAGAATCAGAACTGCAGAACAAAGTTGAGGTCCTCAAAACCCAAACCCTGTTCTGCAGAGCTGGATTTGGTGTTTTCCCACCATGTGTCCGTGCCCTGTGTGAGAGGGGCTGGCAGTGTGACCTGGAATGTTCCTGGGCCGTGGTGCTGTGATGGCTGTGAGCCACTGGAGATTGCTTCCCCATTTTCGTCTCTCGCTTTCCTTGCGACTGCCTCATTTTGTTCATAAAGCAGCTTGTAATTGAGTGTTTGACAAAGAAGTGTTTACAAGCAGTGTTTCTTGTGCATAACTGCCTAGCTGAGGGGAATAACAATTTGGGTCTGAATTTCAGCCCTCCTTTGTCACTGTCGTATCATCGTCAGTGGCAGTGCTGTCTCTGCTTAAAGAGAAAGATGGATTAAAATTGTTTCAGGGCACGGCACCCGAGTGGGAATGCGTGGTCTTGGAAGAAGCTGGCAACTGTTCTTCGTGGCCCCTGCTCATCCTTTGTCCTTGTCCTGGTTTTGGACCACACCAAGGTGTGTGCTAATTAATTACCACATGTGGTGACTTAGGGGTTTTTACACATGGAGTCTGCTAATTTAGGGGGAATTCTATTCTGGCCATGTGAAATGTGAAGCTGGAGTTCTGCCAGATTTTAAGCCTTCTCTAGCCCTTGTGTGGGGTGAGATGCTGTCCTAATCTGTGTGGGGATGTGGTTGGAGTTCAGTCTTCATGGGTTGAAACAGTGCAGATGGGACCAGTGTTATCAAAATAAAAGCCACGTTTAGCTATCACACAGGAAGAAAGGGGCTCTAGGATTAAGCTTTTTTGTTCAGGCAGCATGTGGGTGTTTCAATTGTCCATGCTAAAACCCTTCTGCAAATTATGCCAACCGGGCAGGGTGTGAAGGGAATAGAAGCAATGAAGTTATGCATGAGTAAGGAACAGCTCAGGCTTTATTTAGACCCATTATAGGCCATTAGCAAAGGGTAATTTTTTCTTTTTTTCTTTTGAGGGGGGTATCTTTAAAGGGGATATTTGCAGGAATTAGCGTGTTTGTTCAGAAGTGATGGGAATCAGCTATGAGGGGTAAGCAAAGACAATCCCTAAAATCACCCACAAATAACGGGAGGCACGTGGAGTTCCAGACTCACTCCAGGTTGGGGGCTGAATGGGACAGTTCCCGTTAACGTCGGTGCCCGTCCGTGACTAAAACCCGCACACAGAGTGAAAATAAATAAATCACAACATATGAAACAAAAGTCATGCAGTCAGGCATGAGTAAGAGTGGTACTCAGCATTGTGGCCAATGAGATTAACCCCTTTCCTGCTGCTTGATGCAAGCCTGAGGTGATTTCTGTAGCAAGTCTGCCAGCGTCAAATCTGCTTTTCTGGGTAGAGTTATTACTTACTGGTTGATACTGGTGTGCTGAGCAAAACCAGACAAACAGTCACAGCTTTACTGACCAAACTAGGAGAGGGTTAATGATGACTGCACTGCTCAGAGCATCTCTGAATTAGTGCTATTGCTTGTCAGAGTTATTTGACTGTGGCAATGTACTGAGCTGTTAAATTCCTGTACAAAGATGACCACACGACACTCACGTCCAGAGTGCCTTTTATTTGTCCTCATGCAAAATACTGCAGGTGTTTTGCTAAGACATCTTCCCAATCCCCTTAGCCTTGTTCTGAATCATCTTGATGCGTTGAGTATTTCAGTAAATAAACAGTGTGGTTTTATACGCCTGTACAAACGCTGGTCTCTTGCAGTCCTTTGCAGCTGGGTATTCCCTCCCTGTTTACCTGACTTGTCAAGAGCAGAGGGAGAAGAAAAATGTCTTTGTGACAGCTTTTTTTTTTTCCTTACAGTGAAGCAAAGGAGAAAAGGGATTATTTTTTTCCCCAGACAGTCTACCCACAGCAGCAGCACCAGGGACCTCTGGTAAATTGATCAAGGAACATATTTGACCTTAGGGCTGCTTGTTAGAGAACATTGTTATAGGCACGTTGTAATAGCAGATATAATAAACTCTGCATTGTCCCAGAGAAAAAAACCCCAGTAATATGTTTTGTGGTGGGTTTTTTGTTGGTGTTGATGGGGGTTTTGGGTTTTTTTGTGTGTGTGTGTTATTTAGTAGGCACTGAATTGTTGTCTGACAACCTTAGGTTACCTCAAATAGGCATAAGCCTAAGGCAGGGCCAAAAGCAGATATTTTGGTAGTTAATAGGGGATTTAATGACCCAAGAAACAGGGAAATAATATTTTTCAGGAATGGGCTATTTTTATAGTGCTTTGTGTTCATCCAGCTATCATGTAGCTTTGTAAAGATGATTTCTTTCAAAAACCCCTTTTTACTGCTGCAGCTTTTAAGTCCTTGCTGCTTGAATTGCATTTTTTTTTCTTAACTTTTCCTCAGTTATACAATTATCACCACTCTGGATCTCAGCATTTACTGCCCTGCCACTGTACTTTAAGAATAGGAATTTATTTACAGTCCCATGATAACTGTTCATCACAAATCATAATTTTTCTATGAGAGGGTTTCAGTGACTTGAAACTTGGTGCTTGTGAAGTCTGAACACGTGAATGTGTTCTAGCTATGAATTAAAAAAATACAGAAGCGGATAAACTGTGTTGGGAGTTTCTTCAGCAGGAGGGTGATGAAGCATTGGCACAGGGTGCCCAGAGAAGTGCCCCATCCCTGGAAGTGTCCAAGACCAGGCTGGATGGGGCTGAAATTGCCCCCATAAGGATTCAGTTAGCTGAGAGCCTAAATCCCAGTGACTTGTTGGTGCAATGTGTTCCTCATTCACTTAAGCATTTACACAAATCCCACCTACCAAGTTTACTCTGATTTCTAGTTTTATATTCTGATACCCTTCACTAGAATAAATGTCTTTCTTCTACTTTGATAGATGCAGGCACATAAAATGCACAAGCTGCTTTAAGATGTTTGTTGTGCTCCGTTAATGGGACTCAAAATAGGATTTCTGATCATTCCAGAGGCTTCCTTCTGTGGCGTCACATGCTCATTTTCCTAATGGTTATTATTTATTTATTTTGGCAGAATGTCTGTAGCTTCCATAGGCAATAACAGGAATTTCTTCTGCTTCAGCTGTATTCATTGGCAGGATGTAGGAAAGGGAGAGGATTTTTGCAGCGTTCAGCACCACGTGGCCCGCATTGATCGGGTGTGTCCTGCCGTTCAGAGGCCTGTGGAGATGTGCTCTAATGGCCCAAGGTGGATCTGCTAAACCTGCTAAAATCTGAAGGGCTTTTTCACTTGTTTTGTGCAGCAAAGGCTGTTAATACAACTACACAAGTGGGAACCCTTAGTTAGTTCCTAGTTAAGTATTGACATACTTGTTGACTTGAAGCTTGTTCTGACAGAATTAGGATTCAATCAGTAGAATTCAATCTTTTCTTTCTACCTGTTCAAGAAATGAGCTATTTCCAGTTCTGAACTATATATCTGAAAATAAAAATTAAACAAGTGATACATTCTTTTTCACTATCAGATAGTGACTTTCACTTGGTAGTCACTCTGTAAGGAATTAACTTGTATGGGATATTTTTATTTCTGTATTGAACAGGAGTCTTGATCTCTAGAATGATGGTACTTGGTATCTGAGGTTTTTTTATGTTTCTAGACAATGCAGACACATAATTTGAAAACCCCTTCTCCTCAAAAAATAACCCTGTCTGGGAGAGGAGGAGAGGCCATGTTCTTGCTAGTAGTGCTAGTTGGTAAAGTTGTTGAGTTTAAAGGATTTGTGCTATCAAGTTGTGCTACTAGATCATTGGGCAAGAGGATAAATTGCTTAGCTATCCTTTGTGTGGTTGCTTATCTGTAATGGGGAGAAAATAACTTTACTTGCTTTTTAAAATGCTTGCAATACACAGAAGTAAAGTAGTAGGGAACATGATGATTATTTTATTACCACACAGCAAAATACAAGACTTTTTTCAACCTAAAGAAGGAAGGGAGAAGGTTATTGCTATAGGAGTCTTGGTCTTGCAAGATTTAAGGGACTAGCCTTGAGTTGTGGAACCTCATCATTCACAGACTTGTCTGGATTTGGAAGCAGCACTGGCACATCAGCTCAGAGCTGACTCAGAGCACAGCGAGCTGGTTCAGATGGAGGACAGGAGAGCAGTGACTCCATCCGAGTCAGGGTTTCTACATCACGCCGGGTGAATGTGCCAGGTCAGGTGCCCAGGATGGATGCCAGCATCAGGTTTCAAGGGCTTGCTTAGAGGTGCTGAGCACCATTCAGTGATTTAATCCAGCAAGAACCTTGCAGAAAGCTCTGGCAATTGCCGAGGATGATCTAATGCTGGTATTAATCATCATCTCATGATTGAGAACTAGGTGTGAGTACTGAGGGTGTTTCCACAGTACAAACCCCAGCAAGGATCTTGATAGCAAACTCGCTGGGCCAGTTTTTAAGCCTAACCATTTTCTTTTTCTTAATTATATACCCTCTAAAAGTCTTCTAGGGTGAAGAGCTGGTTAGAAGTACTGAATGTGTAATTTTGTGGTTTTCTGTCTTTGGTAACTGGCTTCTCGGGTAGCTTTAGGAAGGAATAGATCCACTTAAGGAAGCTTGAAATAGGACTCAGGTATCTACTACTCTGAAATAGCCCCACTCGATTATGAGCTTAGAGTATGAAATGTATGTAGAGGTGATTGCAGTGAGCTAAAAAGGCTTGCCAAGAAAAAAAAAAAAATCTGCAATTCAGTGTTAATTCATCTTTTATTCTTCCCAGAAGTGGCATTTGTTTATGTATTGCCCTTAGCTCAGAAACCCAGACCTTCACCTCTCATGTGGTCTTCTGGTCCTCCTGCAGTGAGTGAGCCCTTTGCTTTCCTCACTGACCTCAGAAGAGAAGAGGCAAAAGGAGTTGTTAAGGTCTAACCAGGTGTGAGGGTGGCAGATCTGTGCTTCAGGGGGTTTGGCATCCAAAAGATCTTCCCAAACAGAAGATGGGAGGGAAATAGCAGCTGCTGGTGGGTTGTGTTGGCACCTCCGGTGTTGGTGGCTTACATTCTGTTTGCTGAAACTAACTGGAAAATATTCCCAATTCTTAAAATTCTGCCTGCCCAGCAAAATCCATGGGGAGTGTGGCATTACTGGGCATGGGAATGATTGCCTCATTTAGCAACAAGTTGTGACTATTCAGTGGCATAGGCTTCGGCAGAGAGGAGGAACAGGAATGCAGGCCCAAGGGGATTCCAGCTTGTTAACCTCCGCTGCCTTGGGCTCTACTGCCCCGTGTGTGTGCTACCTGGGAGGAAATGGCTGTGGGTGCACTCATCCGTGTCACAGCCCAACCTTTGCTTTGCTTTGTACATGTTCCCTTGGAGCTGCTCATGTGGAAGTGGGACAGTTGGGCTTTGTGTGAATGTGAATGCATGTGCATGTCAGGTTTACTCTTGCAGCTTAACCCATCATTGATTACATAAAGCCTGTTTGTTACACATGACTTTAAATATCCACAGGCCAGTCTCATGTACTAACTTCAGTGTCAGTTTTAAATACAGCGAGGAAGGGGCTGCAGTTTACCTCAGATCTAAGCACAGAGGATGAATGTGGCCTGTGATGGGAATCTTGCTCCTGACCCAGTGCTGTACTTGCCTTCATTGAAGCACCAGAGGTTCAAGTGACTTGTCAAAGGTTGCAGAGTGAGGGAGCAACTCCACTGACATTTGATATTGGGAACCTTCTGCTTCCCAGTCTGCTGCTGATTTACACTTTCATCCTCCAGTACACATAACTGCTGCTTGAATTAAGCTGTGACACATCTTCACTTCAGTGTAAAATTATTTCAAGTTAGACCTTGCAAAAGGAATGTCGTTCCTCCTGCAAACACCACGTAGGTTCAGCCCGTTCCCACCTGGTTCGTAGGCTCGTTCAGCAGCACCGACTAATAAATTACAATTATTGAGGTATCAATTCATCATGTCTGAGGCATGGTGTTGCCTGTTCCGCTGCATTGACCGGAGCCGTTTGCTGGCTGCTAATGTACTGCGGTTTTACTCTGTCTTGTCCCGTAATGATGGGATCCCTTGTACCAATTTGAATCCTATTAGATTGCAATTAATTTCTCTCTGCTGCAAACTGAGGCTGAGTCAAGTGCTGTTCAGTGCAGAGCTTACAACACGGATATATCACAAGGGTGAAGTGCTAAGAACCCAGCCTGAACAATTTTTTAATCTGTGCTTCATGTTCCCCAACTTCCCTAATGGCACTAATTAGCAAAGCAAATTCCTTGCTTTGGGAGCACGAGTGTGAGCAAGTGAGGAGCAGAAGGATATAACCGGTTCGAGAATGAGAATCAGGAAGAGGGGCAGTTGCAGGAAGTTGGTCTTGTGGGGGAGGGATCTCTGCCTTCAGGTACAAGAGGTTTTTATTTCACTGCAGTGGGACGTTCTGCTACAAGAGTCGTTGAGCTGGCTTTGTTTCACAGTGAGTCATTTAATGCATGGAAAGTCCTGCTGCAGGATCCATGAGGAGCCTGTTCAGGCGTTGCTTTGATGTTCTTGGTAGGAGAGTGCCTGGGCGAGGTTAGTGCTGTGTTAGGAGATGTTTCTCTGGCAGTGCAGATGCAGGCGTAGCCTCGTGGGTGCAGTGTCAATACGCAGGTGCATTGAAACTCCTCCCTGAGAGGGAAATCCTCAGGGCCTTGGGAAATCTGTAAATGGTCTTCTAAGCCCTGACTCTATAAACATCCTGAGAATGCCAACACACAGTGCAGTCACCTGGAGAACAGCAAAAGTAAAGTTGCTACATGGTGGAAAACTGAAAAAAACCGTCTTGGGACAAGAACCCCCATCTGTCCTTCTTGCCTGTCAGTGCAGTGCTGGAGCTGTGCTTTCAGTGCTAATAAATACGTAAATGTCAGCATGCAGTCATAAAACAAGTGTTGTTTTATAGTTCAAGTTCAGATTTTGAAGAAGAAGGAACTTGATTGAACCATCACAATGCAGTTTCTACTGGATAAACTGATCCTTGGAGGCAAACTAGATTAATACTAGGAGGAGACGGATTTAGAATTCATCCTTCTCTGTGGTTTCTATAAACTGAGCAATGCTTCTGGGCTCTTTGTTGCTCTAGCAATTTTCTCTCTGTTGGATGATGACCCTTTCAATAAGTGGTCATCCGCATTGAATTTTTCTGAGTCAGAGCTTAAAAAACAGGGCTTTTTATTGACTATAGAATTCCCATACTGTAGCTTGACCTCGCTGTCGGCTTTCTTTGGAGACTATACAGAGATTTCAGCTAATGCCAAAAGAAGCCATTCACCTTTTAAGCTTTCTTTTCCCTGGCTCGTAATCTACATCTGAGTGAAATATAAAGTATTGCTTATCTCTCATCTGCAAAGCTTCAGTAAGCTCTGGGCTACAAGTGTGCTGTGACACTGCTCTGCAGCACCAGGAGCTGCCGCGCCACATCCCCGGCAGAGGCGGCTTCTGGGGTGGGCACTTGCTCAGACCAAGTGGGCATATTGCTTTAATTTTTCTTTACTTATAGAATCACTCAGATTGGGAAAGAGCTTTAGGATCAAGTGTTGCATGTAAGCTTTGTAAACTTACTGTCTTTTATTAACTTGTGATTGCTGTCACATATGACACTGACAGCCCGCTTGGCTCCCTTCAGGAAAGGGAATGGATTTCTACTCAGCATAGATCCAAACAAGAAAAAGAAATGCTGTTACATATTAGTATTTACAAGTTGTATTTGAAATCTCACATTGTATTTTTTCCAATTTTTTTGTTGGCCTTTTGCTGAGAATTTACAGCTCTCTGGGGATATTAGCACAGAAAAGATACTTGGGGTGGGGTAGGAAGGAGAAGGAATGAAGGAGAGAATGCAAAGAAATTAAGGAAGCTTCTACTAAGGTTTAATTCTAGTATTGTTTGTCAAATTGAAATGGTTTTATCTTTAATTTCGAGGCAGGCACTCTGAACGTCATATGCTGTTTTTCTCCTTAATTAAAGTAATTTTGTTCTACTGCATATTTATACTGTGTCTTACTACTGTAAGTAAGTGGCTACAATATTACCTCTAAACAAGGCTTCTTGAAATGATTAAAAGTTTATGTTTATGTGTACTTGTAGTTTTGGGGTCTTTCCACTGGAAAGAAATATTTCAGCCTAATTTATACTACATAAAAATCCCCTTAACACAATCATAGAAGGAAGAAAAGTGGTTTCTGGAGTGAGGTGCAGAAGGCGTATGGTTCATCTCTAGATCCACATATGACCTTCAGCAGGTTATTTAAGGTACTTTGCTCCCTGCTGTTCCATGTCTAAAGCCAGGCATAGGCATAACACCTTCCTATTACACACAGAAGCCATAAATTGACATTTTGTGATCATTACATATTCCAATATCCCTGAGACTGGGATAGCCTATAAAGGGAACCACTCTAACCTTCCATGTGCTAGGAGCAGGAATTTCACTTTCAAAGACTCCCTTCAGAGCACACCTAATATAAAGCTATTAAATCTGCATGTCAGATTACAAAGTAATGTAAATGGTGGATGTTGGTGGATGAAGGGTACAGATGACAATCTCTGGACCCTGTCAAAGTGCTGTAAAATCAAGCTTGGAAAAATGAAGGTTTTGAGAGCACCTTGTTAGGTTTGTGTGGGGATTTCACGCTGGGCTTTTGCTTTGAATTACTCGGTGCTGGTTAGCAGACGAGAGGTGGGGACTTTACAGCTGAATGCAGCCTGCAAGATGTGTAGGCTTTTTGTCTGTACTTTGAAGGTATCTCTGGATGATGGACCCCTGATTTACTCCTAAAATTAAAATTGTAGGGGGGGATAGGTCCATCAGCCTGACACCACTGATTTATGCTTTCTCAGGTGAGCAGTGCACTGGGGAAGGGAAGTGCAGCGTGGCACAGATAAGCACGTTGAGATGGAGCTCCAGGGAAGCAGAGCACAGCAGGTCTCCATCCCAGTCCTGAGCTTGGAATGCTGTATTTCCCCACCGTGGCTTCCTGTCTGCCCCCTCCTCCTGAGAACTGCTTTGCCTTGCAGGCTGCCCCAGTGAGTGTTGGAGGCTGACTGCGAGCTAGTTGCAGTCACAGGAGTTATTTTTACAGTTCACGTTGCCAGAGGGTCTGACCTGTGTTCCCCACTTTGCAGCTCTCCCTCCCCGTGCCAGGGATGTGAAATCCAGAACATTTCCTAACATGCACTTGGCACTTTGTGTCTGTATCTCTCTAGCTGGACGGGGCAGTGGGGGTTGTGTGCATTGATTGCTGACCCTTTGAAATGCTGGCTCTTCCAATTGCTTGAATTTTTTATAAATATTAAGTCTCTGCATAAATGATCTTGTACAACTTCTACAAAGCATAAAAGAGGAGAGGTTAAATTGAAAATGAGGTATATTGGACTTCAGAGCACAAAGATAAATACGTATTTAAGTTGAAGTTTAAATGAATAGTTCCTCTGGATATGTACTAGTGGGTTCAGAGGGTAATTTTTTTTTTAACCTTAATACGTTCCACTCTAGCTGTGCAGATCTAATTAGCACGAGCAGCACTGACAGCACTGAGGCACTATCACTTGCAGGCAAACTGGGCAAGGCAGAAGGAAACCAGAGTCAGTGTTCTGGACTTTTTCCCTATTTGTCATTAAGTTTCATTCATCTCAGTCCTGGCAACTTGCTGATGTTTCCCATCAGTGGCCTGGCCAGGGAGGGTATTCCATATGCTGCATAAACCCAGGATATCAGTGGAAAGTGTGGGCACTCCAAATATACTGCAAAGTAGGAACGCTTGGATTATTTATCTTTGTTTCAGTTTCTTTTTTTCTTTTTTCTTTGACTTTTCTTGAGCTACTGGTTCTTAGGATAAGTGATGCATGAAGACAGTAAGTGATAGCCAATCTTATTTTTTCTTCAGTGTTTTTTTGCTGGTGCACCTTCAAGGATGTGACCGTCTCCTTTTGTTCCTCTGTCACTTGACATGTCCTATGTGGCTTCTTACAGAAGTACCAGACTTTGCATAGATCCATCTGTGCTCTTCTCAGGGGCCCTATTTGGAAAACACATTTTCCAGACAGGAAATTTTTCAAGAATGCTGCTGGGTACTTTTACAATAACACAGACAAACCCCTTGTGAATATCCTCAAAGTGCAGAGGTATTTTCAGATCAGAGATGGATTAAAAACGTTTAAAAGACCATTTTATCATGTAAGAATTAGTTGATCATGATTTCTGCATTATTCTAACATCAATCACAACTGTTTGCAAGTCATCACGACTGTGCAGCTCTAACAAAAATGAGAGACCTGTGGCTTTGAGAATTCCTGTGTCTTTGTTTTGTAAGCAGTCATCAACTGTCTTTAAAAGATAAACCAATGAAAGATTTGGGTTTTGATCTAGAGATAAGGAAGTCCTGTATGCTGGTTGTTCAGTTACCAAACCTAATGTTCAGAATCATAATATTGTCCTCAAAATAGATGATTCTTCAACATAAAATATTTAAATCTGTATACTTGCCATTTAGGTACATAACTTTAAAATCCTGTAGTTATGAGGGCTGCTTAAAAGGCTTTATGAAAGGAAGAAAATTTAGATTTTCAGATCCCAAGACTCCAGGATGTTGAATTTGAGAAAAATCTACCAAATATCAGAAGACTGCCAACTCTCTTGAGTTAATGACTGTGTTCTCCTGTCACAATGGTTGTGCTTCATTTTGCATTATAATGTTGTCTAACAGCAAGTGGCACTTCTGATTCTTTTGTAATTTCCAAGCAAAATGCTGTTTGCAAAATAAACATGCTGAGCGTTTCCTAAACCTAATGTCATCAGCAGAAGTGAACTGCATAGCTAGGTCAGTTCTTTGGTGGAACAGAGATGGGTGGTTTCTCTTAATAGTTGCTGCACAGATGTGAGCCCCAAATTGTTTTCTTCCTTCCTTCAGCTTGAGCAGACTGCAGCTGTGCTGTGTCAATTTATTGCTGCGCAGTGGAGAATGAAGCAAAACCTTCCTACTTTTCTGCTTTTCACCAGAGCTGACAGAAAGACAAAGCAGAATTGCTGTGCTGCCATTCTTGGAGCACTTCTCTGGTGAAATGGCCCGAGGACGGCTGCCACCCCACGAGGTTGGAGCACCAGCTCAGGACAGATCTTGTAAAGGGAACTGAGCATTTCTCCTTTGTATCAGCCCTCCTTAGGGAAGGGAGAGAGGGAAAAACAGGAAAGGTTTTGCTTAACCCCTGTTGCTGTAGATTGTTCTATTATTGAATTAAAATAATAATCTAAGCAATATAACAAGAATATATTATGTGTTCTGAAATATAATAAATGAGGGTGGTGGGGGGGTGGGCAGTGATGCAGGGACCTGGTATTTCTCCTCTGCATCTTTTAATGCTAGAACAATTCAGGCCAGAAATTCATGTGTTTGTAACAGTGAAGCTTATAGAGCAGAGGGCCAACTTAATTGGGATGTGATCAGAGATTTTTTTGGCCAAAAAAGTTTCTTCCTCAGAAGCCTTCAAAATTTAAGGGTAAATGACATTAATGAGCATGGTTACTCTCGCCTCTTCACATATGCCACGAAGTTTATCAGCCTTGTGTTTGTGAAATACTGCCCTGCAGTAGAGTGCAGGACATAACTCTTGGTCATAATCAACTAGCTACAAAATTTACCTTTTGTCATTGATTCCTGAGTCTTCTGCAGAAAAGTTATTATTGCAGTGTTGCAGGTGCTGAAGGCAAGGCGTGTGGTGAGGGCTGGACTCACTGTGGGTGTCCAGCAAGCAAACAGGGGAGGGTTAGAAGCAGAGCCCCGGCCCCCTGTTCTCAGGTACCCTGGTGGACTGGATTTCCTCCCCGTTACTGAGCTGCATTTCGAGGGGAGGTAACTTTGGAGAGCGAAACCACAGGAGAGCAGTCAGCCTTGCAGTGGTATTTGAGTTTGTTCCTCCACATGGGCGATAACTGCTGGTAGTTAGATAGCACTGTAGGAAAACTGCGGGTAAACGTTGATTCATGTGTTTAAGGGTATCCGCTGTGTGAGCGGGGGAGGTACTCAAGTTGTCTCTCTGCGTGTGTGTAGGAGGGATATTAAAGATCCAACTTGTCAGGGTGTAAATTCATGCCAGAATGAAGAAAAGAGAATGCTCCAAGTGGAGGCTTGCTGTATGGTTAAATTCCCGTGGTGCATCGGGGAGACGACGAAGGTGATGCAAACCGAGCACCAAGGTTGTGTGATGCACAGGAACTGGAAAGGAAACCACAAACCCCTGCTCTCAGTGCAAATGAGAGCAGTAGTGGAGTGAAGATGCATGCCTTCTGAGAAAGCTTCAGTGGTAGGCAGTGTAGAGTGAGTCCTGTCTGCAGGTCAGGCTGCTGGACCTGCTGGGCTGTGGGTAAAACTGAGCTAAAACACAGAACTGTCTTAAAAATTTGCATGTAATCTGCTGAACTTTCTTGGAGCAGAAGTTGTAGAAAGAAAAGGGAGCTAGGACACAAAGCTTATATGTTAGAGTGGTGCTTATGTGTTAGGTTTTTGTTATTCTTGTAGAGCACATCCCACTTGGAAGGGGCAAATGGCCCAGGCTCTCCTGTCTGCCACTGGCACACAAACACTCCGTGGTATCTTTTGGTGACTTAATATTTATAGCATGAACCACAGGCCATCCAAGCCAGTCAGACCTAGTCTGGGAGAGCTGAAAATACGACAGCCTGAGTAAGTACCATTTGAGAGTATCAAAGAGCTATAATAATGTGGATAGCATTACATTAGAAAACCAAGGTGGGAGGATTACATGAAAGCAAAACACACAGACAGGCCCCAAGGGGAGACCATCCACCACAAAGGATAATTTCCTACGGGATTCAGACCCAAGAGCACATTCCTGGGAGGCTGCTTTAAAGCATCCAGGCAAGACATCTAAAGAGAGAGAAAAAATTCATAAAGCTTTTCTTAAACAACTGTGTGTAGCTGGAGCAGATGCAGCAGTGCCTGGTCTACAGCTCTATCATTCGTCTGGACTCCTACACGTTTTCCTCCCTGTGATCTCCTTTTCAACCTAAGAAGATGTTTTCAAGATTTTTTTTTTCCCTTCAGGGAGAGAAGAGGGGAAACATCTTTCATCTGTGTTTTGGTTTTGTTTTTGCTATGTAGGCAGTGCTGCAGCCAGATCCAGGCTGTTCCCTGGGAATTGTTCTGACTTTGCAGGACAGCACGGTGGCGTTACCACAGCTCTTCCCACAAAACTGGAAATGTTTTCAAAGTGTTCAGCGCTTAATCCTGGTGGTTGATAACCTAAATTCAATAACTAGTAATTTTTCTTTCCCCCTGCCAAGTTAGATGCTGTTTATAGCCCTTTCTCCCAGACATCCTTTGGAGTAACTGGATCCCACACAGACTGGTGTGCGTGCTTGTACATGCAGTGTCTGTGTTCATTGCCACAAAGGATTATTTACAGTCTTGGACAGGGCAGGTTTAGACTCTTTGTAAAGCTGTTGCAGTGCTTTGCCCTTTAGTGTTTGTGTGAAGGGCCAGGAGGAGAATGCTGGCTGTATTTCCCCTTTTTTCCCCCCTCTAGTCCATGATGGAAACACAGCAGGAGCAGGAAGTCCAGAGGTGCTGCTGTTCCAGACACAGTGCCCTGACAGGAGGGTTGGGATGTGTGGAGCACAGGTTTCCAGTGTGACAGCAGGATCTGCCTGTGGGCTTCTGGGCAGAGAAAAGCTGTGGTGCAGTTTGTCATTTCAGCTTCAGGCCTCTGGGAACAGAGAGACTTTTATTATGGGGAATGTGCTGGGGAAGGAGCAACAGCATTAAAAAAAAAAAAAGCGGTCCAGTCCCTCTGTGTGACAGTAAAATATTCAGAGAAATATGTGCTCTTTATGCAGTAGGCATCCTGAAACAAGGCATTGGCACCTCTATAATACAGAAACTGAAGCAAGATGTTTGGAAAAGACAGATAGACAGCTGGTTTGTGCCCAACTTGGGTTTGTACGTAATCCATCACTGCCAGGCCTGAAAACAAGCAGGAGCTCACAGGCACTGACTTCCTGGCACTGTGTCTATTCAGCAAAAGCTCAGTGGTGGCACGAAGCTTTTCAGGGCTGTGGAGAGATGCAAACAATCCCTTCATTCTCCCTTCGCTGGGGAAGCTGCTGGTAGGTGGAAGCAGCTGAAGTCTTTGGGCTGCTGCAGTCCTGGAGGAGCTGGCAGTCAGATGTATTTTTCCTTAGGATGAATCTGCACCACTGGCCAGCTGGTGGGATAAGCCATGTTTTCAGGGAAAAAGAGAATGAAGCAGGAAGATGGGGCTTGGGGCTGAAGGTTGTGTTAGAAAGTTCGCTAAAAACTCTTTTACTGTTCTTGCACAAAATTTATTGTTATTATTATTGCTCCAGAAACATGTACTGTGATAAAAATTCCTTCTGGCCATAGTGCCAGTACTGGTAGTTTCTGCTGTGCCCTCAGTGGTGATGACAGAGCAGTTTGTGGGACCTTGCAGTTGAGAGCTATGTCTGTGTTGAAATACCCATCTTACTGCCATGAGCCTTGGGACCATTTGTTCCTTGTTACCTCATTGGCCTGAATTCCAGAATTCAGGTATGGACACCAGGCTTTCTTGTAGCTTATTGGAGGCCACAGCTTAGATATTCACAGTGTGTGTTGTGTGTGAACTGGATTTGGTGGCTGTGAGGATTTTGTGGGTGGTTTTTGTTTTTGTAAGGACAGCAGTACAGCCCATAGTGCTGTGTGGTTCAGAGCATGCTGAATGCAGCAGAAAAGGTGCCTGTGGACCATGTAGGATTTGGAAGCCAGCCAAAGACCATTTTATTGCAGATTTCATGTATTTTTCTTAAGATGATTGCTACTGGATATATGTTCAGGCCTGGTACTGATTAACAGCCAATGGGGAAATATCCTCTTTTCCCAAAATTGTTAATGATTTGCAAGCTGGTGCTCATGTTGGGAGACGTTTTGGTGCTGGGCTTTACACAGAATGGGATTGATGTGTGCTGTAACTTCAAGTGTCTGTTATCAACATTTACAGCTTCTGTAAAATAATAGAAAAGATATTACAGAATCATGTAATTAAATATCCTGTTACAAGCCCTGAAGGCAAAGTATGGAACCAAAGAAAGGGCCTAATTTTTAATTTATTTTTTTTTTTTTTTTTTGGAGCCCACGCTTCAACAGTTAACATTGTACTCAGCAGCCTCAGTGAGCTCTGCTCACTGCCCTGCAAAGGCTGAATAATGTGTCTGTTCCCTGCAGCAGGTGAATAAAATATTTGGGGAATTACTGTGGCTTAGCCCTGTTGACTTCAGTACAACTATTGACGTATTTGGGGTTCATTCTTTGTTGTTTCAAAAGCAACAGTCTCTGGGATTTGGGGTTTGATTTTTTTCATACCCCTCCTCCCCAGTCTACTATTACACAAATATTACACAATCCCTTTGATCGTCAATAGCTTTCTTGCTCTTTATTTAAGCCTGTTTATGACAGCTTCTCCTGGGTTGGAAAGATGGTTGGTAATAACGTATGTTCCAGTAAAACATGACACAAACAAACAAGTGATTCTGCAAGAAATCCTTCTCAACAAAACACGGTAAAAAACACAAAGCGTGTGATACAGTGACTTTTCCTTTGGCAGTAATTGTTCTGCTCTTTGTATTATCTTACACAACATGACCACACCACCCGCTGCTCTGACTTCTGAAAAAACAAAACTGTTCATCCATGAGCCAAGAGGAACCAGAGTGATTCTAAATTACATAAATTGTAGAGGAAATGACTTGTTCGCTTGGGCTACTTACTACTGAATGAGCTTTTCTTCGTCTGCAGCATGACATTGATCAACTCTGTGAAATTCCTGTTACCCACAGGTTCCTCAGGGCTGCTGGTGGAGGCTGAAATGGCAGGTGTGGAGGCTGCTGGGTCCAAGTCCATGCTGGTGGACTGCTGAGTTGTCAGTCTCCAGAATGGTGCCCTGGTAGGCACAGGCACTGGATTTCATGGCAGGGAACCCCGGGACAGCACTCCTGGCATGACTGTCCTAAGAGTGTCTGGCCTTCAGTCAGCTACCCAGTGCTGCCAACCTAAACCCCACATCCCAGCTGTATGCAAATGAAGCAGAATTATGGCCAAACTGCAGTGATTGGTTGTCCCAGTGTTTTAACTTAGGACAGATGTGTGTGTTAGTTGATTCAGACATCCTTTTTTTGTTGTTATTGCTCTTTATTGTAGCAGTTGAAAACAGCTCAACTCCCAAGGCTTTTACTGGAAATTTCTTCCCTGCACACTGTCTTATCACACATCTTCCCTCATTCTCACTCTGCATCCACTGTGAAATGACAGTTTCCCAAAGGGGAATTCACCTTAGTGGTTGCTAAGCTGTTTGTTTCACTGGTCCCAAACACCCTGCAATTTCCTGCAGACAACTGGAGGGTTTAATTTGTGAGATGTCTCTGGTGGGTTGTGTCCTGCCTTTGCAGGGGATGGATCATATAATCTAATAGGTGGTTTGTTTGCTTTCCTTTTCCAAGTGCTGTAGTTGTGTTTCTGTTGGAATACGTTTTTGGTTTTTGAGGATAATGAATGTTAACAAATCACTGGAAGTGAAAATAAAAATAGAGAAGGAAAAGTAGGTGAGATACCACTGCAAGCTTGGCTTGTGCTTTGTGGATCCTTTTTTAATAGCAAAAAAAAGTGACATCAGCTCTGCTGCAGGCATGAATTAAAGATGAGAACTTAATAAAACTTGTTGGAGGGGAGAGGGAGGCAGGAAAGTGGAGCTAAAGCAACGATGTCTTTATTTTTAAGCAGACAGCACCACCTCTGCTTCAGCTCTCTGAGATGGCGATTGAGAAGAACAAAAAGCAGCTTCCGAAGTGGTCTGTGAATCAAAAGTGCCCTCTGCTGGGAAAACCCTGCATGAGGGAGCGTTTCCAGACCATGCCCGAAAGCCTAATTACCCTCTTTTGCTGGGGAAGAGGCTGGATGTGATCCAGGATGCTCTCAGCAGTTGCCTTTGCCATTACATGCCCTGTCGGGATTGCAGTCTGAACATGTCACAGGGTACTGGTGCAGGCTGTGATTTCATTAGGGCTTGACATCACGTGTGTGTGGTTGCTCAGTCACCGCTCTGCTCCTCGTGAACAGAAAACAGGAATTTGCATTTGCAATATTGCCACATGAAGGATAAGAATCTGGATGCGAATCCTGCGCAGATAACATCACCCTTGGCAAATAAATATGTGATAAAATGGGATGGAGCTGGGAAGGAGCCTTCAGTAGCCCTGATTTAATTCTTATTTGTTTTACGTGAGCAGCATTGATGAAACACGTGGTGTCAGTGCCAAACTACACAGCCCTGCAGGGAGCCCTTGTTCTGCTGAGGCTCTTCTGTGCCTCTGGCACAGGCACTGCCCCAGTCTGAGCCTGCTGGTGGCTCGGCTGCCCCAGCAGGAATATTCACGTGATCTCTGCTGCTCAGTCCAGTGGTTCCCCTGCATCTTCTGTCGGCTCCTTCGTGGGACTGTGCAGGGTGGGCTTCAGGGGTGGAGAATGAAGGGGCTGTGGGGAGTACATTGGTGTGAGGGGCCATAAAGCGAGTCAGGAGCTAAGAGCTGGGACATTTCCTGTAGGTTTCGTGGGATTCTGTGGATGTCGAGCCCTCCTGTTCTTGCAAAGCTGCATGCAGCCTGGACATCCTTCAAATTTAGGAAGAGTGCAGGCTCCATCTACATGCATGTGCTGTGGGTCGAAGTCATTGTGAAATGAACTGTTTGCAAAAATACAGCTCTCACCAGTTAGCTCCTTGCTGCAAGTTCAGCTGCTTGTCTTCTCCAGCTGGATGTTGCTGTTCCAATCTGTAAGTGCACAGAAGCACAAGCAAGAAAAATCAACAAAGAACAATAAAAATCCAATTAAAAACGTCAACCTGAGTGTATAAGGTTTCAGCTGTTCGTACTCTGTTCTGAGCTTCTTTAGCAATTTCAGTGACAAGGGCTGTTTCTTATCTTAAGTAATTTATCTTAACATCTGGAGCAAAAAGGAATTGATCTGTCTTGTTATTTGTCATCACAAAAGACTGTTTTAGAAGATGAATAGTCAGAGATATAAAAATAGCAGAAATCAGAGCAAATAGCTAAACTGAATTTAAAAATACAGTTAGCACTGGTGTGCTGTTTGTGCCCCTTGGGAAGAGAAGCTGCTGTATGATGCATCATGTTGATGTTACATAGCAGCAAGGAGTGATATTGATGAATTCTGAAAGAAGAGCTGGCCAGGAAAGGAGGGAAATAATCCTTGTGGCTATGAAACAAGCTTGCAGTCCTCTGGGATTTGTAACGGAAGCCTTTTTTGTCAAAGGAGCTGTGGAGCAAGTGTCCCAGGTTTCACTGTGCTGGCACTGGTTGATTTTGGCAGGCAGGAGTTTTTCCTATAATTGTCCTTGAGAAGCCTTTGATTGTTCTGCCTGCACTCGTGGGTGGGAAGGCAGCTTTATTTAAGGAGGAATAAATATTTATTCTCTTAGAGCGCTTGCCACAGCTGCTGCTTTGCAAAAAGATGGTGGTTTCAGTTAGAAGCGAGTCATGCAAACTCCGTGCTTTTATGAATTTGCACCTGCTGAGCTGTGGTTTGGGTTTGAATGATTCTAAAATCTCAGAGGTAAAGTTCACCAAAAGTGGTAAGTTTTGACTGTCTAAACCCAGTGAATTATTCATTCCTTTCTCCCAGTACCATTGAATTGCCACCTAACGCTCCTGCTGGTGCTCTGGGTGGATTTCTTAGTAAACTTGGGTGTTTCAGGTGCACAGCAATCATTTGGCCTGTTTTCAGGTTTGATTTCAGAAGAAATGCAGAACAAAGTCTTGTTATCCAAAATACCTGTGAATTCAGAAATGGGGGTTTGGTGCCCAATTCAAATAATGTATTGAATTGACGGAGTGATTTCTGTCTGTTTCTATTTACAGGAAGAAATGGTGGTTTTAAACTATGTGAAATGCCTGTTTGGTGTAGAGAGCTGTTATCTCTGAAACCTGCTGCCAGTTAAATGTCATGTTGCTTGTTAGAGTGTGTTGGGTGCTCGGCAAGATGGGCTTGAGCAGAGCATGGATTGTACGGGAAGTATTTACATAATACATATGCTCCTAATGGCCTTTGGTTTCTTAGTTACTGGGTGTTTGTTGGTCTGTTTTAGCACTTCATCCTGTTGTGGACTTCTGGATCCAGACATTCAGGAGTGTCCTTTTAGGAGCTGTAGGAATGGAGAAATGTGCTGCAGGCAAACCTCAAGTTTAAATGCCATGAATGCAGGATTTTTGTAATTGGTTTCTTTGGAAGTGGGGAACTTAAGTGACTTTCTAATAGTTACTTTTTAATCCACTCCAGTTTCTTCCTGCTTCTCCATACACACTTCCAACATAGAACTTACAGATGGACGTTCCTCTTTCCAGGTAGTGAATATGAATCAGAGTACTGAGATTAGAAAAAAAAGGAAAGGCACCATATTGTAATAATATAATGCTTATTTCTAAGCAATATTTGGTGCATTTGTAAGAGTGACAGTGCTGTTTTCAGAGGGATTTGGTGCTCAGTTCAGAGCCAGGATATGGCTGTCTTGTAATGGAGAGACTTATGCTAGGCTTCTGTAAAAAGGCACCTGCTGCTGAAAGCCCCTCAGGAATGGTGTCCTAGGACCACACTGCGCTTCCGCTTGCACCGTGGAAACTCTGGATGCTCTGTGTTGGTGCATGCAAGCCATGAGTCATGTCCACCTCCAAAGGGGAAGAACAGCAGCTGGCAGTGCCTGAGGGGCGATGCCAGCCTTATGCCCCAAGTCCTGTCCCTCCCAGCAGAAGCAGAGCTTTAGCAGCTCAGTGCTCTCAATTAAGGTTAATTGGGGGTGCTTGGGTTGAGAGAGCCAAGTGGTGGTGATGGAGAGGAATGACATGGCACAAACCCTGTCAGAGGCTGCTGATGTGTCTGTACCAGGTTAGGATTTGGTCTCTTAGTCCACACTGGAGTTTGCTGGAAAAGGTCCACGGAGTGCTTCTAATCACAGGCATCAAAGTGAACATCTGCCCTCAGGGATGCACGGGTCTTCTCCTCTGGAGAAGCAGCACATTGCTTTCTTCACACCTTAGTGAAAGGGGACACATCCCAAGGGATTGATCCAGTGGTTTGGAGTACGTGTTTAGTTGGCAAGTGAAAGGAGGCTCAGCTGAGAGAACTGCCTTGCAATCTCAGCATGGGTTGTGAAACAAGATCTGTGAAATGACTCCTCATTAATTTGTCTCATTAGCAAGATGGGGAGCTGTATCTGATGCAGTGTTCCTTTTCTATTGTTCCCCATGTTGGTGATTTCTAAGTATAACAAACAAAATTCCCTCTGCATGAGCAGTCCCTGAAGACAGCTGATGCACTGGTGTTCTCATCTTTGCACTTCATCCCTGTGTTTCTGCATGGAGAAACAACTGCTTGTCTCAGTGCAGAAAGTAACAGATTAAAAAGCAACACTTGGCTACTCTTTTGTCAGTATTTCAGCATGGGGTTCCTCCTCAAAGAAGTTCCAAGTTCTAAAATCCCTGGAAGCTCAAGCGGGATGTGCTGCTGTCCCTGCCCCTCGCCAGGGAAGCGAGGGCAGCCTGAGCTCCAGGCTGTGCACTTGCTGAGGGCAGACTTTCTTGTTTCTTCCTTCCAGTGCTTTTCCTCTTTCCATTTTATGATTAAATGAGGCCATCGTGATAGAAAGGAATGCCTTGTACTCTCTCAGTGTGTCTGGTTTGTTTGTTTTTTAAAAAGACTTGAACTTCTTTTCATATTTCAGTAGTACTTTAGGAAGGAAAATAAAAATTCATGCAGGAGTCTTCATTATTTTGATCATGATTCTTCTCAAAGATTTCTTTTCCTAATAAGAAGTCCTGCTGTGTACATGTGTACATAATGTTTGATAGTGTTTGGTCATTAAAAATAAACTTTACAAGGAAGTTAAATTTTAGGAATTTCCTCTTACGGTGAAGTAACAGGTTTTGCTTGTGATGGAGCATTCCAAATACCAGCACTTTCCCACTCCTTCTCAGGAGCTGTCACCCCAGCACATGTCCATTGGTCTGCAGCAAAATATGAAGATGGGAAAGCAGAGAGAAGGGAGATGGAAATGTTTGGTTGCTTTGTTTGACATGGAGACAGTGAGGTAGCATCCTGAAGGCTGTGATGAAGATCTTTTTGGTTTGGACATTCAAAAATGAGCAGATCAGAAGGTTTAGCACACTGCTCTGTCTCTGCACTCCTGACCCTCTCTCCCCCTCGTGACTTCCTGTAGCTCATCCCTGCTGCTGCTGCCTCTGCTCCCTGGGTTCTCCTTCTCAAGCACTTTGAGAAATGAAGAGTCTGATGAACATCAGAGGTGTTCCACCAGCTACTCTGGATGAAGCCTTGTAGTCCAGTGTCAGTGGAACAGGGCTTTGAGAGAGTGTCACGTGCATCGAAAGCTCGTGTTTTGGGGGGAATGATCATCATTTACCCAAAGAATCCTGCCAAGTGAAATGAAGAAAGCAGCAAATGTAACACTAAGTTTAAGCATGCTTGAGCGTGAAACCAGTTAAGAAACTTAACCTGAGTTACTTTCTACACATAAACTGAGCCAGGTGTTTCTGGAATAATATTCTACCTATTGATTTCTGTGTTGGTAAGCATCTTCTGCTTATTGCTCTGGGGCCTTGTTTATTGTGGAATGTGAAGTGCTGGTGAGAACCAGTCCAGCTGGGGATTTGGTTTCCTGCTGGTTGAACTGGTATTTGCAAACATTGAAGGATTAGCAGTGTTGTGATTTGCAGAGCTTTGCTCTGCAGAGGGGAAAGCTGCTGCCATGGACCTGTCGCACACTGGGAAGTGCTTAAGCACTATCCCGGGCAGGATCCTCACTGTCAGGGCAGTGTTAAAACAAGATGCTTAAACCCTTCTAAAGCTGCTGATTAGTGAACAGAAACACTGAGTTCAGGAAAGCTATTAGTATGCTAACCCAGCCTTGTTTTCTCACTTAATTTTAATGTGAATAACTTTTTTTTTTTTTTTTTAAATTGGTGCTGGTAAGGATTGGGAAAAGCTTTCTGAGAGAGTTTTTTCCTTGCTGTTAGAATAACCTCATTTCAGGCTCCGCTGTGAGACTTTGTGGCAGCTCCTTTTCGTTGGAAGGTTGCCCCAGGTGACTTATGGTTCATGCACTCTTGTAAGTGCTATTAATTTGTGAGGTTTCAGTGGTTAGACTGAGCTGCTAAGTGGGCTCTGAGCAGATAATGAGGTCAAGCAGGGAAGAGAGGGAAGAGTCCTGCAGGTTCCCACTTGGCGTATGTACCCGGATTGCACATTTTATGGAGATTTTGTCCTAAAAGCAAAGTTCCTGTAAAGTCGTCATTTTGCAGAGGTGATTTACAATACTTGTCCAAACCTGAAAACAAACATAGTTGTTCATGCTCTGTGGTGCTGCTGTGAGATCACTGCTGTCACGCTGAAATGCAAATTTACTGCTGTTTGTTTTGGATCATTTTGTGCTGCATTAGAAGGAAGAAAATACTCAAATGCTGGTCCTTGTTCTTGAGCGATTTTGCAAGGCAAGTTGCATCGTTAGTAAGGTGGAAGAGCACTGCTTAGGACATTTTATAAAGAAAGCAGATTGTGAAGCATAGGAGGGAGCAAAACCAGCTGTAGAAGGAGCATTATTGTCATGTATTCAGTAGTTGGAAAGCCTCAAAAACATTAGCTGAAGCAGTTTGCAAACAATTGTCTTCTATATTTTACCTTAATCAGCTCCCTGACTTTGACCTTTCAATAATCTTCAAATTATAATTATATCACAGAGGTCCTAGGCTACACAAGGATTTTGTATCATTTCTGGGATTTGATTATCCATTACATTCACTCTGAAAGTTTCAAATACAGTCATTCAGCGTGTCCAGGGTGGCAGGTAGCTGTAAGTACCTCATGAGAGGCCCTTTCTTTGCATTTTGAGGCGGGTGTATGACCCTACACTCTACAGAGTTGACACAAGTGGAGCCTTTGGTGGATGTTAAGTCAAACCAAGAGTTTAAGGAAAGTCCCGCTGTTTCTGGCAGAGTACCAGCAATCCTGGCCATTGAAGCTTTCTGTGTAACGCTGAATTCTTGCAGAAGGTACTCTACTGTTTACGTTTCAGGGGGTAATTTCAGTGGGATTACTGATGGTGCATAAAGTGAACCACTAATGTAGGATCAGGATCATCTTTAAATCTGCTCCCTGCAGGTCCAGATACAAATGGACCTGCAAGAAGTTCTGCAAAAGGGAACTGGCAGCACTGGTTCTGGCATAGAGCCAGCTGCTTGTTCACAGATTAATCAGAAGTTACTTGAAGAAAACAGGTCTTGAAAGGATCTCTCTCTATTTTTGAAAGCATGGTATGATTTTAAACAGCTGTCTTATTGACCCAGGCGAGGAAAGCTTCAGTCTTTTTTAATAGAGCCGTGAGAACATGCCTGTTCAGTAATACTGCAGATGGCAAATGTTTCTGTGCTATGCAAAGTCTGTTGGGCGAAGGTGACCGTGGTAGTCATAAGATGTTTTCTGTAATAGCACACTGTGGTTTCAAAATGTGCATTTACGCTCCCTTGACACTTACTTTTTCAGTGCTCAGGGTTTCATTAACATTGTAGTGATATCTTCAGTTGGATTTGATTTGCATACAGAATACTTGCTTGAAAAGGGGGTACATGGCTGAGTCTTCTGTTGCTTTTTGGCGGATGTGTCTTTCCTCCTGAGCTGCAGCTCAGTGAACAGCACAGAAATTCGACGTTGCGCTGTTTCACTTGGCATTAATTTCTTTGAGAGAGGGAATTAGCATTGTGGCAACCTCCTGTTCTGTAAGCACAAATACACGTGGAATAAATGCATCACGTTGTGACTGTGGGTCTTTTCCAAGACATACACTGGGTGATGGTATAATTTGGGTTTTTGCAACATGAACGAGTCCATGCTGGAAAACGGGGCCGTGGTGGTCACTGAGTGGGTTATGGGGAGACTGGGGGGGTGTTGAAAGTGGACAGAAGCTGTTTGGGTTTGGTGTGGTTAGCAGCACTGACTGCTGGCGTGGCTGAAGGAAGGGTGCTGGGGCCCTGCAGTGACAGGGCAGGTAAATGGCACTGGTGTCCTGTAGCCAGGGGTGCGCGGGGCAGTGCTGGGTGAGTGCTCACCTGTGTGGAAAGAAAAGAGGGGTGTTAGTACAGAGAAGTAGAATATGTTCTAAAAACACCGTGGTTAAGGAGCTACAATGTGCATTGGGTGTGGACAGGCTGGTGCTGGAGTTTCGTGGCAAGGAGGGATGCAGAAGGCAGAAAGCCTTTGGGACTACAGCACTGGGTGAGCTGTGTGTGGTACTCTGAGCTGACTTTGGAGTCATCCTTTTGGATTTACAGGGCACACAGGTCTGCAGAGGCACAATTCAGCTCTCTTGCTTACCTAGGCAAGGCACAAATGTGTCTCTTGTACCACAAGTGGTGGTTCGAGTGCCCCATTGAGCTCTGAGGAATGCGGCTTCCCCCTCTCAGCCGCTCTGGGAAGAGCTTGGAGAATCACTTGTTCCTGTAAGCATGTCCTTAGATCTGGGCGTCTGAGCATGTGAGAACATTTGTAGTCTCATTTGCTCAGGAACCTTCTTGAATAGAAAGGGAATATTGATAATAAGTAAATAAATGTGTAAAAAAATACTTCATCCACCCTGCAAAACCCGTTACTGTCAGTGTTATTTACAGGTGGTGTATCCAAATCCCCCATAAGAGGTGGGAGCTGATGACAGTGAGCAAATTGCAGCCTATAGCAAGGGGTTTTTCTTGTTTACATTGAACTGCTGATGTCTGGAAAATAGAGGAGGTAGCTATCCCCAGCTGAAGTCACAGTCCTTGTTAATGCCAGGGTTTGGATATCAAAGTGTGTATCACCGAAGTGAAAATGTGGAAACTTTGTTCTGTGTGCCCCACTTGTTGTCTGCTGCCAAATATTAGTCATAGGCTACTACAGCAGTAAACTCAGTTCCTTCCTTCTGAAAGTATAACCACTTGCTATAACCTTCATAAGTTTTAATTAAAAAGAGCATGTAATGATTTCAGGATTGGATCCAATTTCATGTGCTGTTTAAATTAAGAAATAAAATTATTTCCATCAGGCTTTTAGTTCAAGGTTTGTGACTGCTGGATCATTTCCTTTTTCATCAGTTTCTGAGTTTTAAAATGGCTTATGAACTTTAGTGAAATCATTTAGAAATGGATTTCATGCGGAATAGTTAATAAATGGATAGCACAACCATGTAGTGAAATGAATCTTGTTTGCATCTCAAGCAGCACAAATTTAAATAAAACGCAGGGCTTTGCGTAACAGCATTTGTTTTTAATGTTGGCAGTATTTTTCAAGCCACCTCCAATGTCCTTCATTTTTCACCAGGATATCTTTGGCAGCAAGGAGGATTTTCAGGGGCTGATTCGAGGTACATAATTGGAGCAGTGAGACTACACACACAAAGTGTCAGTTAATGGATGAGGCTGGTTTAATTGTAGGCTGCTCAGAAATAACCCAAGAAACACTTCACTGGTAGCTAATGCAGAGGTGTAATTAGACTTCTACACAAGTGTAATTAGTCTGATTGCATGGAAAGAAAGAGAGTTCATAAGGTTTTTCAAATGTGTGCAGAGACATTTTGTCTCAACTGTCTTGTCCCTAAGCTTCTGCTGTATTTGTGTTGAATTTGAATAAATAAGCACATTGCTCTTTAGCTGGCAGTTACCTGGAATCTTTCACCCTTCCACAGTGGGTTTTACATTGTTATTTGTGTGTCTTTAAGGAAAGCTCCATCGCTGCTGTGCCCAAGCCAGGGTGAGGCTGTGTCCATGGTCAGCTGTGGGCCTTTAAAACAGGGATGGGGTAGAGAGTTCTAGAGGGAAAAAAATAAAAAAGCCTGTTTTTTTGAGAAATGGTGTCTAGGTTTATTCTACATTTTTTTAAGTGGTGCTAAAGAAGAGGAGAATGTTTGCAGTAATCAGTAGTTTTTGCCAGTTGTGAGCATATAGAAACCCAGAGGAAATGTACCTCTGAATCAGGAGCATAAAACACAGGACTGTTACTAGCAGTATCTAACAAGAGAAACGATTTCTACTAAAAAAGGCAAATGTGCTGCACAAGTGAGGGGACACTGGGGGGATTTCTTTACATCAGTATGAATCAGAAAGTATAAAGCCTTCCAAATGGTCTTGTGTGTTCTCTGGATTTGGCATAATTGATGAGTGGAGGTAAACTGGCAACATTTAGTGCTTATAAGCTGATGTTTTAATGAAAGAAACCCACATTTTATTCAAAATGGGCTATGTCCCCACTCCTGTTCCCAGCATCCCAGTGCATGGCCCAGAACCCCTCTTTGGACTAAGGGGCAGAACAGGTTTTAATCTTAGCTTTGGAGAGGTTGAACTAGAGATCAATAAATTAGTAACTTTCTAAATCAACTAGGCATGAGTTCATCCTTGTTTCCAGTTATTTACTTCCCTGCTGAGAATGGAGTTATGTGAAGTTTCAGCATCATTTTGCTGGGTATGTGCTTAGGTAGGTGAATAACTTCAGGAAAAATGAGTCTCCCAAAGAAGCATCTTAAGTTTGCTAGTTTGTATTTCCACACTAGAGTATCTCTGAATGCTTTTGTGGAGGAAATCCCAACATATGGCTCAAAGTTGATTATAAAATACAGACACTTCTGTGTGGTTATCTGGCTCCATTCTTCTCCCGGCTCAGTAATGGCCATAACTGTTCTGTCTGACAGCTGTGCAGTGACTGTACAAAACGAGACAGTGGATCCAGTCCAGCTCCCAGAGTGCCAGCATCTGCACTCGTTGGCTCCAGTTTGCTTTTGGCAGTCCTGACTGAGAAACCACTGATTCATTCAGCAGAGAGTGAGGCTGAGTCTGACCCTTAGAGGAGCTGCTGCTGGGTCAGTGCAGACCCACACTGGTGTGTTAGGAAACCTCACACCTTCAGGCCTCCTGCCGTGTTTTCCTGTGTGTAAATGTGACTTCAGCATCCTGGATGCCTATGCAAGAGCAGGGACACTTTCTCTGAAATCTCTGGATGCAGTGGTGCCTTGTATCACAGTGGAGTGGCCCATGGGGTTGGTCACCTCTAATGTAGGCTTTGTCTTTGCTGCAGAAACAGAGAAAAAGTTCCCATAATCAAAGTCAGAGATCAAGAAACCAAACTGCAGTCAGTGGGGTGGTGGTAACAGGAAGTGCATGGTATGGAAGGGACAGAGAGGAGAAGCAAATCCCCTGTACCCTCGTGTTGCTTGTTTTGGTTTATGATCTTGTTGCTGTCCCCTGATAGTCCAGCTTGCTCCTATGTGACCCTTAATTCCCAGTCTTCCCATTCTCCACTCGCATTTTGATTTCTTTTCCTGGTTACTGTGGGTTGTTCTGAGGGATGAAAAAAGTGGGACATCATATGTGCTTTGATACTGGATAGCATTCATGCCACGTGGGTTCAAAAAACAGAGCTCGGGGTATTTTCAGGAATGGTAAATATTGATTTCCTGTCCTGAATTGGTCACATTTCTTAAGCACAAGATTCCTGACCAAATCCTTAACTTTGGTGGTTTTCAGAGGACTTTTGCCTCCCAATTGTTTCCTCATCCAAGGTAACAGGAAAGACTATAGAAAAGCACCATCCTGAGTTGCTGTTACAGGCTGGCACCCCTTAGCTACCTTTAGCTGAGGCTCTTGAGCCCAGTGTAGCTTATTTTCTCTAGTTTTGTTAAGTGGTAGCATTTATTATCTGCCAGGTGCTGGTAAGTTGTGTGATTGCAGCAGCTTGTTTGTCTTTGCCCTCTAGCTCAGATGGCTCTTGTGGGCCTTGATAAGTGAAGAAACACCATCTGGCTGCTGCTGCAGGATGCTGGGAGATTTCTATCTTTCAGTTCTTTAGAGCTGGAGTCTTTTTTTACATTTTAGAAAGCCTAGGGACACTTCCAGCTCTGTTTTCCCCTTGTTTCTTTCCGAGCTGAAGAATGTCTCATACCCTCTTATTTACAGCCACTTGCTCCAGGCAGGCGTTGTCAGAGAGCATTAAGTGTTGGGAGCTGACAGAGCTTTTCAGGGTTACTGCCTCCCTGCTCTCCTGGTGACTTGGAGGGGAGGATTCTGGCTCGGTGAAATGTCTGACAGAGAATTGTTTTTCTGAAACGCTGCAGATGTTACGTAGCTGAGCAAAGGTGGGTGTTCTGTAATTCCCCACACACAGAGCACATAGGTCTGCTGTCAAGAGGAAAAACCCATCTTCAGTGAGGGGTGTGTGTGTCAAATGAAAAGTTATATAGTAGCAACTCAGATCTGACCGGGCTTTTGGGTTTAAATTAGTATTTATACCAAGAGGGAGAGAGAGAAATAGATGTAATGGTTATTACTGTGCAGAGCTAAAGGCAGCAGGGAGACAGCTGGGGAGCAGCAATATTTGGGCAGGTCAATTCTTATCCCTCTGCCTCCTCTGCGGCTGCATTAAAAATGTTTTTTTATAAAATACCTATTGTCAATCTAATGAGGCAATGTAATGTATCCATCCCTCTGTATTAGCTGCATAATTATAGGCAGTGTAACTTCATGAAGGAGATGCAATACAATAAATGTGAGAATTGCTCAGGACAGGGGGGTTAAGGGTGAGCTCAGTGGGTGGGAAATGTTTGTTCCTTTGTGTACGTAATGCTGGCTGCAAACCACCTTCACAGGTTGTTCTTCCCCATCCACCCTCCAGTGGGGAAAAACAGAGTATTATTTTCCCTTGAGAAATATCGGATGTTTGAGGCTTCCCCCATCTCCTCGTGTTAGAGGCTCCTGGTGGCACAGTGTGTGAAGGAACTGCTTGAAATAGAGCCCTGAGTGTATCTGTGGTTCTGCCACCAGCCTCCTCCGGGGTGAGGATTGAAACTGGCTCAGGGAATGACAGAGCTGCTTTGTTGCAGCTTCTGAGATTTCGAAGTTTGTTTTGGTTCAATGTTGCAACAAAAGGAAAAGCTTTTGAATGTTGTTTGCAACATAAGCGTGTGTTGAAATACCTCATTTTGGACAGCATGGGTGAGGAGCAGCCAAGCAGCTGCCAGGTGTAAAATGGCTGGAGACAGCTCTGTGCTACAAGAACAGAGACTGGGTTGTATTTTATTTGCCCGGCCTTTTTCTTTAACACAGCACTCTTGGCCTCAGAGACAATGACATTCTTGCTTTGTTGGCCAAAAATAGCCACCTAACAGCCACCTCCAGAAAGAGTTTTCTCCTTAATGCAGTGTGGGGGGCACTTACTGCATACACTTCTGGAGCAAGGGTTTATGTGAGCTGGTCCTGCTGAAAAGCAGAGCTCCTGCCTCTGTCCAGCTGTGGGTTAGGATCAGAGCCAACTGTGTTTTGTTGGTGGTTTCATTTTGGTTTTGTCTTTTTCTTCTATGTTTTGGGAGGTTTTTAGCCATACCAGTTTCCTGATGTGCACCATCACCTTTGCTGAGGTGCAGGAGCAGCGGTGACGTGGAGATTCCACTTTTCTGGCCCCTGTGTAGGTTTGTGTTGCATCAAAGTCTTCGGGAAATTATATCCCTCAGGTTGCAGCACATGCCAGTATTTTATACTCATTAACCTCTTGAAGTTGAGAGATGATTGATATGAATAACTTTTGAACTGATAGAGGATTTAGAGGGGAGGAGGATGAATTGCATTTAATAAAATAAGAGATCTCTCTCTCTCTCTCCAACCAGCAAGCCCCAGTGTTCTGCTTGGAACTGTCTTATCCAACCACAAAGGTTTACAAGAGCTAAAACAATCCTAGGTGCAGTGTGATTGCAGGTTTGTGATATGGGGATTTAGTTGAGCAATACTCTTCCACTGTGGACAAAACAACCTGCAATTTTCACAGCACATTAAAGAGTTTTTAGTTTTCAGGCAGTACAAGCTATGACAAATCGTGACTTCTTCAATTAAAATCAATGACAGTGCAAGCTAAATAAAAGATTTAACAGCAGGTGGGTGGTTTAGCTGGTAAATTGATTTCCTTTGGGTGCAGGTGAATGTGCATCCCAGTGCCTCTGTCATTAATTTCTGTGGTGAGAGACACAATCAGCTTTATTAATGTGACTATTCTTGTGGACATCTAACATAAATCAATGTCTGCTGGAAAACTTTGTGTAATTGGTTAGAGAGATGTCAAAGCAATATATTAGAGAGCAGTTTACTAATCTTTGCAAAGTGGATTAAAAAGTGTGTTGACTGGAGAGGAGTAGTAAGTGTTCATACTGTCATTTTCAGAGTAAAATCAAAATAAAGTCTAGACAGGCTTAAGAAAAAAAAAATGTACAGGGTTTACAACTCCCTGTGTTGGTGCTACTGTGGCTTGAATGTGTGATTAAAAACAAGATTGTATTGTTTTAGTGGCACAACTGAACAAAGTTCTGGATACTTCACATTTGGTAATAGTTTTCAACTGTGGAAAGATCACAAAGTAACTGGGATATTGTGAATCAAGCTGGTTAATAATACACCAGAAGTGATAAGATATGAGACTGAAAAATCCCTGAGTCTTTACCTTCCTTATCTCTTATCACTCTCCTTAATAGTTATAGTTTTAGATTAAGTAACCTCTCATATCATAAAATAATTTATGGTTTATTGGTGCATGATACAATTTTGCTTCCTATTGCCATTTATTGAGCTTTCAAAGATGTCAAAGGTCAGCTTTTTTATTTTGTCCCTTGTATCAAGTGCTTTTCAATTCACAAGTAAGAATGTTGTTACTTAAAAGACACTGATACTCACTTTCCTGATCAAGGTTTACAAGAGAATAAACCAGAGCAGAGGACTTTCAGTCTAACAGGCAGGGTTAGAAGGCAGACACATTTTATTCATGTTGCTGTGCCCTTCTCTGCGGCTTTAAGAGCTCATTCCTCACCTCAGTTTCCTCCTCTGCAAAATGGAAAGAAGACTCAACCACGTACTTTCCTTACTGTGGCTCTGCTAGTTAAACATTTTTAAAGATTTAAGGGATGGTAGGTCTTCAGTGTTAATAATTAACCTGCCTCTCTAACTGTCCTGTACTGCAGCTTTCACTTCTCCAATTTTACATTTTTCTTTCGTTGTTCATCTTTGTGACTTCCATTTCTTGTTCTCACTGCAGTGAAGAACAAACTTTCCCTGGCTCTAGGGAACCGTGCAGGGTTGTGTCAGCCCAAATAATCCCAGACCCTGGAGCTGGGGGAGCTTCAGCCAGGCTGTGGCTGGGCAAGGTGGGCTTTCTGTGGCTGTCAGGGCAAACAGACCTGGGGAGCTGGGGCTGCTGTAGCTGAAGGTGGGAGGTAGGATGGAAATAGTTCTGGTCCTGCCTTTCCCTTCAGTTTCTCTGTTGTGTGGGTGCAGCCAGCAGGTTTTGACTGCTTGATTTCAGTTTGGTGAGATGGTGGAACCTAGAAGTGGTTTGATTTTTCTTTTATTTTTTTCTTATTATTTTCCTTATTTTCCAGCTGGGTTTTGTTGGGGGTGGTAGTTGGTGTATACAATGCTATGCTGTACTGTGGAGATCCCAATTCTGTTTTCAGTCCTTGTTTTACTGAGAAACATTCTAGTTACCTTACTGGAACATGAAAATAAAGTGCAAACTCCTCTAATTGCTTATGGAAGATCTCCATCTGAAGGAGAAGCTTGAAGTGCTCAATGACAATAGACTCATCCTCTGATGGGAAATTATGCACGTATTTCCAAATCCTCTATCAATTTGTGAATCGTATTAGTATTGATTAAAAACTGTTGTGTGGTGCAAAGCATTGAGCAGGGATTTAGGATGACGATGGTGGCGTCTGAATTCTCTGAATACAAAGTTGGTGTTAATGAAAACATTTCTGGAGACTGTGGAGTTAAGATCACAAAGGGGAACAAGAGTTCCGAGTCTCAGCTGCTCTAACATACAGCAGATGGTAAACTTGCCTTCTAAATCTTTGCACAAATTGAGTAAATTCTCAGGACTATCCATGATCTTTCAACCCATTCCCAATTTCTTTTGCATACTAGGAAAAGAGTAATTTGCAAATCAGATCCAGGCTATGGAAGAGGAAGGATTTTGCAACAGTGAGAAAGCGTGAGTCAGAAATAAGACCTTGGGTTCCACTTGCAGCATTTTGCCTACTGCAGGTTGGTTTGCTGGAAGCTGGGAATCCTGTCCTGGAGGCAGTGAACTGTTTAATGCCTCTTCTCTGATAGTCTCAGATGAAGTGCAGTATAGAAATGCTTAGTCTTGACATTCTTCAAATTATCCCAGCAACACTGGGAGAAATAATGTTATTCTAAGTTATCCTTTATTGTAATATCAGTACTAATTTCAGTTTCTCTGAAATTTTCTGCTTCTAGTCTCTCACAGAATCTTGAGGTTTTTTTCAGCATTTCTCATGCATTTTCTTTTATTTCCTTCATGAGAAATTCAATTTGCTGCAGCAAAATAATCTTAGTACTGAAATAATAGATATATTAAAGTTGGAATTACCTTGGTGGCAATAAAGGACAGGTTTTTATTGCTTGCTTATCAAAGGGGGTTTGTGTTTATGAGTTCGCTGAGAAGTGCATTACATTGGAACTAAA
Organism: Pachycephala philippinensis; assembly: GCA_013397055.1. Classification (NCBI taxonomy): domain Eukaryota; kingdom Metazoa; phylum Chordata; class Aves; order Passeriformes; genus Pachycephala; species Pachycephala philippinensis. The sequence goes on along the minus strand of VWZT01011586.1, from coordinate 226,742 downwards.
TTTAACCTGGCTTGGTAACAACAGCACACATAGGTAATCCATAAAGACAGTTCAGATTTATATGGCAATAGTTTAAAGAAGTTTAAAAAAATAAATTAGTGGCTTTAATGTTTTTTACTTGACAATTAAGTTGTCAGTAGTATTGATAAAATAGAGGAGTAGCTATTTTTAAAGATTTTCATGAAAAAATGCAAACAACAGCTAATCAATAGGAAAGCTCTTGTAGATGGAAAGCATTCCTGGTCATCATGCTCAGGCTGCAGCACAGGAAGGAGGTGTGGGACCAGGAGCTGAGGTGGCAGGATGCTCCTCAGGGTAGAGCTGCTCTCCCATGCAGCATTTCCAGCTTTTTAGGGCTTGTTTACCAGGAGAAATGACCCAAAAGAGCTTCACCATGTGGCTCTCTTAGCAGGTTACCTCAGTTCAATGTAGTAAAGGGAAATGGAAAAAGGCTCCTTGTCTGAAGGGAATATCACACATATAAATTCATATTCTGCAGCAATTTGGAGTCATTTCCATCTGTAGCCAGGCTCTAAGAATTGTGAGCAGCAATGGCCAAATTGCATTTGATCTTAGCAGAGCTCTGAAGAAGGGTTTGTGTTGGCAGTGTGGCAGCAGAATCATAGGAATATTCTTTTCTGCTTGTGAGGAAAATGTTGTGTTGATTGCTTTTGGTGATGGCACAGAGGAGGAGTTTGATGCTCTCAAAACCTAGTGAATATCACTGCAGCAATCTGGATAATACTGATTAAAATCCATCTCTGTCTCTTAGGTAGAAATGAATGTTTCTTGTTCCAGACTGTACAGCTCAGCAAATCAAGTGTTGTCAGCAACAGATTATAGGCCCCAAGTGTTTTATTCTTAGATCTTGTAAAAAGTAGAAGGAAAGAACAGACCACTTTACAGGGTAATTCCATTTTTCAGGTTAATTTGTATCTGTTGAGCTAGAGCTTTTAGAAGGAGCATTCGCATGTCAAGATTAGAAGCATGGATTGACCGGGACTGTATAGTGTAAAGTGGTGAGTGAGTAGTTGGGCTGCCTCTGTTGAATTTTTTTTAGTCATTGGTCATCTGGTTCTGTGATAGTACTGACAGCTGCTTTGTAATCTGAAAAACCTGATTTGGATAAAAAAATCAAGAGGGTCATTTTCTTGTTTTGAGTTACTTCACCAGCCTGTTCCCTGGAAGCAGAGGAGTCTTTGGTTAACGTGAAGTTCAGCTTGGCAACTCAGCAGCTCAGCACCTGAAATTCTTCTGATCCTTTGCAATTTAGGAATTTTCATGTGTGAGTGTGTGAAGGAATTTAATAGCAATTGTTTCAGGTAACAGCATGAGGAACCACTCAAGACAGCTGCTTCTCGTTCTCCATCTGGCTGCTGTTTATGTGAGTACTTTCCAGGGCCTCTGCTGTAAACTTATGGATGGAAGATGATCTAATAATGATATCAACTGTTAAGCAGCAATTAATTGGAAGATCGTTAATTAAGTTCATTTAAGTTATGGGCAGTAAGTTGCATCCAACCAATTCTGTTTGAAGGGGCTATTGTTACTTTGCCAGTAAGAGAGTAAGGCTGTGGTGTGGGACAGAACAACCTCAGAAGGAGGAATAACTCATTTTGTGTGGAAAAGTGTGGCTTTTGAAGGGGTTTTAATACTTGGTCAGACAAAAATACTCACTTTTGCTTGCTTCAGTAATGCCCTCGTTCATGCAATGTGACCTAACGTTTTTAGACAACGCTTGGCAAAAAGCAGACATAAGGGAATCTGAGTTCTTTCCTATTTTGTTACACGGTGTTTGCTTTCATTTGTTCATTTGGTTAACCAAGTCACCATCAGCAGCAATGGTCTCCCAGTGATTCCAGTGGCTGTGCAGACACATCACACTCGTTCCTGATGGCTCTTGACCTTGGTGCTGTCCCTGGGGTGCAGGAGGCAGCACAGGAACACACAGGGGACAGGGAGTCCCAAGTGCCACGCTGGGCTATCGACCCGAGCAGGTGGGCACCACTAGGGCTGGGGTCGATGCACTGATTGCCCAGCTCAGCACAGCTGGGCAGGGAATTGTTTCCAAATGCTTTGCTTTAAAGGCAGGCTTTTGCTTTCAAGGGCAGACAAGGAGGAAGCAGATCTACAAAGTCTGAGCAATGTAGCTTTAACTGGAGTTATACATCTTGATGGAGCAGAGGTAAAAAGGAGGAGACCATATGGTGTAACCTTTATTTTTGTTAAGTTCCCTGATAAGGCATTGATTTGATAAGAAATACTGCTCCATTGGCTGAGCTTGCAGGGTGCAGTTCCCTGATAAGCATGTGTTTACTGTCTGCCATAAATGCCTGAAGTGACAGTTTATGGTGGGTTGGATTGGATGTTTTAAACGCTGAGTGGCTGTGTCATAACTGTGCTTTCACAGGCGAGCTGGCCGTGCACTCAGGTGGGTTGGAGAAACAGGTTAAACTGTGATGTTCCTTTCTGCTTGGAGCAGAGAGTTGGGCCCAGGGTAATGCACAGCCCTTGCAAATATTGTATAATAGCAACCCATCGGAACACAATATCCAGCCCAAATAACCTCCCAAGAAAGCCTTGGAGGAGGAACACAAAGATGATGTGGATTTTGATACAAACTGCATGGCTTTTAGAACTAGGTGATCACTTTCTTCCTATGTGGTAGACACTCATGCTGTCCAGATTTTGCTGTCATCTCCTTTAGAGCAATATTAATACACATCCAGAGTTTCATACCCAGTGAATCAGACCACTACTGGTGGGTTTCCTTGATGTCAGAGACCCAGTGCTTTCCCAGTCAGAAGTACTCAGGGATGAAAAAAACCCAGCTTTTCACAGTGTAAGAGAAAGTAAATAACTCGTCTCTCTTTGGGCTGGTGAAGGCCAGCATGGTATATTTATAGTTCTGTTCCTACCTGTGCTGGGTATTTTTTCTGAAACTCAGGATACATTTTTTCTGATTAAAACTGAAGACACTCTATTATTTTTATAACCACATTTAAGTCTTGTAATGTAAACAAATTAGTTTGCATTTCATATGTCAGACACTGATTTATAGAGGAAAATGGGAGTTTGCATCTGGTATGTCTCTTGATTCATTAACTCTTGATTGAAGAAAGGTTTTGAAATAGGGTGTAAAAGAATTTTCCATCTTTAGTGAAGGCATTTCTTGGGGTTTGCACCATCTGGATGGGGTTTTTTTCTCCCTGGTGTGCATATACCAAGAAATCTTGAATTCCCTTTCTTGATTTGGGAAGTTCAAGCTGAGGGAATTGAGCAATTTCTCTAGTTTGCACAGTTCACTTTCTGTTCAAGACAGCAGCTCTGGCACACTCAGTGATGGCACCACAGGAGGGACCTGGCCACAGGCTCCTCCAGGAACTTTCCTCTGGTCACTTGGTAACTTCAGTGGCTCTGGCTGCTCTCTCTGCTGCGCTTGCAGGTGCTGGGTGTGCCCAGGGCCATTGCACAAGAGCTGAGCTTGGCTCCCCAGCCTTGTGGGAGCTGTGGGAAGCCCAGGGTAAACTCCTTTGGTTCTAAAGCTGCTCTGCCCTGTCCTGGGTACATAAACGTTATGTGATACAGGCAAGTTGCTGCTTAGCATTGGAGACATAGCAATGTCTTAGTAGCTAAATATCACTTCTCTGCTCCAGCATAAAGAGAGAAATAATTAGGAATTGTGTCAAGGCAGTGTCTAGTGACCAGAGGAAATTGCATCAGATGAACTGATGCTTCTTTCCAGTAGAGGTAGCTGGTTTTGTTTTTGTTTTGTATGTCATTTGCCAGCTACATTTAGCATGAATAAGTGTTTTCAGATGTCCCATATATCAAAGTCTGGCCTGATGTAAAAAGTCTGTTGCAAGAAAAAATGTGGAAAGAGATACTGGATGTTCTGGCCAGTGAATGATTTTGGAAGATGAGCCATGGAGCTAATCCTGCCCTGTGGCATGTGGGTGAGATGTTCTAGGTGAAAATCCCACGGGGCTACAAAGAACATATTTCTGTTGTGTTACACCCAATCACGCCAGGGCCGGGGCTGATTCTGCCTCGTGTTTGCTGCCTTTGATTTCCCTCTCCTCTCCCACACAGCAGCTTGTGACAGATGTAGCCACCGCTTTTAACGATGGACCTTTGTCAAGCCGGGGAAAATGGCCACTTGAATTCAGAGGGGAAATAATGATCCTTTTGATGAAGCAAGCTGGCGTTGGTGGCTGCGCTGCGCACGCCGAAGGGGAGAGCTCAAAGGGCACCTGCCTGCAACGCGAGCGATGGCAGGAAGTGTGCCTGGCTGCAGGAGAGAAAAATTGGCGCTGTGTTTGGAAAGAACTGAGGAAGAGAGATTAGAGGTTAAACTGGAAAGGGTGTTAAAATATTCTCAGTGTATGATGGCTGTAGCGGTGGATTTAAATTGCTGAAATTACCTTGTCAGGATGCCTTATCAGCTGCTGTTCTAGTGATTGTTTGGTTTAGATAAGAACTGGAGTGCGATAAAACCTTGATAACAGTTTAGAGATTACAGCTCTTTTGAAACTGCTGGCACTTGCCAGGGGTTCTGAGCTGCAAGAGCTACGCTTGGATTTATTCCACTACTTTTTTTTTTTTTCCCCACCCCCCTTCTCTTCTTTTATTTCATGTTTTTGTTTAAGTGCTTAAGCTCTTGTTTTAGATCCTCCTTATTTGAGCCACGCAGCCTCTTCTGAGGACTTTTGGGGAGCGGTGCATGGGCATAGAGGAGGGGAGCCATGCTGAGGAGTGGAGGTGAACGCTGAGGGAAGAAGAAAAACAAGGTACTGCTGCACCTCTCCCATCTGATCCCGTTTCAGGCTCTGGGCTGTGCACAGTTTCACAAGCTGTGAGGATACCAAAGGCTGGGTCGCACAGCAGGCTTGGGAGCTTTCTCCTGGTTACTTCCCCAGAGTTCCTGTAACAGTCTGTTGGTTTTCAGCAGTTCATTGAATAGGGGTGTAAAACACCAGCCCTTAAAAATCTATGCGGTGTTTGTGGCAGTACGTTTGTGTTCTTTGCTCTATTTTTGACTGTGTTATCTTTTTGGGGTTGTGATTTTGTGGGGTTTTTTCTTTTTAGCTAGAGACTAGTAACAAGCCTCCAGTTGAAGTCATCTCATCTGCATGCAATGAACGGGACAGAAATGGGGTTACAGAAACCAACGTGGTGTTTTTGTCTACTTCTTATTGGAGGTGATTCATATGGTATGGCAGTATGGCTGTATTTTGGTTCTGCCTTCCTTCTAATAAAATAGGCACTCAGCAGCTCTTGCACATCTGCAAGTGTATGCTGCTTAGTTTTTCGGAATAGTTCAAATTGGTTTGTTTTTTGTGTAAATATAATTTGAAAGGAGGAAGCAGAGAAACCGTGGAACTCGTAAGTACAACAAGGAAAATTCTGAAGTTGTAGGACTATGGTTAGAAAATGGGAATTGAGGTTGAATTTTTGTGGCGAAACCCCTTTGTTAGTGTTTGCTTTCAGATTTCTGCTCGTGCTTATTAGGATTAATAGTAAAGCAGTGCATCCAGCCATTCCATCTCTACTCATGTGTTTTTAGTCTGTCCAGCCAAAGGATAAAGTTAAAACATTATGGAAAAAGCATGAGGAAGAAATACTGCTGCTGTTAGATGAGTATTCATCCTGCTGCTGTTGTGTGCACCTGACGATATTCTTGTCCTGTGGTTATGAGGTGTGGCTCTGCCAGGAGCCGTATTCACCTTTTGCTGAAGTAATAGAGAAGTGGAAGGTGTTGGTGCTTTCTTGTCTTGGTTACTTGTGCTGCTCATCCAACCAAAGAGTCTTGAGATGTCAAGGTGGTTGCAACTCAAACCTGCGTCTTGCAGTGTGCTTGAATTTGTTTTTGCATTTTGTTGTGGTTTGTGTAGCTCAGTGATTTTCTTTTTCCCTTTAGCAGCAAAGCTGGTGTGTCCCCTGTTCCCCCAGGCAGCCTGATAACACACTAAGTCTGCTCCAGTTGGCTCAGGCACAACGTGTTCTACGAAGTCCACAACAAAACTTTGGACCACATAAGTTTGACTATCTGGGGATATGTCAATAATTGCAACACAAAGTACCAGGGGAAACTGTACTCTGGAATAACCAGACTTTGCTTCATTGTTGGCTTTGGTTTTGTTGGTTTCTTCTTTGTTTTTAAACTGAAATGCTTCTATTTTTCCTATAACATGGGAGGAACCTTTTTGGCAGTTGACTTACTGAATGTATGCCCATGTCTGCTTGCAACTGCTGAAGCATGTCATCTAAAAGCAGCAGTAAGAGAAATTTAAGAGACTGATAGTTCTGTATGTGGGTATATCTCAAAACATCAGTTTTAAAATATCACTGCAGAGTGACCACCTGAATTCCTTAGGGTTGTACAGGAGGCCTGTGAAAGAGTAATTTAGCAACAGATGGATCGCAGCAGAAATACAACTCCAAACTATCTGAGTTATCAAATCTAATCAAATAATAAGAATGAACAAATAAGCTATCCAGCAACTGAGATACTTAATGAGCACTGGTTTAGGGTCTTCTTAATTGTGTTCAGGCACTCATGGGCTGTATTTTCAAGTCTGTTTATGACTTGAGACTGTACACTTTGTTTTTTCCTCTTAATGAAAGCTCAACATTTCTTTTGTTCCAGCAAATTTCAGAACTTAGAAGATGATGCCAAATTATCACATGCCTCACTAGAAAACAAAGAGCTGGCAGCACTGCCTTCCTAGGGGAAACTGGAAATATCCCAGGCTTGCTCCAGCCATGCTCTAATTTGAGGTTTAACGCTCTGTTAACATCAGCCCACAGCTGCACCACTCAAGTAGATGTGGGCTGGGACTGGTGAGAGCCAGGAGTCCCCAGCCTCTGCTCTGGATGGGGATGGTCAGAGCCTGGAGCTCGGAGAGAATTTGCCCAGGGAAAGCGGGGGGGCTTTTACCCCCCAGGTCAAACTGTGGGTGAGGATTGCAAACAAAGCCCAAGAGCTGCAGTTTGGGCTGTGGTGGGGTGACTGACAGCTGGTTAACTGTCCATCAGCAGATTGCAGTCAGTGGCTTGGGTGAAAGTAGTCCTTGTGGATGCCTTCCCTTCAAGATGCACCGTTTCACAGAGCTCCTGTGGACACAGTTTCACTGATTCCTGTGCGAGAAGAAGGTATCAAAGCCAAGGTGAGGCATTTCAAAGCATTCTTTGCAAAACTCAGAGGTTTTGCTTTTTACCTTAAAGTTTCGTTTTGAATCTCAGCTCCACTTCAGGTGATGCTAGAAGTGAAACTCAGGCAGCTCCTCTGGGCTGGAACTTACCAACAGAGGGCTTGCAGCTCATGGATGGTTTGCAGTGGGGAAAGGCAAAGATGATACATCATTCTTCTGGTTCTTAAGAAGCATTTTAGGGAGAGTTACAGTCTGCAGCCACAGGAGCTGGACGTCCCCCTGTTGCTATCTGGATGTTCCAATTAGGACTTCTTACAGAAGGATATCTCAGCTTTCTGCTCCCTTCAGTACATTCTGCTTTGGCAATTAGGAGATAAACTCTGCATTACCTCTATGATTTGGTGAAAATAGTGACAAGACAGTGGTGTCCCTTCCTCTAAAACCTTACTTGGAATTACAGTGATACTGATTTTGAAACTGTTTGTATCTCCTACGTGCAACTAACTCTGTTACTGTTCTCTACCACCAAAAATGCATTAACTCAAATTACACAAAGATTTTAACACCAGTCTCAGTTGCTGCTGTGGGCCCTAGCACCACATCTGTCTGGAGGAAAGGGTGGTGACAGAACTGCATCCCCTCAGTTTGCCTGTCTTCCTCTGTGTGTGTGGGTTTGAAAATAGAGCATATATATGAAGATGGTCTAACTAGTGAAACCACAGCGCTGTTATGAAATGCATAGAGGCTCAGAAGTTATGCCTCTAAAGATCTGGTTTGTGACCTGCTGGTCACCTTTCTCATGTCTCTTAAGACATGAACAGTCTTACAGTAAAAACTAAATGCAATTACAGTGCTCAGAACAGCTTCAAAGTGGCCTGGCTAATTTTGGGTTTGAGTTTGACCCCAGAAGCAGGTCAGTTGCATGGGATGGCAAGCTTACATCTTGAAGATTATGACTAAACCACACCAATTTATTTAGCTACAGTGAAGAATCTGAATTATTCAGGGTTGGTTTTTCTTTTCCTTATAACCTCTCAAGAAAGGCAAACTTTAAGCTACCACACACAGCTGGTGTTTCTAATAAGACACAGATGTGTTTTGGGATCTCTTCCCATCTCCTGCAACATTTAAATGTAGATAAATAGAACTTAATCAGCTATAAATAACAGCGTGTCATGCCTGTGGATCACTAACCTTCTCTGGGACTCCCACAGGACTAGGGTTAAGCTTAATTACTTCAGTCTACTGCAAACAACAGAATAATCAGCTGTTGGATATTGCATGGGGAAAGGTGGAGGGAGCATAAGGAAGCAAGTCAACATCCTTGGCCAGTGACGTGATGCCCTGGTGCTCAATGCAGGGTATTTGGAATGTTTCAAGACCGAGGGGATTCTTTTATTCCCTGTTTTGGTTTCAGTGCACAGGAGGTTTAATGTCAGTACTACATCTGTGAGTGTTGTTTTAAAAACAAACTCAGGAGGTGCCTGTGAACTCTTTTTTCCTTCCCGTAGGGATATCTTCCTCCGCTAAGGGATCACTGCTCAGACTTGCTGTATAAAAGGTGGTGATTGTGGCTGTTCAGCTCTGTTGTAGATGAAGGCAAGTTATTCCTCTGTGGCCATTGCATATTGCCAGTTTAGGAGGGCAGATTGGTATGTCTGGTTTGGAGTGTGGTGGCCAGCAGCCACAGGCAGTTCTCCTCGGCTGGAGGAGTCAGTGTCTGTCAGCTTGCAGCACTGGGCTCTGTGTGTCTGGCCAGGCTGGCCTGCATGGGGATGTGTTACAGAGCTGCTGTCTTCTAGCAGCTTTCTGCTGGAGCAGATGTGAGGCAGCTGCTGGTGAAACCACGCAGACCAATCCTCCATCGCTGCTGGCTCCTGCTCCTCCTGCCCAGGCACTGCTCAGCTCTTTGCTCAGCACTCGGCCTCGTTTCCTCACCTAGCAGGGACCATGGGCATCCAAAGGACAGGATGTGACGAGGGAAACTGTCATCTCCCAAACTGCTCATTGTTGGCATTTGTGCTGGTATTTTTGGCTAGTTGTCACTTCCCTCAAGAGCACCGGTGAAAAGATATTTGCTAGACATTTTTCCCTGTTAGTTTCTGCTCTTGCCTGATGGTTAACAGAAATGGGGCTTGTTATTTCATAACCTTTTCCCAGCTACAGTAACCTTGAGCCATAGATTTGGTTTTTTACAGTAGATTTGATTTACAGCAAAGCTGTTTCTGCCCCACATACCTGCTCTCCAGGAACGCAGGAGCTGGGCTTTTCTGGGCAAAGCCTTGGGTGATTCAGCCAGGAACTCAGGGCAGTCCTTACAGCTCTCCTGAACAAAAGGGCCTCACAAGGGCTGTCTGGGAGAAAAACTGCAGAGCCTGGCATTTGGGGTGTGATTTGTGGTGTGGATTATGTGCAGTTCAACTGCAGGGACACTGGTTTGGGCTTTGCTCAGTGCTCCATGGGTTTCAATGTCTGCCACTGTCCCTGCACCGCTTTTCTTCTCAAAGAGAGAGCAGGTATTGGGTGTGCAACTAACACAAGATTGCCTCTTTGACTTTTTCTCTTTCCTTGTGTCCCTGTAAGCTGCATTTCCTCCACGGAAAGGTAATTAAAGGTTTTATGAGGGAGGAGAGCCATACCCAGAGGGCTGTGCTGGGGGAGAGCTGGCCCACAGCAGCCCCACCTCCCCTTCCCGCACGCAGCCCCTGCTTGTTTGATTTCCCCTGCTGCGGGCCAGGCTCAGGAAGACAGGGGAATATTTATTTATAAGCTGTCTGTACAGATGTTTTCGTTGTGGTTTGCGGTGCATTGGTGCCACTTAGTGGGAGGAGAATTGAATTGACAGCTTTAACAGTGCAGGGGAAAACAAGGAGAGATGGGTTTCATATTCCAGCCCCCCTCCACCTCCCAGCAGTATTTCTGCAGTTTAAAGACAAATCCAAATCTGCTGCTAGCCACAGAGCTGTGGTGGGTTCAGGAATTGGCTGTTGGCAGAGCAGTGCTGGCAGGCTGGGCGTGCACTGACCCTCGTCCCAACAGGAAAGCTGCATGGAAAGCACTGCAGAATATTAGGCTAAATAGGCTTTGCTAATAGAAAAAGCTAATCCAGCCATGCCTTGTGTTTAGCAGGTTTTGGCAGGCTTAAAAATCATCCTCCCTCTGTTACGATTTCCATTATTTTAGGTGTAGCAGGAAGGATGATGGATCAGGATGGTGTTAGCTCTGATTCAGTTTTGGAGGAGGCAATCTATACAAAATGTTAACAGTGTTTATTCAAAATCATTTAACTAGATTTTGTATTGATTTCCCTACAGACAGGCCTGTGGGAAAAAAGAAACCCTGTGCTGTGATACTCGTAAAGCAATCTATTCTGCTTCCCAAGATAAATGCTTAATGTTAACTAATGGTACCTGGAAATAGGCTCGGGTGTCTGCTGTTGGCAGTCATGGCCATCAGCCACGTGTCCCCACGAGCCTGGAGTGTCGTGGTGAGGGTGCAGTGGAGCACCTGGCACTCAAAAGGCTTTGCAGCATCCTCTCTTGTGTGTGGGGGGTGTTCTGCCTTGGCAAGATGCTCAAGAACATCTTGTGTTTGATTGGTATCTATGTATTTTTGTCTTGCATAGGACAGGACACACAGGACAGCCCTTGCGTAGGGCTGGTTTTACCTTGAGTTGAATTGAATTACTGGACTGGTTTTTTGTTTTACCGCATTGAGTCGTTTCTCTGTGCTCCTCATGCAGTGGTGCATGAAGCCCTGAGCTCCAGGGCCTCTGAGCCTGGGTTTGGAACTCCTCCACATGGGGAACTGCTGCTAATTTTAGTGAAATTTCTGGGCATGGAACAAGTTCCACTTTCAGTCTTGAAGAAAACATGCTGTGCCCAAGGATTGCGCTTACTGGCTTTAATCATACCTGCTGTGGCTTTCGGCTCAGCTGCTCCCATTACCCTCAGCAGGAAAAGCAGCACTCGGAGAGGCTGGCAGATCCCACCTACGGAGATGTTTCCCAGAGCCCTTGGTGGCTCCTTGTGTGCGCTGTGGTGCTTGTGGCTGGGACAGGAGGCAAATTAAAGCAGCTGTGGGTGCGTGTCCTGGTGTCACCTCTGCTCAGCTCTGCCCGTGCATGACCTGTGCTTGCTGCCTGTGACCTGTTCTGTTCCAAGCTGACAGTTCCTGGGTGATGCTCCTGGGGCACAAATACTTGGATCTTCTGCCTGTTTTGAACCCGTTTGTGCCTCTCTTGCGCTCTCACCAGAGGGCACTGCACAACATGTCGCAGCCTAATAAATAACCTCTTAACCTGCTTAGCTGCTTTATGCTCAGTGGCATGTTTTACAACGTTACCTGGAGTCCTTGAATGCTGGTTCCCATGGCAACCTGATATAGCATTTTTATTCTTTATTACTATCACTGTTTTATTGCTGCCTTGTTCAAATGCGCTGTCATCTTTATTTTGCCTTGGTGTGTGCGTGCGAGCCACAAATCTGTTTCTCAAAATTATATTATTAAACCATTTAGTGAATTTAGAAAAAGGGTGATGATCTGTCACTGTCGATTTAATATTAAATGGAGAAGCACACCATAAATGGAAACAAGCTAGAAAGAAAAATAAACTAGCAACCCAAATATTGATACAGACAGCTTAGAATGTTTGATGGAGGTGCAAATAGTTGGGTAAAAGCAAATTAATAGAAGAAATGCAGCTTCTGTAGGGGAGTGTAATAGTCCTAATTTGCATGAAAGGGCAAATTGACAGTGTCCAGTGTTCTTAGGAGAGGAGTTTGGCCAAAGATTGTAATGGGAGCAAGGACCTCGATTGTTTTAAGATGAAGGTTAAAACATTCAGAGAAGCTCTTTGGCCCAATGGGGAACAGCCAGAAATTAAGCTGGTAATACAGATCAGATTGCGGATAACTCATTGTTTGCACCATACTTAGGCTCCTTCAATCCTATGGCTGATGTCTCCTGCTTCTCTGCAAGGGTCGAGGAAGATTCCTTCTTTTTGATTACTGAGCTTCAGGACTGGGGGCAGGAGAATCACTTTGCTGAAGGACGAAGTGGGGCTGGAGCTGGGGTGCAGGTCCTCCCAGGGATGCTCAGTGCGAAGTTACAGAAGTCAACCATTGACAGATTTGGTGTTGGGAAGGATGGTGGGATTAGCACAGACCCTGGGGAGATGGTTTGCTTCCTTCTCAGTGCAGGGCACCGTGTTCATCTGTTGAGGGATTGTTTGGGGTGGCTGTGCTTCCTGAGGGACCAGCCCCGCTGCAGCCTGGCTGGCAGGGGCTCCTTGGGGCTGGTTAATCACAGCTGACAGCAGGAGGGGTTTTGTGCAGGGCAAAGACTGCGTTTGTGGGAACGGCAAAGCAAACAGAGCTAAAGGCAGGGTGATCTTGTGCACACAGCAGCCAGCTGGCAAACCCCAGATAACAGATATCTTCCCAAGCACATGTTAGGAGCAGTGCTGTTTTCAATGGCTCCCTTGTACATGCTGTCGTCTTCCCATCCTGCTCCAAGTATTAGGGGGCTGCTATAAAAATATTTGTTCTTTCTGAGCTCCTCTGTCTAAGTCACTCTTTCCTGTCCCCTGCCACTGTGAGCGAAGCACGGCTGGAGGATATAAGTATCCGCTCTGCAGAGAGAGGATGTTGAAAGGACTGGGGTCAGGGCTGACTCCTCCAGGGTGATCTCCCATATCTGAGCAATGGAGAGGCATCATTTGGAAAGGTATAAATTATCTAGGACAGCACATAGAATTTTACAACCTGTACTTAAATCCTTCATTATATCTTGTGCCAGCAGCAAGGCAGATTCTGCAGCCTTTCCTAAGGACACCGAGCTAAAGATTCAGGTGCTTTGGAGGATGTGTTGCCTGTCCTTCCAGAAAAATCTGAGGGTTTTTTGTTTTGTTTTTTTTTTAATCCCCCTCCCTTCATTTTTTGCCAGTTCCTCTTTTTTGGGGTGATGCTTTGCAACAGGACAGGTTTGGCTGTGATACTTAGGCAAGAAAATTTCTTCTAAGTGCTTGAAGTACACCCTTGTTCATCTCCAGAACCCAAAGCAGAACACATGCAAACTGATCTGTAACTGGAATTCAGTCCTTGGGAAATTTAGGGAATGAGTCCACCTGGGAAGAATAGCCTTTCTAAAACAAAAACATTTCTGGATTGCCAGACTGCTGATAGTTAAGAAGGAAAGCAGGGAGAGCAGCATGGGGAAGACAATGGGTTTCGGGGAAGCGGATTTCAGTCAGCTCAGAGCTGCGGTCTTGGCAAGCTGCTCCGAGTCAAGAGGAAGTTTGGGAGAGTTGAAAGTTTCTTAGAGAAGCAAATTTAATGCACAAGTAGAACTCCCTTAATGGAGAGGACAGATGGGAAACACAGTAAGAGATTACTTTAGCTAAATCACAGGGTCTTTAATGACCTGAAACTCAAAAGCAACATAAAAAGATTGGAGAGCAGGTTGAACTATTGAGAATAATTTTATCATGACCATGCAAAGAAAATTGAGAAGCCAAGGTCCAAATGAGCCACAATTGGCAAAAGACAGAAAGGGCAGCCAGAGGGGTTTCTATGAATGTGTTTGCAGCAAGAGCTGGGCCAGGGAATGAGTTAGACCACTGCTCGGTGGAAAGGAAAAGCTCTCAGAAGATGGAAGTGAGAAAGCAGAAGTACCAAATGACTTTTTTATCCCTTCTGGTCTTCCTGAGAGGGTCAGCTGCAGCCAGCATGCTCTCAGAAAAGAGGGAAAGAATAGGTTTGAATACTTAGCAGAGCCTGGAGGAATTCAGCTCCAGATAGTTAGAAAACTGGCTTAAGTGATTTCAGTGCCATTAGTGATAATCTTTGAAAATCTGCGGAGGACAAATGAGGCTTGAGAAGACTGGAAAAGAAAATTTAATGGGATATCTTTCAAAAAGGGAGAAAGGGAGGAGCTGTGGGCTGGGAAGCCTGTAATGCCTAGAGAATATTTTTCAGGAAAGTATGATAAAGATGATGAAGTTGTTTCTAAGCACGTGGAAGGCAGCAGTCCCTGGAAGAGGTGGAGACCTGCAGCTCCCTCAGCAGTCTCCAGCTCTGTTAACACTTGGATGACACACCAGAGATCACAGGTACTCTGCAGATCACGCCAAGCTGAGACAGCTACAAGCACAGCCAAGTTCAGAGCCAGGATTCAGGGGATCTGAAATAATAGAAAAGGTCTGAAAAAAGTAGGTTCCACTTTGGCAGTGCTACGCAAAAAAGGAATGAACTGTAAAAGACCAGAACTGGTCAGGGACCTGTTCTACTAGAAATTATAAAATAAAGTGTGAGTGGAGGGTTTGGGGTTACAGGAGCTTGATCACTGAATGCCCTGGGATCTGCAATGGCATCTTTTTGTAGGGGCAAAAAAAGTCATCAGGAAATAGAAATATGATTTACTATAAAATATTCAAGGCATTTTGTTCAATTTATTCGGTTCTGGGGCTGGATGCAGTACGTTTCATTCTGAACATCACCATTGGGGAGGATACAGGCTGTCAGAGGAGACATGAGGAGAAATTTGCAGCATGAGGGCTGCTTTAGCGTGGGGACCAGCTTCCCTGGGGAGGCTGCAGCTGCAGTGAAGCAAGAGCACCCTCAGGTGATATTTCAGCCCAAGATAAGAGTGATTTATTTATTATTTTTTAAATCATTCTTCTAACATATAGCAGAACAGCTGAGAGATTTATTCATGCCCAGGGAGTAGTAATGGTAAGTAAATGAAAAAAGAGAATTCCAACCTAATTGGCAAAAAAGGGGCTTTTTTGGACATGCAAGTTGTCAGGTAAGACACAAGTTTTTGGGCATCTCATGAAAAGGCTGTGTACCTGGACACTGCTTTTTCCTTTGGTTTTGTTTTTACCCCCAGGTAGCCCAGCTGGATAATAATAGTAATAAAGCTCCAACTTCTTGTGACTTTCAGTTGCCTGGGATCCTTGGATTGTTACAGTTGACACATCAACAAAACTGTAAAATATTCTTATTGTGTTCTTGTGCACAAAAGTGGAATTTTCTGATTTTATACTGGGGGTTAGTGAGAGAGATCCCTGATTTAAATACTGCTGGTTAGCATGAAATGCTGAAGCATGGTGCCTGGAAATTCCTTGGTTCATTGTTGATTTTTCATATCTCCCGTCTAGCTCTAAGGGTGCCTGAAGACCCGTAAAAACATAAAACCCGAATAGACAGAAATTAATACCGAGTTCTTCAAAAGGGAAATGGAGAATTTAAGTGGTGTCTGGGGTGACATCAACATTTGGATTCCCCTCTTTCAGTCTGAAATCAGGCTTAGGATGGAGATGAAATGGCATCCAAGAGTTTTCATGACAGGAAGAGTCTTCAGACATCAGAAGACTCTTTAATTATGGGCAGAGTGATTCATTCAGTGGTCAGCATCTGTATCTCATTAAAGCCTGAAATCCTTCACTGTTTCTCCTTTAAATATGAAGGTATCCCTGTTTTATCTTTTTTGGCTTAGCAGAGCTGTATTTTATGTCAGGTCAGTGCAGTGTACCATTCGAGCGAGCCTGAGTTATGTGCAGATTATTTAATGCTGAAAATGTTGAGCAAATGTAATTCACCTGTGCTGCTTTCTCCAGAATCTTTTCTCCTTCAGCAACCAAGCGCGGCAGAAAAGCAGCTTGAAATTAAATTGGAGGATTAATTTCAAATTATTTGGGGAATGGGTGTTATCAATGAAAATAAAATATTCCTTGTGTTTATTCCTGCTGAGCCATAATCAACAAGTGGGGATTTTCCTGGAGCAAGCTCTCTCAGTGGGCCCAACCCATCTCCTGCTCAAGCTGATGGAAGCAAAAAAAATCTCCCATGGACTTCAATGAGAGCAGCCTGCTTTGAACTAACTTTTATTGTGGTGGGGAAATATGCATTGTGTCTGCAAGAGATTGACCATAAATACCTGTGCAGATGAGCACAGCTGCAGCTCGGTGCAGCAGGAGGGAGGTGCACAGGGTCAGGCAAGATAATCACAGGTGAAAGCTTTTTGTTATCCCTTCCTTTCCCCCGTGCCACCAGAAAACTGCCAGGTATATTTTGGATCAATAAAGGAGGATTTTCAGGCTAAAAATTGTAACACTTTTTTTCATCACCTTGCTGTGATTTTTTTTTTTAGATTTTGGAAAATGGGGTGTGTGCACACATAGAATTTTACAGCAAAGTAGAAGAAAAAATGAGGTTTCTTACATCAGTCGTGATTAGTGCAGGGGCTTTCTACTCTACTGCCTCTTTCCAAAGTGCATTAAGGCTGTCAGATGTAAATTGGGGGCATCAAAGCACTTTCTGCATAGGGTTATGAGCTGGTCTGTAGTGCAGATTGCTCTGAATTCTCCCAATGTGTTCAGTGCCAAGCACAAATTGCATTTTAAAAGCAATGTTTTGTTTGGCCACCATGTATTAATCTAACTGCATTCAGCAGCTGTGTGGTTAAATTCTAGTTTGCCAGTTGGCTTTAGGGTTTAAAAGAGAAACACAGCAGCAACAGGTTTCTCAGCCTTGCCTGTGATAAAGTGGTGCTGGAAAGAGTGGGAGAGGAGAGAGCGTGGAGATGCCTTAATTCATCAAGGGCAAGCTCTGAGCCACGCAGGCGTTTGTTGCTCTTCAGTGGGTGTTATGATCTGCCCAGAAATACTGAAAAGAGGGAGACCTAGGTGGAAAGTTGGGACAAAAATATATAAGGAGCTGGAAAGAGGGCTGGCTGCCAAAATCTGTGGTGTTACAGTTGGCCCCCAGCTTTGCTCCTTGCTTGTCTTGGCGCTGTAGTTGCAAGACAAATATATTTGTTTTACTGTTGTTCATGAAATCTGGCTGGCTGTGGAGTGATGGTGCTGAGCAGCAGGGAGACTTCATCTCATGAGTCATCTGTGAATGGGGAGCAGGACGGAGGGTGATGATTTGGGTCATGCGGGCTGGGATGTGGGGGTTTGATGCTCTCTTTCATAAGCACTTCAACAGTAAGAAATGGCCCCGGGCTGAAGCCTTCTCTCCTGCAGGCTGGAGCAGCAATACTGTGCTGGAGTGGGGCTGGCTGATAAAGGAGAGAGTGTGGGATGAACCAGGAGTAGTTTCCTGCTGTCCCAAGAGGAAGCAGGTGTGGGGAGTAAGGAGGAATCATCGGTGGTTACAGCATCCTGATTCAGGAGATGATGTCTCCTTGAAGCAGCAAAGAGCTGAAATCGGTCTCCAAGCCCTGTTCTTTATCCGTGTAACAGAAATCACGTCAATGCCCAGCTCGCCAGAGCACTGTGAGGATAAATCCACTGAGGACTCTGAAGTGCTCAGATAAATACCTATGAGAGCACAGGGAGGCATTTGTGCTTGTATGAGGGATAAGTGCTTTATTAGTAATGACCCAGAAAGGACAGAGCTACTTGCAGGTATAGTAAGCACAAGCAAGTACCTCCTATATTTGACAGGCTCTTGGTATAAATCATTTGTGGAATAAATGACAAAAGAGAATTCATGCTTCCTAGAGGAGAAGGAAAAAAGTCTCTGCTGAGCTTAATAAAAATGAAAATTTGGTAATGGATAATACAGGTCTAGAGAGGGTCACAGTCGGCTTGACAGGAGCTGTAAGGTCACAGATTAAGTAGGTGCCCAAGTCAGTTGCAGCAATATACAGGGGATTATTGAAGGAAGATGCATCCTGGGAATCTCTCCCACAGAACCGCAGGATCTGGGGTAGCTGTAACTGTGGTTTTGCACAGCAAAATTCGAAGTAATTATTGTAGAAAACAGCTAATTGTCTATTTGACATAATACCTTCTAGAAAACCAGCTTGGGTTCCAGCCTCATCCTCCTTTGAACATTGGAATATCCCTGTAAAACAGGACAGGCAGAGCTTGCCCTTTGCTGTGCTTCCAGCATGGTCCCATCTTACAGGGAGAGGGTCTCCAGCTCCCTCCCCAATGCTTCTGGCCACACGTTCCCTTCCCGTCAGCCAACAGTGTAAGTGTTCATAACTGCTGGAGAGAGCTAAACCAGCCAAAAACTAATGTGATGAAAAAAAAAAAATTTTTACTTTTTTTGGGCTAATTTCCTGAATTGTCTCACCACTTAGTCATAAAGGTACTGGTGCAGGAGAGAAGGTGGGAATGTATGGCTGAGGGCAAAGAGAGGAGTGGGAATTGGATAGTTTATAACTCACATCACCTAAACCTGCCGTGGGACTGCCACGTCTGGGCTGTTATGGCTCTGTCTCCTCGGAATGGAAGAAGTGCATCAGGCCGGGGTGAGAGTTCCTTTGGCGTGTGGCAGCCTGGTGCTGCTCTGTCTGACCGCTGCCTGGGTGCTTTCCAGGGCCTGCTGCTGCAGGAAAGGAGCAGTGCAGGCAGCATCCTCCCCGTGGTCTTCCAAAAAAAATGGGTTAGCTGGGAAAAGACAAGCAACTGCTGCTGCTCTGCGGTGGCCACAGCCTAGGAGAGACACAGAAATGTACCTGGGCAGGTTCCGTTTGTGGAAAAGCAGGAATTTTAGCTCATTAAACCACCAAGGCTCCAAACGTTGTAAAGCCGAGGTCAGGAAGTAGCTGTAAATTGAGTGACTGGAAAGGAAACCCAATTAGCTGCTTGTCGTTTTTCCGGAGCTCCTGCATGGAGGTCATGCTGGTGTTCGTCACAGCAAAAGGCCTCCAGGTTGGTGCAGTTCATCTCAATCGATACAGGCTTTCACTCTCCTGCAGTCCTGTTCCCCAGCACTGCCTTTAACTGCAGGAAAAAAGTATTTGAAAGAAGGCCTCTCTTCTGTTTGGCTGGATTTTCCCTGTTAGAGTAGTTCAGACTTCTCCTGTGAGTCTGATTCCTCCTGCTCCCCAGAATTCACATTCTTCAGGCATATAGCAACTCCTACCAGTTATTTTCCCCACAGCGATCACTGTAGAGCCAAGGTATACATCTCATGTTGTAGAAATTTTCTTTTAAAAATACGTTACTTCCATTCCAGCAATAAGCGTTTGTTAATTTGGGGTTTTTTTTTTTCTTCCAACAACTTTATTAGTGTCTAGAAGACCGGCCAAGGTACAGAATTAAGATGCACTCAGGCTGGAGAAGTGCTGCTCTCTCCCTTTTCCATGCAATGGTGGCTCATTTGTACCTAGCCGAAATTTTGCTTACCCAGGCACCTCACCTCATTGTGCTGCATACCCTTGCCTGGATTGCTGTTTTTCCTCACCACCCTTGGCAGCTGTATAAGCCAGATGCACTCACAGTTCTTGAGACACAAAGCCATGACCAGTGGTGTAACTGTGCTGGGAAGATACCTGCTGGCCTGGTCATCTCGCAGCTAAGCCCAGGGGTTTGTGGCTCCAGAATGAAACTTCACTATTGCCCTGAAAACAGATGCATAAAAGGAATTAATTTGGAAAGAGCCTGGTGTAAAATGTTTATGTGCCATCCTGCTGCCAAGATACCTTGCCAGCTGGGTGGTAGTAGCATGGGGCTTAACTTCTCTCTCTGTATGCCAACAGGATGACTTAACCTACCCTCTTCATCCCTGAACAACAGAAAAAGCTGATGATTTGAACAGATGTTTTGCAAATTAGGAGCTGGCTCGTGGTGCAGTAGGGAAGTGGGGTGGTCTTTGAACCAAGCTTTGTCATTTGCCCCAGTGCTTCCTGGCTGTGCCCCCTCATCTTGTGCCTGGCCAGGTCTTTTTTGAAAGGACGGAGATCACAGATTGCCAAAAAAGAGAGACATTCACGGCAGGAAAAGCTGGCAGCTTGTGCCTGATGGTGAGCAGCTCTGTTTTGCTGTCAGGAGAAACAGCAGCACAGCTCTGGGGGAGGGCAGTGGGAGAAGGTGTCTCGGGTGCTAACGGTGGGAAGGTGGCAGCGGAGAGGAGGAAGGGATGGAGATGTTTGGGACTGGAATTGCACAGTCTGGGCAGTGGGAGAAGGTGTCTCGGGTGCTAACGGTGGGAAGGTGGCAGCGGAGAGGAGGAAGGGATGGAGATGTTTGGGACTGGAATTGCACAGTCTGTCTGGACATGGGTTTGGGACTGGAATTGCACAGTCTGTCTGGACACGGGTTTGGGACTGGAATTGCACAGTCTGTCTGGACACAGGTTTGGGACTGGAATTGCACAGTCTGGGCAGTGGGAGAAGGTGTCTCGGGTGCTAACGGTGGGAAGGTGGCAGCGGAGAGGAGGAAGGGATGGAGATGTTTGGGACTGGAATTGCACAGTCTGTCTGGACACGGGGGTGATGTGGAAAGGTTTTGGGTATGCGCTGATGAGTGAGAATCACAGCCTGCTGAGCTGGCTGTGGTGGCTGGAATGGCTCGTTCCCTAGAGGAAGCCGGGGCTCTCTGAGGCCTCCTTACTCCAGAGAAATGGCAGCAATTGAGCAACATCATTTTCTGAGTACACACAGTTAAACTGGGGCAGTCCCTTAGCATGAACACTCAAATTGGTTTAGGAGTGGCTGAGATAAATCAAATGTATTGGAAGCAGCTAATTTGAGTGTCCATGCAACGGGGTTACACCAATTTAACATCATCAATTTCAGTTCCAGTAGCTGCATTAGTGCAGTGTTTGCAGGCTAACAGGGAGAGCAACCAGGAAATGGCCTGAAGAGGCATTTTTCACTGAAAAAGTGTTCAAAGCTACTATAATTAATAAAGCCTTTGAGTTTTTATTTGTAGCAGAAACTTGTGATATGATCTCAAAGGGACTTGATCTTTCTGGGGACAGAAGGGATATTATTTCCTTACTTTTTACTGGAAGAGTAGTGGAAGTGCATGATTTCCATATTTTATGCTTGTATCTCCTAAAATCTTTCAGAAACATTCTTCCAGAAATGCAAATCTTAAGACACTGAGAGATGGATTTGGGTCTGCATGACAGTCAGGTGTCCCAGCATGTGGGATTATAGTCAAAAATGAAAAATTAAGTCTAATTTTTCTGTACATGAGTGGTTGGCATCCCTTGAGATTGCTATCATGCCTAACTAAAGTTGGTTCTTTATGCAATATATTTCTTCCTACACTTGTGAGATCTCTTCCCATCCTCCCCCTGCTCCGTGGTGTTCCTGCGCTTCCCCAACCACAATTAAAATGTTGACACCTGGCTTGGCTCTGCAGATTAGGATTTGATTTTCTGTAATTATATGTTATCGCTCACATTCAGTAGCAATTTTGCCTTCTGTACAGTATGATAACACTTATTAATTCAATAAAAGAAATCAATTCACAGGCAATTTCCAAATGTAACACCTTGGTAACTGAGTACTAACCAATCAGATTATGCATCTGACATTGTGCCTTGTCATTTAATCAGTAACGGGTGATTGCAAAAGCAGATATATGTCAGATGTTAATTACAAGTAACACAGTTTGGGACCATAATGTTAGCAGTGCCTGTTTTGTTATGATGCTGTGCTGAATGTAGCTAATATTTGACTTGCACTTAAGTATTATTTACAGTAAATGGAACGATAAGGATATTTATTCTGTCTCTGTGTTCCAACAGATGTATTAAATTTTCTTTTTAATCAGTAGAGCACTCTGAGTGTTAATGGACTGCCACACTGTGTATGTGGGATGTGGAGGTGGGTTTGTTTATAGTGAATATGTTCCATCTTATCTTTTAGAAAGTTATACAGTCTTGCTTTCCCGTGGCTTTTTTTATTTTCTTGAAGTGTTTTACTTGGCATCTGCCAATCAACTCTTTCCATCAGATGATTGTTATAGTGTGGAAAAATACATGTGAAAGCTGTGGGTATGCACCACCTCAGAACCTGCCGAGACCCTCCCACCTCTCCCTCCTGTCTCTTGCAACAGGTCCCAGGTGAAATGTGTTCTCCTTCAGTCCTGGAGAGAACAAACTGTGGGCAGGTGACTGGAATCACCATTTTCACCTGCTGTTTTACCCCTTCCGCTTTCACTCCGTTTACACCTGATGTTTTCTCCCCTTAAAAAGGTCTTCAGGCTCAAGCCTTGTGGTTGTTCATAAATGGGGCTTGTTCCTCTCCTCACTTCAGGTCCTCCTGGGTCTGTTGATCGTGACTCACATTGTCTGTCCTCATCTTCAGCTGCTTGTTGGGCGCTCAGTGCCACCCGCTTGGTGTGCTTTCACTGCTGATCAAAGACATGCAGGACCTGGCCCTTTAATTTTGTACCTTCACTTTAAAGGCCCATTTGTTCTGTGTGATTAGGACCTATTAGTCCACTTAAATCAAGATGAGAACAGGTGAAATATGCCTGAAACCGACATTTCAGCTTAGCCAAATGTTATCATGCTGACACAACCTTCCTTTCTGATTTGTAATTAAGTTAGAGCCAAGGCCACCAGCTATTAAACTCTACAAACCAAATATATAAGATGCAAGGAATCTCCAATAAAGTTGTAAACTTCAATTAGATGGCACCAGCCCAGGGTCCTGAGTTTTCATTGGATACTTACCTAATTTTATTATAACAGCAGCATTCTAAACGAGCAGCTCTGGGGCACAGTCTATTAATTTACCTGCATATTCATTAAATCTTACAAATTGGCATCAGTGTTTTGTTTTTAGCAACTTACTTATTGAAAGAGGGAGGCATATTCAATGTTAGATCACTTACATTTTCTGTTCAGTAAACCATTATCTTTTAGAGTTTGCCTAAAATGAGGCAATTCATACAAGTTGGGGTACATTTTCCCATTGAAGGGATTTGCTAATGGTTGATAAAGCAACATGGGGCTTGTGAAACCATTTGCTGTGAAATTTCAACAGAAGTTTCTCTTTTGCCCCAAGATATCATCGTTTTCAGGGAGGTGAAAGGATTGCAGATGGAGATGGCAATACATTTTCCAGCCATAGCTTGTTTCCCCGTCTCTCCATTTTACTTACGGACAGATATAATGTTAGTTTCTCTATTTTTATTTTTTAACGTTAGTTTCTCTATTTTTATTTTTTATTAATCATACTTAGAGAAGAAAAAGGTGCTTTAAAATAATGCTGTTCTATGTAATCCTCTCTGTTGTGATGATGAGTACTTGTTTTGGCTTCTCCTTTCATTACTGCCCCTCTACCATTGAACCAGTCACTGATGTAAGCAGAGCTCTGACAACTCAGATCCTGATGTGTGAATGTTGGCTTATTGCTCCAGTGTGGCTTTCTTGAACTTCCAAGGAAGCAGAGTGTTTATTTTAAATGTGCATGCCAGTAATGAAGCAATTTGATATTTTGCAATAACTGATGAGTTGAGGAGAGCGCCTAAACCGTGTAAATGGTCAGTTTTTAAGTTGTCTTGTTACACAGGGGTTTAGAAAATACCTTGTCCTTTCAAGAGGTCTTACTGTGCTAAATTATGTATTTCTATAATGAAAGACAGTTACGGTCTTAATTCTTTTATGAAAAAGAATAACTTAAACTATTTTATCATGAGAATTTGCATCTCTAGTTTGGATCTTCTGCAAGTTTTCTCAGTGTCCTTAAGGCAGTGAAAAAAGGTTTCTTCCTCCCCTGCATCTGGGCCTGGGGAGCAAAGCATGACCCTGGTGTTTCCTGGCAGAGTGTAACTGATAGATAAATTGATACTGGAAATAATGTGGAACCACTGAAATTAGGTCAAGCTGCTGGTTTGTCTGTGATACGAGAGACTTCTATTTATCCTTTAAAAAAAGATTTATAATGGGATTCTCTGCATGTTTGTGCATATTGAAGGGGAAGCAGATCATGGGCTGCAGGGTTTGATCACGCTGGGACAGAGCAGTGATTTTTAAAAGGCAATGCTGGCAGAAGCAGTGAAAATTTTATGAATGCACAAGTAACCTCATGTCACACAGGGATTATTCCTTTAATATGTTTATGCCTTTATCAAGGATGGGATGGCTTTGTTGCCTAGCTATATAGCATTAACTTGCTGCTATCTGAGAAATAATACCCATTAGTAAGTTCTGACTTAGGTATTTATTTCCCATGTTCCTTATCTGGTATAAGTTGATATAAATCCTTCTCCTGACAAATCAGAACATGGATGAGTTTCTCCTGGCAAAAACTGATACTGCAGCTCGTCCTTTAGCTCTCAGGCCTCACGGGTTTAACATCAGTGGTTTGACCTCTTCCCATTCTGAGGATACCCTGAGCACTGCTATCTGTAGAGATGCACGATGACAGAGTAATCATACTTGGTGCTGAAGATTACAGTGCTTTTGGCAGTCACAGATAAACTCAGCCTCACAAGCTGAGCATAATGACATTATGTAGAACTGGTTTCTATTTAAGGAAAGAAAAAAAAAAAGGGAAGGAGGGCGATAGTGGGGATGAATGTGCCTGATGTCAGAGCTGGGGTAGAACTCGACTCTGCCGTGTGTGCCAGCCCCTGCGCTGGCCTGGCTGCTGGACAGACGGCTTGTGTTCTGCTGGATAAGCAGATGTCCTGGAGAATTAGGGATTGCTGTCATAGGCCTGATGGCAAGAGTCCAATCTGCTCTTTGACATGGAGGCTTTGCCTCTATTATCTCTCCATATGTGTATTTTCCTGCCCAGGGATTTGATGGAAATGAGTGCCAGACATTGAGATGAGCGAGCCTCCTCAAGGTCACTTTGCTCTGTGAGCAGGTACATTGCACTGCCACTCGCAACTGGGCACCAGTCAAGCCTTCACGAAGCTGTGTGGTGAAAAACACAGCATCACAGAGCTGAGTCTTCACCCAGCAGGACCTTGACATGCCAGTGAAACTGGAACTCAAAGGCATTTAAAAAGCACTTCTAAGTACTTACATTCTTCCCCTATATTTAAATTTCGGTAGCACAGTTCTATGTCGGTAGTCTCATGGCCACTAAAAGGTTCACTGAGTTTGGGAGCTGTCTCTCCTGTGTTGGTTGTACTGAATTAACACACATAACCAGTTACAAAGCAAGTAAAATTTTGACCTGTAATAAGCTCTTCATTTCAACGAAGAGCATTTCGAGACTTCAGCGTTCTCAGACAGATTTTGGAGGATACAATATAGATCTTAAAATGCATGGTTGATTTAGTTTAAGCTGTGATAGTAAAGATGGATAAAAACAGAAATAAGCTCTCACTTTCAAGGTCATTATTTCTCAGTTCTAGGTCATTTGATTTATTTGCCAGCATACTGCAGGCTCTGAGAGCTGAGTAGATGCTTATCCATGGTAACAGTTTTACTTTACCCTACCCAGTGTTGCTACTGATTGGTAGAGTAAAGCCTGGCTTTCAACCACAATGTAGGGGCACAGAGATGCTTAATGGCAAAGCTGGAATCTCTGCTTTCTGTTGAAGCACAGGGTTTGTCAAAGAACACTGTAGATTTTTACCATGCTAGTTTGAAGTGGCTCTTTATCACCTGTTTTTTCTTTGGGAAATCAGAAATCCATGATAGCACCAAAGGACTTCATTTTAAGGCAGTCTGTAGGTCTCTTGAGCAGATGGGAGAAACTTGGATTGAATTAAAACCATATTGTGAAAGGTGATCATTGTACTACTCTGTGCGTTTTCTGAATTTACTTAGGAGGATGTTTAGGAAAAGAGGAAAAGGATTTAAAATACCAAGTTGCCATCCTGGGAGTATAATCCCTGGGGTACTTCCTTTTTTTGAGGGCGCTATACTCCAGAATTCAGCAAATAATTAAAATTAGTCCTGAGACTGCTGACCATCGCACAGCTATTCCTGTCTCAGCCGTGCAGGGAATGCCTCCTGCCAGCACCTCTTCTTCCCTTTCACTGACCCTCCCGTCTGTCCCCTACTTGGGTCCCACTTCAGTCTCACTTTACGGTGAGGCTTTCAGGGCTCTTAGCCAGCGTGTGAACCTTGTGCTCTGTGTGCAGCTGTAGTTAATCCCAAAAGCATGTTCCAGGTTGCTGTTCTCATCAGAAACGTGGGGAGAAAGCAGTGGTGGGAAGATGGGAGAGGGCTCGGCATTCCCACGCGTGACAGCAGCCCTGCGGTTTCCGGGCTCTGTGGGGAGGGAAGAAGGGTGCTGGCTTAGGGAGAGGTTTAGGAGAGCAGCAGCACATTTAAATCACTTCAGTTCTGCTTAGGGCTGTAGCTAAAACTTCCAGAAGTTTGAAGTTCCTATGGCCAATGTGAGAGACTGCGCTGCCAAATTCCGTGATGAAAACCAGAGCAGATGATGGGAAGGCTCCTTACAGATGTCCCTTGCACAGCCACCACCGCCCTTGGATTGATCCTAAGGAACTAAAGAGCCTCTGCAGTGGCTGAGCAGGGGTGTGTGCCTTTCACAGCACCACGAGCTGCTTACATGGTTTATGTTCCATGGTATATCAGCAACAAAGCAGCCCGGGTACAAAGCCGTGTGAAAACTGATCCTCGGTGAAATGGGAATTTACAAATGTGGCATGTTCTGCTCAAAAATAAAATTGAGCTTTACCCATATTACTATTAAAGTATAAAGCTTTAATTATGCCCTAAATCCACTTCTTTAGCTGGGGGGCTCACATGATTAGCAGCAAGGAAAAAAAAAAGGCATCTGGAGAGGCTGTGTGGTGCCATGTTTTCCCATATGTGAAATTTTATACAGTACAAATTATTAAACACCAAACCTCCGGAGAAAGATTGTAATGAAAAATTTAGCACTCCCCCATCAGGCTGCAACTAATTTGCCTTCTGACTAGATCTGAAAGAACGGAGGGCTGTGCTGGTGGTAATCCTTGATGAGTAGCTGGCAAGAGGAAACAAGCAGTATTATAATATAGTGCAGCGGGAGCAGTGGTGTGACGCTTCTGTGGACAGCCTCTCTGAGACACACTTAAGGTAAACATAAAGAAAAAATAAATCACAGTTTTCAGCAAAGGTCTGCGGGTGCATATCCTCTTCCTTCTATTTTGATTTTGGCCTCAAGCTCCCAATTTTCATCTTGCAACACTGGCTCATAATAGAGACGCACAGGAGAGAGGAGACCTGGAACGTGAGTCTCTGGCTCACGTGTTGGGGCATCCTGTCTTACTCATTCACCTTCCCCTGCCCTTCTGCTGCTCACACCCGAAACATCCAGCCCTGCACACTCAGGGGCTACAGCTGTGAGAGCAGGAGGAGCTGCTCACTACTGTCAGAGACTGTTCCCCAGGAGATAGTGATGGTGTTTATAGAAATAGGAAGCTAATGGTGGAATGTCTTTCTACCTGCTTTACATTTTTGTTTGCAGAAGAACATTAATTAGCATTTTCTTTAAATCTGTTAACAGATAATTTCCCTTTTTTTCCCCATCTCCTCCCTCACTACCCTCCTTTTTCCCCTCTCCTTTTATTTTAAGTTTGGCCCTGCAGAATTTTGAAGGCATGTAACTTGACAGGTCAAGCCAAAAGGATGCTGAAGGTAGCCTGATGTGACCGGAGGCACCCACTGTGTGCTTCTCTGTGATTAACCATTGTTACACTCTGCTAGGTGCTTATTACAATTAAATTCTTCCTTCCCAGAGCAGCCTGTGTCATCCTGATTGGCACGGGGAAGAGCTGACAGTGTTTCAGCAATAGGCTGGATTCTCCATGAGCACCTGCTTTTTTCTGGCCAGTTTTTTCCATGTTTCTTGCTAACAAAAGAAAGGCTCCGTGTGACCCCATGGGCAGTTTATCCTGTCTTGTTACAGCTGGAACATGATTTTAACAACAGGAAAGTAACCTTGTCATGTGCAGTGTGTCCACTGGCTCAGAAAGCCCCCGAATCCCACATTTCCTGAAAGAATTTACCCCACCATCCATAAGTTCATACTTGCCTCTAAAAGCCAGGGATCCATTTTGCCTGGATACTTCAGAAGGAAGGGGCTGTAGGCACAAAAATCCTTCTCCTCACCGAGACAATCTAAAATCCAGATTTTACAGTCTAAGTCCAAGAAAACTCAGCGCCTGCAGATTGCTCTTGGCCCCTGCCTGGCAGGGTGTTGATTAATAATTTGAACCTGCAAATCCTCTTTCAACTTCTGTGAAATCTAAATTGCCCATCTGAGGCTTGCTTCTTTCAAAACAATTCTACTGTGATTTTCACTGCCAGCATAATTCTTTGTAAAATAGATAACCCTGTCAGTGGCAAAGCTGTGCCTCACACCTGGAAGGCAGCACAGCTGCCTGGCTGCTGCCGGATGAACGTGGAGAGCAGGCGAGAGCTGGGAAGAGCAGAATGGAAAACTGAGTTCAGAAATATCCAGCTACCTTCTGCTCCCTTTGCACTGTACCGTACATGTTTGTCTGTTTCAGAAGTTTTAATTTTTTTTTGTTAAGGCTGAAATTTTGGGGATAGAACAGGAGCGGTTGGAATCTCTTCGCCTTTAGGAGTCAAGCTGTGAAAATCTCAGTTTTAGGACTTGCCAGAAAATAATGGTGTGGCCGCTTACTCAAGCAAGTCACTGTTTGAGGCTGCTCCTGCCACTGCATTCTCCCTGGGGCAGAAGGAGCTGGTTTTGGGGGATGAAGCAACAGAGGTTTCTGTGAGATGAGTTACGGGCTTTTGCACAGGTGGCCTGGGAGGTGGGAGAGTGCTGCTCCTGCTGCATGGATGATTTTTAGGAGGGACAACACCCAAGAGTTGACAAATGTGTTGTAGTTTGTGAACTTAATGGTGTTACAAGGTGCTTTCATGTTTTCTGTTCTGTTTCCATTTCGGCTCCTTTTTATGGTTTGGGGAAAATGATATGATTTTACTCTTGCATCAGTGCAAATCCACAGTAATTCTATTAATGCAAGAAAAAACAACACCTGGTTTTAGAAACTGTGAGAAAAGCAATTGCTGTGGTATTTTTGAAAAAGGACCTTGTTTGCCCAGTAATTCAATATTGCTCTATCATCTCAATAATGAGAGTTCAGCTCATAATGGCAGCACATTACAAAAAAGGCCGTACAATTTAAACAGGTTGTAAATCCAACTAATAAGTATAAATTGATTTTTAAGGGGAAAAATGCATAAAACTAGCCTTTTACCATATGTTTCAACTCTACCAGAAACCTTACTTGAATGGTATTTCAATGTGCTTTACCTATTGTGCTGCAAACTTTTTCAGGCTCTGTCAAGTTGTACTAAAGCTTTTAAAATACAGATGGTGGTAAAATCCCCAGTGGAAAACAGACTTCTATTTCAAACTTCAGTACTGTTTTTTTCTCTTCTAGTTCATAGCAGATTTTGACAGATCAGAAGAAATATTCACAGCTTGATGCAGCTGGATTCTTCTTTGGCATGAGCAGAAACATCTGGCCCCAAAACAGCACATTTTACCAAAGGGCCGAAATACATGCACATGCATCTGTTGTGCTAATATATTTTCCTGTGAACTCAGATGTTAATTGCTTTGTTTTGCTGAGACAACAGTGTTGGTTCAGTGAATAAGATTGTTTCCTTTAGCCCTCGGTTAATGGTTTCCTTCAGCAGTAATACTGTTTTAAATAGGAAACTGCCAGGTACAGTGTGAGCAGCAGTGAGATGCAAAGTGTTTTGAGCAAGGATATTTATACTGCAGTGGTATCTAGACACGTATTGTTATAAAGCACTTGCATGTCGGCTGAGACAACTATTAGCACAAAAGCTCCATGTGAGAGCAGTTTCACATCTCCAGAACAAATGTTCAATTTCTGCATCAATATTTTAGAGGCTTTGGCCATCCCCGCTTGCTGCTTCTATTGTTCTCTTTCTTCTCGTCTGCAGGCAGCAACAAAGGAACAATGAAGTTCTGGATAATTAGCTGGTTATTTAGCTCTACCCATAGGGCCTTCATGAGTTTTGTTATTTTGGGCTTTGTTCCTTCTCCCACACTTGCTCTTTCAGGTAGAGCTACAGTTCAGAGAAGTCCTTTTCCTGACTTCTGGTCTCTGGATTGAGCTTTCAGTTTTGTTGCCCCTGGTTCTGGGCCCCACTGCTGCTTGTAAAGATCCTGGGGTGTGACAGACCTTGGTCATTTCCCACATCTGTATCCAAGGTACTTGGAAGCCTCCTGCCTTGGGCAGCACTCGGACACAGGACTTTGTGCCACAGTAAAACCTCACTGACCTGTGTATCAAGAGCAGTCCTGAATCCCACCAAATCGTCCCAGTAGCAAAGGCCATGCTCCCTTATCCCTTTTTCACAAAACCTGCCTTATCTGATGGCCTTGTTTTTTCATGCTGTAACTCTACATCTCGTTTTGCTAAAATATTTCCTGTGGAGAGTGTAGGGTTTCCATGTAGTATCCAAGAAAGCAGCAACTCCTTTTTTCACTTTCTCAGCAAGCTCCCCTCTATTAACATGATGCTTTCATTCAAAGAAATATTTGCTTCCATGTCACCCAGGGAGAATGATCTCGTGGGTTAAGATGCAAGATGGTCTCTGTTAAAAGCTGCAGTGCTTTTAGCCATCCTGTTTTCTCTGTAGCTGTAGTCCCAGCCTTATTCCAGGTTCATTGCTTGATGTTCCCAAAGTCATCTGGTGTTTTCATCCCTTCCGAGAAGGATGATAACACTACCCACTGCACATCCTCGCTGTTTAAATTTTATGGGTATTTGCAGAGTATTTGGAGATGCTCTCAGGAAATATTAGTAGGATCATTAATAAATGCATCTTGCTATTACAGCATCCTCTGAGGTGCTGTGGATGTAATTCTAGACTTTCCCACTGAACAAGTAGAGAAAGCAGATGCTTATTACTGTTTAAAATACCTTTCTGCACCAAATGTGACAGGGAAGATGAGTATTTCCTGAAGCTAAGACCATCCTTATGGGAAGGACTGCAGCAGGCTCAATTAACTGGGCTGTTACTTTAATTTCATTTTAGAAGCTTCTTGTTCCAGTTCAAGTTAAATTGATTGATAACTTATTTACCCTGAACAAAATGAAGGTTTGGCTTGACAAGCATTTAGAATGCTTTAAATCACTTTCAAAACAGGCTTTTAGTTGAACTAGTGGACTTGTTTATTTTGGGCTTTGACAAGCCTTTGTGCCCTCTGTGAAACAGTGCAGGTGCAATGGCTCACGTTTCTCTCAGCCTGCCTTAGGCAGGCTTCTCCTCTTCTGGACCCAGCTCATCCCCAGGCACAGCCTGACCCCTTTCTGGAAGGCACCAATTACATTTTTCTCTCCAGAATCAGTGAGGAGAGGGTGTCTAAACACACAGGGAGCAATTCAGGCCAGCTGGATAACCCTCAGTGTGTGCCTGGTGTTTACCTCTGCAGTTTGCCCTTTCAGCTGTATCAAAGCTACCGAGTGTCAGCCAGTCCTTTTGTGACTGAGAAATGCTAAAAACCACTGTTTTGGGGAATGTATAGCTAGTGCCAAGCCACTCCTGTGCTGCTCATCATGAGAGTACAGACAGGGCCAACAACAAGGATTTTTCTCTACCATAAACTACTGAAATCTGTGGGAAGAAGGTAGGGTAGGATCCCAGTCCATCTGCACTGAGCTTTCAGTGCTGGCTTTAGTTCCTTGCATGTTTGGGTAGTGCCCTGTGTCCCTCGATGGTAGCAAGTATCAACCAGCTATTTCAAGGAGCTCTGGGCTCAGCCTGACTGCAGTGCTGCCTTCTAAGAGCTGCTTCCCCTTCCTCAGCTGTGAACATTAATCTCAAAGTTCAGTGATCATTAGCTAAAATAATTGTCACCCCTCTTTAGTTACTCGAGACTGAAAATTACCAAAGAGTTTCACCTTAGTTGCTTAGGCTCTAATTATTGTTAGATTTTTGTTTTCTTCAGGATGTCGATCAGCAAACAGGATGTCCCCTGGGCATTTAGAGGAAATTGCTTCTGTGTTTCCTTGAGGAGCTGGCTGTGCTTGCTCTGGTACTTACAACACTTCTCAAATCAGAAAACTTGCCCTGGTGGTGTAGGAGCTCATGGCCTTACTGAAAGTTTCCCTGACAACTCCAATGCCTTGACTGATCACAATGGATGATCACAACCAGACATGCAGTGATGTTTCAGGTTGCCCCTACTTCAAGTGCAGAGCCAGGGAACTGCTTTCCAGCCCTGCAGAGGTGTGAGGTTTGCTCTGATTTTTGCCAGAGTGCCTTGGTTTATCTGCTAGTGCAGGGAGCCTGGAGAAAATGGCCCTGGCTCTTGTTGAACTGAAGCAGCTGTGGTTAGCTCTCCATTGCCTGGGGGAGACCAGGGACAGCTGGCTGAGGGTCAAAGACCTCTGCCAGGGAAAGGACAGATTCCAAAATCTAGGCAGAGTTCAAGGAGGGGCTTTGTAGAGTTTGAATTAGTAATAAAAGCAAATCATAGGTCTGACTAGAACAAGGTAGGAGCTGGAATAAAACAACTCATGGTGGTGTGCATGGGAATTGTCTCTGCTGTGCTGAATTCCCACTGTAGCCCAGCTCGTGCCAGCCAGCCATCAGTTCCTTCCATGCTGAAGTGGGGGTTCTCTCCTTGCCTTTAATGGCAGCAATTCCCCAGCTGCTGTGAGGCTGGAGCCCTCCTCCTGGGTTTTACAGGATCCTCGGCTGTAACAGGCACGTGACTGTGGGCTGCTTTGTGGAACGGCTGAAGACATGCAATGTCAGGCCAGATCCTGGCCGTGTGGGAGACTCTCCCCTGCGATTTGAACCGTGCCACTGTAGCTTAACCTCACCCCAGTGCTGGACAAGAAACCTGGTTGGGTTTGTTTGGGGTCCATTTCTATCCATGGGAATTGCCTGTTCAATGGCCCCAGGCCAGGCTGTGACTGTCCTGCTGGGGGCAGGGAGCAGCACGGCTGGGGCTCTGCTCAGCACTGTGATCTTTGACAGCAGTTTCTGCAAAATTCATTATTCCCTAGGCAGCCTTTGCATTTATTTATTTACTTTGTTTCTTTTCTTTTTTTCACTTTAGTTTATTAGTTGCACGTGTGGCTTTATCTGGATAAAAATGCATGCAATTTATGCATGCCTACAGTAGCATATGTTTTATATATTGGGTTTATAGGGATGGTACTGATTCCTGAATTAATTTGAACAGCAAATTGTTGTTGTATCTGCACGCAGTATGTCTTTTCTTTTTTTAACATGTATTATATGACACACATCTGGTGGTGTTTTAATTGTGTTATTGTGGTGCCTCAGAGTCCTAGCAATGAATTTGAAACCCAACTGTACTAAGCACAGCTTTTTCACATGGGACACTTGGAGGGGTTGAGCGAATTGTTGAGCAAGAATGTGGGTGTTTTTGTCTCTGCCTCGAATCATGGACAAGAACCCAAAGGGGTTTGCAGGCTGCCTTCACTGTTGGGCAGCATCAGAGCATCAGGAGGCAGCTTTTGTGTCCAGCTCCAGGTCAGGAGAGACCTGCAGTGCTTCACACCTGGAGAGTTGCTGGCCATTTTTGCTTTTTCTAATGGTGGTTCAGTTGACCTCTGTGATCCCCATAGAAGGACTTGGAGCAATCCAGGACAACTCTTCGAGTTTGTCCCACGGGTTAGACTGTGCCTGCCATGGGTCTGTTCAGTAGAGCTGTGCCTTGCTGGTGTACTGGGGAGGCTGAAGACCTTCCAGAATCATTCCTGTCAATGCTGTATCCAAGAGAAAGTGGCCTCTTTTCCCCTGCTGAGGGGTGGGATTTGTTCCCTTTGGGTGTAGCACTGTGCAGGAGGACCATAAGGACACGGTGTCCACTGTCACCCCCCAGCTTTTCCCAGCAGGCTCTGGTTGGCAGCACAGTCCCTCCTCCGAGGAGCTGCAGGCAGCTGCTCTCGTTCCCCATAACCATAGTGCAGCCCTGCTTTGGGGTGTTTGTTCTCCTGAGGTGTGTTTTTCACAGAATTCAAGCTGCTGCCTAAGCTGCCTCTCCCTTCTCTTCCTATTTAGTCCACAAAGGTATCATTGCCATCTATGCATTTTATCTGCAGTGGTTTTGATAACATTTTTCTCAGATATTGATGGGACTATTGAATAGCTGCAAACCTTGTTTAAATCCTTTTACCTTCTGTAGCAAACATTAATGTTTATTTATTGACACTACTTTCTGAGAACTCAGCTGATCTGGTCTCCATTTAAAATATGCTTTATTGATATTTATACAGC
Source organism: Pachycephala philippinensis (assembly GCA_013397055.1). Lineage (NCBI taxonomy): Eukaryota > Metazoa > Chordata > Aves > Passeriformes > Pachycephala > Pachycephala philippinensis. The sequence goes on along the minus strand of VWZT01011586.1, from coordinate 192,640 downwards.
ACTAACTTTTATCAGAATGTCTTGTAATATGAGTGCATCAAGAATCCTAAATGTATCACATTTATCCAGTTTCCTTTTCAACCAAATTTATCGAAGAAATGAAACCAGGCTTACTCAAGAAGATGAATTTTCCAGAAAACCTTGTTGAAACAGTTTAATTGAGTTACTTTACTCCAGTTCTGGTTTTCTTTCCTTCTGCTGCTCAAGCCTGGTATCACAGCACTGTGCCTATGGCAGCCAAGCCAGCCCTGGTTGGTCTTTTGAAATACGCATCCAATGCTTGTCTATTTTCTGTTTTTTCAGTGGATATTCCAAGATCAGTTGAAAACACCTGTGTGACGTGATCTCCCATTCTATAGCTTGTGCAACAGCTCTGGACTTTGTTCTTGGCAAATGTTGTCTAATACCTTCCTTTAGCTATCAGAAAGCTGGGGAATGTCTGTTTTCTTCCCAAGGTCGAGGCTGAAATGCAACTGAATGTTTTGCCTATCTGACATAATTAGTAATAAGTTTACCTTGCTTTTTGGGATCTTCTTTTACTAAAATCACTTTTGAAGGTTATCATCACCTTTCATATTGAAATCAAAACCCTTGGTTTTGCAGAGTAGCATTACCAAAAGAGAACTACTGTAATATACAGAGATATTTTTCTTGGTTGAATTTCCTATTATATTTTGAAACATTTCCTGCAGCTTTGGACAATTTAATATGTATATTAAATCTACTTTTGCTTTGAACATCACAGCTGTTGATATTAGCCTTTAATAGATGGTATCTGTATGCATAGATGGCAGCAATGTTAAAGCTGTCAATTCTGATTGCCTCCTACATGGTGTTTAAAAGCATCGTGTAAGCTCAGCCTAATTTAGTCCATTGGCTCCAGCTGAACACAGCTCTCTCCTTGCTAAGTGGATGCTTAGTCAATCATTCCTCTGTCCTGCTTGGAGCTACTTCCCTTACAGTGATCCTTTCGCTATGGTCCGCTGCACCAGATTGGTAACACTTGATGCATCTGCTCTAAGAGTTCTGAGCTCATCTTCAGTGTGTCCATTTCTTCCCCATTACCAAAAAAAACGTGCCAAATCAATTTTCTATTTGATGCATATTGGATGGCATTTTATAACCGAGAGTCACAGGTCCGAATCATCTTTATGTGAAACTTGAAGCTACAAATCTTATGACTTTGTTCTTGGCAAATGTTCAGCTCTAAGAGGCTCAGAGGCTTTCCATTCTCTCATGGACTATTTATTGGATGCTACTCCTTGAGACCTGTCACCTTGTTGTGTTCTTCACCACAGGCTCCAGGGGAACCTCTGCTCTGCTGCCTAGAGCACCTCCTCCTGCTTCACTGATTTGGTGACTGCAGGGCTGTTTCTCTCGCAGATTCTCACTCCTCTCTCTGGCTGCAACTGCTTCTGTGCAGCAACTTTTCCCCCTTCTTAGCTGTGTTATTCCAGAGGTGCTGCCACCATTGCTGATGGGCCTGGCTTTGGCCAGCAGCGTGTCCATCCTGGAGCCAGCTGGCATTGTCTCCACTGGACATGGGGGAAGCTTCTTGCAGCTTCTCACAGAAGACACCCTGCTACCAAGACTTTGCCACACAAACCCAGTACCTGCCCCCCATTGCCTTGCCTGCCTCTCCAGCCAGCCCTGAGGGCTCATAGGTGCAATCTGTGTCTGTGTGCCCTGTTGTGGAAGGCAGGTTTTAGTTAAATAGGTTGGGAATGCCGTTTCCCCCTCAGCAGTCCAAGTCCCACTCGGGCACAGCGCTGCCTGGCTGTAACCTAAGCAGGTCTGCGCTGACACACTTTATCACTGACGTATGTCAAACCCAGATTTTCCCAGCTGTCTGCTGCCATCTGCCAAGTGCGGCTGGGGGCATGCAGAGTGCAGTTTGCTATGCGGGCCTGATGGCAGCTGTAAAATCGAGCAGTTTTGCCTGCTTAAGCACCAGCTTTTTTCCAAAATAAGCATTAGCTCTCGCATGGCAGCGAGGCTCCTGATCCTGAGAGCGCAGGCCGTGGTGGGGAAGCGGTGCCGGCTCTGCTCCGCAGCCCAGGCCACCTGCCAGCCCAGAAGCTGTGCAAAATCATTGCAGCAGTTCCAGAGCTGCAGAAAAGCCAACCCCACTGCTCCACACGGCCTCCGTGTGCTGGGCACTGGGGAGAAAGGCTTCTCCAGGCCCCCAGGGCACTGGCCTGCTCTTTGATGGCACCTGGCAGAGCCATGAGGTCAGACAGAGTTCCTCCCTAGTTAGAAGTGGCACCAGATCTGCACAAGTGTCTCCTGGAGAGCTGAAGCTGAGCTCATTGCAGGATGTTGCCCTGGCTAATCACAGCGCCAGACAGGAGTTCTTCCAAAGACTGCAAAGGCAGCTGCCCATACCAAAGGAGCTTGGCTTTCATTTGCTCTTAGAAATGGAAGGTGACCCTCATATCTGGTTGCAAGCATTAAGATGTAAAGTTAGGTTCTTAGTGAGTAGTTAATGTTGCTCAAGTAGCTGAGAAACTATCAATAGCTTTTGAATATTTTGATTTTTCACTGATAATACTTTTTATTATAGCAAGTTGTTGAACTTGCCTTACTTTAGCAGCTGCCTCAGTCTAAGCACAGAAATCCTTTGCTAGCATCAATTCAAGTTCTCTGCGTCCCAGAGAGAGGTAAAAACGAACCACTGTGTTACAGACTCTTGACTGTGACACAGGTTATTGATGTAACCAAAAGAAACTGGTAAACCAGGATTAGGAACCAGTGGTCTGTGCAGCAGGTAAATGTATAAACATTAACCTTCGAAACATGATGGAACTGAGTGAGTGCTAAAAAAAGACAATTTTCCTTCAGTATCATAACACTGGTGCTGTTTGCTTCTTCATCATGTCGTATTTAAAGTGAGTTATGGCCAAGACAGCCCATCACAGCATCCACAGCAGCACCACCCAATTAGAAAAACTACTCTAATCCAACCTGATGCTACTGTCATTTTTTAAAATGAGCCCTCCTTCAATCATAAAATACTCGGACCATAACATTGCTTTCTATGCCATATGTCCTTATTTAGAGGGGAAAAAAATGATTGCACCCTTAATTCAAAGGAAACATTTCCCTCTGAGCCAGAACTCAATAAAATGTATCAAAAAAAATTGTGGAAAAGGGCAAGCAAAGAAAATCAAATTGCAGCGTGTGAAACGATTTAAGGAGGGACCTGGGGAATACATAATCTCCAAACTGCCAAGTTAGAGCAAGTATAAAATATACAAACAAGCCTGATATTTTTCCCAGTTGATCTCGTTATGAGGTATGCTTGGGATAGATAAATTTTGTTAGAATGCATTAAGGCTGGATTTTCAAGGAAACAAATCAGAAGTAATGTGTTTAGCTGATTCCACCTTGTTTTGATACGTGGGTCTTTTCAGGTTTAAAGAAGTACATTTTTAAAGCCAAATGGTTTGTTTTGTTTCGAGCATTAAAACCAGAAGCAACAGGGTGACTTTTCCGCCACCCCCCTTCTGGAAAACAGACGTTTATAATTTCAGTGTGGTCTTCAATCACTGGGGTAGAGCTCTGTGCACTGTGTTTCACTGCCACTTATTGTTGCCTGCCTAAAATACACTGAGCTGGCCTTGAGTGCAATCCCTTAACAGACTGTTTCATCCACAAATAGTACTTTTTCCAAGTCTCCAATATATTTTAATTAAATTGTCCATTTGTATTTATTAAGGCAGTTTACTGTCTCCTGCTGCAGAAAGCTGCTACCGCTGATAGTCTACCAGAGAAACATGAGCTTTTCTGGGACTTGATAATAAAATGCAATATGTTAGCAAAAAAGTCTCCCAAAATATTGTTTAAGCATCCTTTTCATGTTTATTGGGAAGGGGACAGGCCATACAATTATTTTTGATAAGTTTTTGGAACAGTTGGCATTATCAATTCTTGTAGCCATGGGAAATCATGATCTTTGTTAGGATGAAATGTTACCTGCAGGAAATTTTTCTTCCTTAGATTAACCCTGTAGAAAGAGTTGAAAAAGGGTCCTTTGGCAGAGCTGATGATAAAGTCATTACCTGCTGATGAGATGTAAAGTGGTGTTCAGCAGCATTAGTTTAGATAGATGAGCATGATAAGGTTGATTCATCCCTGTCTCTGGTGATCTGAAAGCTTGGACCTAAACTCTGGGACTTGGACGCCTCTCAGCTCTACCCACTTATCTCCAAGTGGCTTCTGCCAAAACAGATTTGCCATGAAGTCAGTAACATGGAAATCTGAAGGTTGTGGTTGGTCTGTCCTCTCTCTCAAGACAAATGAAAGTGGATCTTCCAGAGTTTTAAATAGGAATTAAACTTAGTTCTCGAAGTTAACGTGTTCCTGAAAGGAGGTAACTTGGCTCAGTGCTGTGTGGAGCTCTTTGCCCTTCTGATCTGGAAGGGCAGCTTTGTTTTCAGGGACTATTCCTGGCTTCAGAGTGCAGCACAAAGTAGGTGGGTGCCATTCCTGCTGGTGCCTGTCCACTGGCAGAGGTGACAGGATTAGTGGATTAATAGACCCATCTGAGCCACCCGAACAGGCGTCTCTGAGATGAATATTTTAATTATGTCTCTCCCTGAGGCTTCTGCTTTCTGTCTTTCCTTCAGAACTGCGCAGAGAGAGGTTGCTGGGAATTTCTTTTCCCACCCTGTGTGTGTGCAAGACCCGTTTTGTACAAAACAGATACAAACCCAAGCAACAGCAAGGGGTTTAAAAAGAGACTGCTGTGACTTTAAGAGCGAGAAAAAAAACTGTTAAGGAAGGAAAATAAAAATCCCACAGCCTGTTGTAGCAGCTGTAGCTTCAGATCGTGTGGAAAATGAAGGCAGATGATTCAATTTGGCCTGTGCCCCGAGTACATTTCCAAATGCTTCTGTGTGTGCGCAAGATAATGAACAAATATATTGAGATGGCACAAGATCAGTCCGAGTTTGCCGCTGCACAGGCCGTGGAGCTCCCAGTAGGAGCGCACTAGCTGTGCTGGGTTAATGGGGGTGAGGGTCGGGGAGCCCAGCACCTTTCAGAACAACTTAAGAAAAGAATTTGTCTCCTTTTGCCCCAGGCTCCCCGTGGCACTCAAATGGAGCTTGTGATAAATCGAAGTGTATTTATTAATAATGAGCAGGGGCAGCGTGCCCACGATGTGGAAATAGGTGCGCCAAATAAAAACGTGCTTTCCTCTGACATCGGAAAAGCTTAAGTAAATGGAGAGCAGGCTGATCTATTATGATTAAAAAGTGGGGGCTGAGAGCCAACATAGTGGTAATGAAAAAGCCCTTTTAGGGAAACAAGACCCATTCTGCCCATTCATATATTCCTCCACCCCCACCCCACAGGAAGAAGTAGGGAGGGGGAAGTTGGATGGGAGAGATGGAAAGGCAACAGCATTCCAGGATAGCAGAGCTGGAGTTATTACCGGGATGAGTTATGATATTTAATCATGCTACATGATGTCCAACAGCGCAAGGTTCATAATTCTTGGCTCCGAACGTGGCTTGGGTCTGTCTGTGAGCACCTGCAGAATGCAAATTGATCATGGCCCTCCAAACCCTCAGTACCTACCCCCGGTCCTTCCCCGCCGAGCCAGCCCCGTCTGCAGCCCTGGCCCGCTCCTGCCGAGCTGGAAACGGTCTCTTCCACGTTCTCAAACACAAATCTGTCGTTCCTGGTGAAAGCTGGACTGCAGCTACTGCAGAGAGCCGGGATTGCCTGCCACCAGCTTTGCTCTGTGGTGTGTGGTGGGTCTGGGGTGTTATTTATCTTGCAGGAGACTGCTTTGGTCTGGTTTTTAAGCAGCTTTGGGTTTTATTAATGCTTTTGGAGAATTCCCTTAACTTCAGCGATGAAACAGGCTCTGCTGGAGTAAGACTTCAGCACCTATTCAGTGTTTCAGTTCATATGTATGGACATTAGTGTCTAGAGTTTGGAAGAGATAAATTACTGAATAGCTTCAGTTGTCTCCTTGTGCCTTTTAATTTTGTTGCAGCTTTGCTCTCCTGAAGTGACACAGTAGTCAGCCTATGTGTAAGATAAGATTCCCTCCCACCTCCAGCCCTCAGGAGAGGAGGCCGAGGAGCACCTTTCCAAGCCCCTCTCCGCAGAGCTTTGGGCATCGGAGTTATTTTGAGACATTTTGTTTCTCAGATGGCTCCCAAAACACTTTGAGCAGACCTAAGGGCAACTCGATCAAACACACTCGGGTTTGGCCCACACACTTCCTCCTGCTGTTCCCCAGTCTCTGTTTTGGCTCTGTTATGCTGGCTGGAACCCTCCAGTTCCAGTTTGAAAGACAGACAGTTTGGATTAATCCTGCCTCAAACAGGGCAAACCCATCCACAGGATTGTTTCTGCTCAAGGAGCTGGGTGCTCCCAGTGGGTAACGCAGAGGCATGGGGAGATACAATGTGTGTCCCAAAAGGATTTGATTTTGGGTGAGAACAGCCTGTAATGTTGAACTGCAGATGTAATTCTGGTTGCTGAAGGACATTGCCACTGTGTGTAAATACCCTGGACAATCACTATGGGCTGCTCAAGTTTTATGGGCTCATCCACCGGAGGCGTTTGATCCCAGTGCCTGGTGTTGCACTAACGCCTCTGGAAGTCCCTGGCAATGTGCTGTATGAGAGGATGCAGCGTGTTTTGCCCGTTGATTTGGGGAGTTGGTTGTTTGGGTCTGTGCTGAGGTGGAGATGACATCCCCAGGCTGGGAGCAGGGCCAGGAGCCCACCTCACCTCTGGCCCACCTCAACTTTGCAGACTCTGGAACGGTAATGACTTCTTCCAAGGGAGAGGAATACTAGTTTTTATAGTAAAATTCAATCGGGGAACGTGGTCAGGAGGAATTTCTGGAACTCAAGCAAAAACACCCAGAGAAAATCACTAGAAATCAAGCAGCTAAGGCAGTGGCAACTTTGGGTAAGAAGCTTTTGACCAGTTTGCTAATACCCAGAGAGTGCCCATGAAACCAATGCATCCATTTAGCAGAACAACTTGTCCTCCTCGTTGGGTCCTGCATGTGGCTCATTAGGGTAATTACTGATGAATTAAGGCAGCTTGGCTGAGCGCTGGGGCTGCGGGTGTGCGGGCTCCCCTGCTGGCAGGCAGCAGGTGTAAATGAACAAGATCTGTCAAAAAGGCTGATGACCCTCTTAATTCACAGCAGCAAACTGGGGACAGAGGTAGTGCAGCAAGTTTAATAATTGATATTTACTTGGAAAGGTTAATGGCAGCAGTGATGCTTCTAATTTGCTTGCCCGTGCAAGACCTTGTCAGGTCAAATTGTCTCAATTTGTTACTGTGTGTGTAGGTGTAGTTTTCCTTTAATGAAATTTGGAGAAAAGAAACAGGTGGTGTTTGGAGCTGACTGTAACTCAAGAAAAGCAGCAAAAGGTTCCAGTCTGGTAACAGGTTGGGTGAGTCTGGGCTAACTTTAAACAGCTGGCAGTTTAGTCCTTTCGAATTAATTCTAGCAACTATTTGCACTTGGGAAGGTGAAAGGATTTGGAATGGCATAATTTATTTTTCCTTTAACTTGCAGCTGTCTAGGAGTTGTTTAGGTCAGAAGTGTAATAATTTTGACAGGCTTTGATGTGTTCCTTGCTGGGAGGGGGAATGTTATGGATCAGAAATCAGAAAGCTGCAGAATTCAATGGGCATTTCTGTACTGTATTAGGGAAATTGTAATTCTGCCCTGTAGTGGTTAAGTGGTTCCTATTTCAGGGAGAAACAAAGCACCTGCTGCGTCTGGAAGGATTGAAATTGGCAGGTCAGATACTTTACATCCAAGAGTTTCAGAAGAGCTGGCTGATGACTAGAAACCAGTGGAGCTGGGTTTTGAGTAAGTGTAGAAAGACCCAGATGACAGAAAAAAGCTGGTGTGCCAGTGTTATGAAAGGCTGTAATTAATGGGGTATTACCATTTGTCTTATTGGCTTGGCATCAATCCTAGGCAAGATAATCGGATAGCTGAAGTAGTAATTGCTTAATAAAGACCTAAAAAAAGAATAAAATAAGTGAATGACAATCATTTAATGTATTTAGAAAAAAAAAATCTTACCAAATTTACTTAATTATATGTGGAATTAAAAATTTGATGGCTTATGGCCAATATTGATGTAGTGTGGTTAGATTTCTCTTCGTGATGTTGTTGACCCATTTATTAAGGCAACAGACAATATGGATTGAACATCGTGAACTTCAGGTGGATTATTTCTTGCCCTGATACGTGGTGCTGGTAGTTGCAAATGCAAGCTCACTGTTGTTGGAAATGCTTCTAGCAGATCCCAGCAGGGATTGCCCTTCATTGCTGTGCTGTGCTTTTGAACATTTTGACATAGGAGCAGAGATGAAATACTGGTCTTGATAGAAGTTTGCAGGTGGGCAACGTATTGGAAAGGTGGTGTACAAGGAGTGAGACAGGGCACTGTACTGAGGGTGGTGGTCGAGTGATGAGGTGTCCATGAAAAAATTTTGATTTCTATCTCTTAGATTTGTCTACAAGTCTTGTCCTGCAGAAGAAAGTGTATTGGTGGGGTGTAAGGTGGCAGAAAGGCATGCAGAGCAAGGACATTAATCAGAAATTTACTGAGCATGATACTTTTCCTGTCTTCTGCCACCCAAGCCCATACAGGGCTGTGTGCTCTGGATGAGAACTGGAGCTCATTGTCCTTACAGTACCCTAAACATTGCATTAAAACATTTACAGACTGTGGGGCACTTAGCTGGCAGCACTATCCAACATCCATGGAGCGCAGTGATCAGTGCTCCCAGCACTCAGATTGCCATGCCCAGCATTCCCAGTGTTCCCAGTGCCACAGGGGCAGGGCTGCAGGGGTTACATCAGCACCATGAGCAAACCCTGCTGGCTGCTGGCACTGCCATGGAACAGGACAGCAAGAAACAAAGGGGTTTTATTGCCATTAAAAATACCAATTTGTACAAGCCGACATTTTAAATAGTGTAATTTAAATGGAACCAAACTGATATGAATAGAACCTATTAATAAATTAAACACTTCTTTCCACCCAATATTTCACGAGGGAATTAGCAGAATAATTTGTTAGTAAATGAGCCCAGGAATGGAGCTGTGAATGACATCTATCCTACCCCTCTCCTCCCCCTGTAACACTCTCTGCAGATGTAAGAGGAAGGTTGCTGTGATTTCAGACATTGGCTCTCTCACTTCTATGCAAACACAAGCACAACTTCAGGTGGAGGGAGTGGGATGATTTAGCAGTAAAAGCACCAGCCTTAGCTGTAAGAGTTAATCCTGCTCTACTTCAAATTCTGTGTGGTCTCTCAAGCAAGTTGTTTCAGGCCAGCGTCCCTCAGTGGCCATGGTGACCTCTCAGTGCAGTCACTGGGGTGGCCCCAGGGCACGTCCCTGGGCTGGGAACCGCTGACCTGGGTGGCTCAGGCAGCAGCAGCAGTGTCACAGCTGAGGTGTGCTGGGAGCAGAGTGAAGGACGTTTGTCTGTCCGCTTCCCCCTCCTGTCAGGCCCAGAGGGCTTTGGCACAACCTCGGCTGCTTCCAGGAGTGCCAAAAGCACCTTCCCTCTCATGTTAGTGAGCAGGAGTGTGGACACACGTGGTCAAGCACAGCTCCAGAGAAGCCCCGTCGCATTCCAGCCTTTCCACGGTGGCGTGGGCGTAGGAGTGAAACATTGACTAAACTGCTGTCGGCAACCTCGGGAACAGGTGGCAGAGCAGTGCTTGAAAATCTCCTTTTTCCCCCTCCTTCTTCTCCCTCTAGATGAAGGTCCCTACAAGCAGAAGTGGCAGAAATAGCGAGGAAGACAGCATCAGGGAGGCCACAAGCTCTCAGCGGAGCAGCTCAAGGGACCGTCTCAGTGATGTAAGTACCATTCAGGAGAAAGCATCGCTTCATTGCAGCAATTCCCGCTGCTGACATGGCTTTTCATAAATCTTGCTGAACAAATGTTGGCATCCAGAGGTCACTGTGTAATAACTTTTTTTTATGTCGTGATTGAGTGTTACGGCATAAGTGGTTGAGCTGCCTTGCAAACACTATAATCATGGTGCAAATAATATGATAAGCGAAAGATCAGAGATGGGAAAACAAAATGGAATTGTTATTCCTTGGGGAAAAATGGCTTGATGTTTTGGTTTGTTTTTTCAAAGAAGTTGTGTTAAAAAGCTTTTTACAGCATCTTTGGGTTTAGCTGCTGCACGTAATCACATAGTTTGGGTGCAAAGTTAGTTCATCTAATTTTATGCTTCCTGCTGCCAAGATATGAGAGGGTTTTGGGGGAAAGCTGTCTTTCTCTCAGGAAATTCGATGGTACGTTGAGTGAAATGTTATGATAAAACAAAAGCAAACGGTGTCTTAGTGTGTAAACACACAAATGGGCTTTTGAGTCACCAAGAAATCAATGGCAGTGCTGGGATAATTTTATATGAAGGCTTTTTGTGTTAGCAATTAGCATTTCGCCTTCATTAAAACATGATTTTTTACTAATTAGGACCTTTCCCGTTAGGAGAGATTTAAATGAAGAACAATAATCAAACGCTGGCACGAGCATGTCTGAAATATTAAATTTGCCATTTCAATGGCAAGCCACAGAAATCCCAGAGCGAGTGGTTTTCATGTTGAGTTCTATTAATGTAAAATATGCTTCATAACTAAAACCTGTCACAGAAAACGGCTCACACCAGCTAAATTCAATTGGACAGTTAATTTAGCTTTAAAATTGAAAACACTACCTCCGCTTCAGGATGCAAAAGGAAGAGGGGGGGAAAGCCTTTGATAAGTGTAATGTATTTGCTATTAAGGCTTTCAGAGCCCATTCTACAGGAGGAAAAGGGAGAAAAAGGGGAAAAAATGGCTCCCACAAATGTGTTTAAAAGCTGAAAGTATTTATTAAAAATGTCAGCAGAAAAGTGCTTTTGGCAGATTAAAGCGGGATTCAGCTTGACAGCTCTGACAGGGAAATGTGACGGGGGAAAATTCTCTCTACATGTTTGGAGTGTGAATGGGGCGCTGTAAACAGCCGACGCAGTGGGAGGAAGAGAAAAATAACGTGTCCTGTGATCTGCTTCCAGGATTGCGAGCCCACGCGCCGCGGTGGGGCCAGGCAGCCGGGGGGGGCCCGGGACAAACCCCCTTGCTGTGGGATGGCTTTGGCTGTGTTATTAGTCAATAATGATGGTAATTTTATATCCACGTACATCGATGCGATTCTCTGCTTCCCCTCCCCTTGGCCACTCGTGACAGGTGCATGAGCAGGAATGTCTGGGAGCTGCACTGCAACGTGGGGCTGCAGGAAAGGAGTAACATATTCCAGCTTAGCCATTAGCTTAGGTCAAAGCGTTAAGTGGTCTTGGAGACTTTCCTTGTTAAGCCGATGCACTTTCAGTATTTCTCCTCCTTTCCCTTTGCCCCCAAAGTTGCAGGCTGAGCCTGTAGGAATTGACTCTTAGTGCCTAATTCCTGCAAAATCTTCAAAGCCTATTCAGCAGCCAGTGAAATTCAGTGGGAAACAGGCACTCTGTTCTTTTTTAGTCAGCGGAGATGCTTGGGCAGCGCCTGGAGGCTGGGGCACACTTCAGAGCTTTGCTGAAGCTGCTCTCGTGACCTGGCGACCCTTCGCAAATGAGAATTTTTCAAATTAGTAATTAAACAGTTTGAAAAGTAAGGTTCATGAATCACAGAATGCTCTTCGTTCATTATTTGATGAGTGCAATTTAGCTTTAATTACATATAACGCTGCCTCGCGTACTGGTACATGTTCTGTAGCCTATTTAGCGACTGCCTGAAAGTCTTGGGAAGTCCCGCGGGTGCAATCAGATGGCTTTCCCCATTTCTGTGCAGAGGGATGAGGAGGCAGACTGGTTCTCTTACTGCAGAGAGGGAGCAGGGAAAGGGAGAGGAGACAACAACATGCTGCCGAGTATCGATTCCTGCAGGATTTTCTGTCCAGCCGTGCCTGGTCCCTGTTGGCTCTGGAGCTGGATGTCCCAGCACGCTGTTTAAATAGCTGCTGTGCCACTGGACTGGCACAACTCCTTACATGCCCTCAGGATCAGGACCACAGGGCAGTCAGTGTGTCCAGGGAAGGCAGGGACTGTTTCCTGGAGGTTGGTGGTTTCAAACCAAGGCTCCAGCACCCGGCGGTGCCCTTGCAGATGGATGCTCTGCAGCAGGAGGCACCTGGGCTGTTTCTCACTCTCCTGCTGTTCCTCAGTGCATTTGGCCTTCAGGACTGCCTTTTGTGCTGCCTTTCCCTCCCACGCCTGTCCCCATTAACTGGGGTGAACAGTGGAGTGAATGAGGCAGGAGGTGGCAGGTCTGGCTGCTGCAGGGCAGCACACCGCAGGTGTGGTGGGAAACGTGTGTATCCAAGTGTCAGCTGTAGCGGTGCCACCTCAGGAGCGCTGGGTCCTGCCTCCAGCTTCATTGTGGATCCCCATTTCAGAGGTGCTGTTCTGAACAGCTCAGCCCCTCTGTGCCATTTGTTTCTTGAGGTGACTTGTTCAGTGGGATGCCAGCAAGTTGTTCTTTATTTACATTAATGCATGTCATTAGTCTCTAATGGACCATGAAGTCAAGAGGTGGCCTGGTCTGTCGTGGAATAATTGCACTCTAAAGAAAACTGAGGCCAATGATTGATTATGTTGTGCACACACACACACACACACAGCCACTGGTTTGTCCACAACAAAACCCAGAGCATTTTGCTCCTTCCTTGCCACAAGTGAAAATTCTGTGGGCAGAGAATGATACAATTTCATAGCGAGACAGTAATTGTCTGGCTTGTATAGTAAGTCTTTCCAGACATTACACCAAGTGCCATTTATTATGGGTCATTGGGGGGAAAAAATGCTTATTATGATCTGGTGAAATCATCTCTGGCTGCAGAGGTTTGATTTGTTGAGGCTGGGCTCTTCTTTGGGATGATGAAACTTCAGAGCAGAAAGCAGTGAAGTTTTAGCCCAGGTTTTGCGGTACGAAGAGGGAATGGGAATCTGCCACGTTTTTATGTTCCCAGTGTTGGTGTAAAATTCCCCTAAAAACTACTACAAAGCTGACATCCCTCTTACACATGCACTCTTAGGTCTTCTACAACCAAAACAGAGTCAACAGCCTTTTTCCAAAATGGGATTTTCCTCTGCTGTCTTTCAGAGTGAGGTAATTGGAAGTTGCCAGAGAATTAAGAGCCAGATAAGCCATATTGCTATTTTGTTGTGTTGACCCAAGTAAAAGTGGAAAGCTTGGGCATTTTGTTTTGGTTTTCCCCATGTTCCATAATTGTCCTAATCTTTTCTGATGTCCTGAACAGTCCAAAAATCCACACAGAGCCTTGTATAATGGCTTGAAAAAAGGGTTTTTATCTTTTTCTTGACCCATCAGCTTAAGAACTGCCTGCTTTTTAATGGATTTTCTCCCTCACTAAATTGAATGGATCGTCCCTCATTATCATTTAAATAGAAGCCTCACTCCCTGTGAACATGGAAAATTTGAATGTGGTAGTAGAGCTGTGATAATTTGAAATATTCGGAAGGTGGGGGCAAGGAGGGGGAACAGGCGGCAGAGTGCAGAATTGCTGAATATAATTGTCATGGATTCTCAATTTTGTTGCCACAAGATGGGAAAATAGACTAATAATTGTCTTCCAACCCTAGTAGAATAGTTGCCCTAGTTAGCTGAAGCTAACACTCTAATTGTCATGGGGGCACAGAGATGAATGAGGATGTATGCAGGGCACAGCCAGGGCTAAATTGAGTGATATACTAAGGCAAAGAGCAAATTGGCAATTATTGGCCCAGCTGAAAAGGTTGGCAGGTGTGCTGCTTTCTCAGGAGCCCTTAGGGGGAAATTGGAAATATAAAATATCGACCATAAATACTCGCTGATTAGGAAATATGTTGCAAGAGGTGCTGGCCACTTAAGAGTCAAAACTCTCCTTTCAAGGGATTGGCTTCAGCTGTGCATAAAACCAGCAAGCACTGCTACTAAGTTGTTGAGAGCCTTTCCCTCTCATCCCCCAGGCTATCTTTTCTAATTTTTCATCATCCTATCCTCATATGTTTGTTTGTTTTTCTTTAAACATAACAAACAAAAAGCAGTCTTTTAGGAAATGCAAGGATTTTCGTCTCTCTAAACGTTCTTTGATAAGTGTTTAGCATATTGTATAGGCTAGATATAAAATTCTCTCTCTGGTAGATGAATACAAAATAACTTCTGTGATTTCTAATTCAGGCAGTTTGCTGTGATCTGCTTTTCTTTGTGTGCCATCACAGGCACTGTCTCCCCCTTCCCTCCTACTTTCCGTACCACGCTTCCCCTCCTGGGGCACGGGGATTAGAGCAGCAGCGGGGTACAAAGCTGGAGGTGCCTCACGTGTGCCTCAGGCTGAAGTGATGCCAGAAGCACAATCAGATGAGCCTCTGAAGTGAGGATTGGACCACATTCACACCACAGCTCCCTGTTTATCCACACCGTAAACTTTGATGCGTGTGGGATGCCTGGTCTGGGCTCCCAGCAGGGTGGCAGTGGGACCTCAGTGCCATGGTCAGGGGTGTTACAGGGAGCATTGAAGGAGTTTTTGGAAGGCCTGGGGTAGTAACATGTGGGCTGCAAACTTTGTGGCGTGTGCTGTCCATTGTTCCCCACGTGTGACACACTGGGATGGGATCTGCAGTTTGAAGAGAGGAATAAGACCATCCTAGGGAAATAGAGTAGCAACAGGATAGTTTTAAGACCCCTTGCACAAACCATGAGTCTTGGGAAACTGGTTGGAATATACATTCAAGGATCATAAAACCTTGCAAGTCCCATTCGTCTGGAGGCAAAAATTCCTGTCCCTTCAGCACAGAGTCTGCTTTTATCTGCGTCCCACAAAACGCTTGCATGACAACGGCTTCAGCAGAAATTAAGTTTTAATGACTGGCACAAAGTTTCTGGTAGTGAGGCATAGTTAGGAAGAAAGAAAGTCTGGAGAAGTTTTGTGAAGCTGGCAGAGGTGATGGTTTGAACGGGAGCAGCACTCACATAGGTTCTGTGCGTTTCAGAAGTGTGAGGTCTTTTCCTGTTGTTCCTGGCTAACTGCACTCAGTTTATTCATTCCTGGTCAGGGGCTGTCTTTGCCCCTGCTGTCTGCAGCCATCAGCTGTAGGAATCCGAGTGTCCTGGGTGGAAGCTTTCCTGTAGCTTATCCAGCCAGTTACAGATGTTCAGAGCTTGTGTAGTTTGATACCTTACCAGACTGGTTTTGCAGTGTTTCTGAGCATAACACTCTCTGTTTATCCAACAGAATAAAGTAAGTGAATTCAAGAAGGAACACATTCAAGCGTTGCATGACATCCAAATCATTCATCATGTGTTGTGGTTATCTTGTCAGGTCCGGGTTTCTAATCTCAGCCAACATCAGATGCACTGGGTGACCTTTGCCACGTCAATTGAACTCATTGTATCAGCAGACAGGAGTGGGGCTATGGAAATTAATTGCATTAAGAGACTCCGTGTTAAGGTCTGGGATATCTCCTGCCCTTGGCTCTTTTTGCCCTCCTCCCCACTTACCCTTCTCATTCCAAGATATTTGAGTTTTATAAGGGACTTGCTTGGGAAGGAAATATGAGACTTCTCCAATATTCAAAGCTGAACCCATATTCTGTTGTTGAATGCTCTGTAAATGACCAAGGGAAGGGTTAACACGTGCAATTCCTGCTGCCTCTGACCTCTCTGACTCTGGGACTGGGAAAGAGTGGAAGATGGGCACAGCTGAGGTGAGTTTCATCCTGAACAGGTGCTATAAAACAGAATTCAAAATCAGATCTCTCTGGACATACTATTGATTAACTCTGCTGAGTGCTAACTAAGCAAATCAGGCTTGCAGCACTGGGCCTATGATAAGTTTGGGCCTGTGATTGGCAAGGCAAGATTTGGCACTAAGTAGGAGCTGGGAATTCTGTCTCAGTTCCCTCCTCTGCTGGGGGCTTCTCAGGTGCCATCTGAGTCTTTCCCTGCCTCAGTTTCCATGCTAACACAAGGATGGCATTAACAGTAGGGTTGGAGGCTGGTTTTGGGGACTGTCCTGTGCCACACAGGAACAGCTGTTGGCTGAAAACAGCCGTGTCAACAGCTGACTTGGAGGTACTTGGTCCACTCTTGGTTTCAGCCAACAAAAGTGGCACATGTCAGAAAAGCAGGAATGAACTCTTGACATTTCTGGAATATGTTAATTTGTGTCCTTTAGCCAAAGAGGAGGGAAGGGAGCACTACAAACGAGCTAGTTTTGTGGTTGTGCTGCCATCACCTGCTTTTAACTAATCCCCTTATAGTTAGGTTTTATATCAAGGACACAAAAGATCCGAGTTGAAACCTGCCTGACCCATTGAGAGTAGGGAGTTGGCTTGAGGTGCCCTATTACCTAGATTATTACTGGATTTTAAAGCCCTTCCTGCTGTCTTTCGAGTTCAATAAGTAACCCAATAGCTTTAAGAAACTGAACAGAGGGTGTCTTAATTTCTTTTGCATCATGAGAGCAGTGGAAGGCCATGCTTTTATTTATATAAGGGAAATAACTTTTCCTGTCAATTTAATAGACAATCTTGGAAAACCTGCTGCAGGTTATTGGTGAGATTTTCTCATGATTTTCTTTTCTAAATTGCAGTTGCCATTTTTATCACTAAGAAAGAAAGAAATCTTTTAAATACAGTTGCAGATAGCAGTGTAACTCAAGCTCTCAAGGACATCAGTGGGGGGACAGTAGAGTCTTTCAGCAGTAAGATTTTGCCTTTGCTGCCAGAAAGGTGTATTTTTTCTATATCCAGTGTAATTAACATGAGAGCTATCCCAGGGTAGAAATAATTCACTCTGTGACATAACTGAAATGTCTCGTCTGTGCTGTCTGGTTTTGTTTTTAACCTTGGGCTTAAAAAGAACCAAAAATCTTCTGTTGTAAAAGAGCACATCATCTGCAAAATATTATAAGCCATTTATCTTTATGCACAAATGCCACCTAGCAGTGCAGCTCCACTTCTGCATCATTAAATGCACAGACCATGCTCATTTTGCCCCTAACTAATAACAGTCTCCCCTAGGAACGCTGGGTGTCCCAAACAGCACTGGGAGAGGCAAAAGCTGGTGCTGAGGCCAGGCAGAGAGGGCTGCTGCCCTCCCTGAGGGGATGCTGGGGATTGCTGTGCAGCTGGAGCTGTGGGTGTGGAGAGCTCAGGCAGAGGGCTGGAATTCTGTGCCTGCCAGCCCTGCTCTGGGTGGGCAGTGCTTGGGCTGTGGGGCACATCCCTCCCCACGTCCCGCTTGCCCTGCACTGCTGGGGTTTGCAGGTGCAAAGGTTTTTGGAAAGGAACAGCACAGCAGCTGTTGTGTCTGGCTGCAGGGAGCTGCCTGGGTGGGGTCAGGATCCTGGCTTGGAACTGTGTGTGTTTGTCAGCCCCTTTCCTGCCTGCTGTGGTTTCTCCAGGCACTGAGGGCCAGAGCTGAGCCTTTTTGGGTGCCTATGTTGAAGCTGGTTTGGGTTTCAGTCTCAGGTGAGCCAAAGGTCCCAGGTGGGTGCTGTGCTGGTGGGTGCAGCACCAACAGGAACGTGGCTGCCTGGGTGCCACGGCTCCATCGTACCCTGCTGCTTGAGGCCCTTCCAACAAGGAGAAAATTGACCCAAACAGCAAATAGACTCTTTGGAGAGTGAGAGTTTTCTGACAGCCCTCCATGTAAGTGCTCCTGTCCTTGTAGGTAAGAGCCTCGGTAAGTTGTTCCAGCTGAAGCCTTGCCCCAGTAATTACTCCTGCCAGACAAGCACTCATTCACTGTGAAAGGAGGTTTCTTCAGCTTTGGGTAGATGCCAAGTTAAACTTCCACTAAGATTTCTTGTATTTGCAGCCACAATTGATTACTTTTCTCATTATTTGATCTTGATATAGAGACATACGGATTGAGCCATGTTTGTGTTAACCCCCAAAGATTTTTTTCTTTAGGAACATCCATCACAGTTGCACACAAACTGTTCTGCTCTGGCACTTGGAGCTGATATTCGCTGGGGTTTTTTCAGAATTGCTACATGTGGCAATTGGTATGGATCTGCCTAAAGAGCCACAGTGTTCCCAGCTAACCAAGAAAGCAATAGTGGTTTGTTAGATGTGCAGCAAAATGCATGCAAACAGCCCTGGAGAGTGTGGGGCATGGCTGTGCATAAACCTAATTGTTGGATAAGATTTTACAAGTTGACTCCAAAGTATTCACCAGTTACTAACTTTATATATGCCGTAAAAATTCTGAGGGAGGGGGAAAACCCCACCCTTTTTCACTGCTGATTTTCAGGAAATTTGATGTTAAAACTTTTAAGAGAGAAGAGGCTCTTGGATGTGAAAAATGCCAGAGTAAATTGCCATTCAGTTTTAATTATTTCTGATGTAACACTTTATTCAACAGCTGGTTTTATTGTTTTCTACTCAGTGGTTTTAAACCAGTGGTCTGCAGATTCCTGGGGTTCTTGGACAGCTTGGGATGCCTGAAAGTTGTCTTAAGAAAAGCAGGTCTGTTGTTAGTGCATTTGTTGTCCAAGAGTGCTCCATCCCAGGAAAACATTTTGTGTGTGCACAAGGCTCAAAGATTGAAAATAACTGTGAGAGTGAAAATGCTCTGAGGCTGTCTCCCTAGAGAGAAGCTTCTAATGAAACCTCTTGTTTCTGTTTTTAGTTATTATTTCCAATTTGTTAGACCTTGTCATTCTTGGTTAAATCTCAGTTGATGGAGGGCTGGAGTGAGAACTTCCACCCTTTCTCCTTTCCTCCTCCTGCCTTTCCAAGCAGGTAATTTGCCTCCTCGTCATTTCTGTGTTTACTTTAGGTGAACTGCCTGATCAAGCTCTCCAAAGTGTTGGAACACATAATTGTGTTCAGCTGTTTGACATACTTATGTAGATAGGATATTGTTCTTAACCTTTTTCAATACAAGGCTGAATTCCATGAGTACTTTGGGGTATAGGGTACTTAGAGAGAGGGGTAAGTTTGTCATAGTTTCTCAAAAATAGGGGTAAATGCTACCACCCTTCATTTTGCTGGTCTGTAGCTTTATTTCTAGGCAGTCTATGTTAAAGAGGTTTATAAATAAATCCCTACTTTTTTTTGGTAGTGTTTGAAGGCAGTGGCCAAATCCATGTGCCATCTGCAGAAGGTGGTAATTCAAATGCTGTTATCGGTGTTGTTGCTGTCTCAGGCTCCCCAGTGGAAGCTGCCCTTTTCCAGCAGCACAGAGGAGCTACAGCAGGGCAAAGGGGCAGGGGCAGATGCCAGGGTGTGGGGACTGGCACCTTGTCACACCTTGGCTGCAGACCCATGTGTAAGAGCTGGGCCATACCTTTCCTTCTGTCTGGCACCCTTGTTCTTGTGCCAGCGGGTGAGAGGGTTAACAGGGAGCCCTCCTCCCACACCCACATAATTGTAGGGCTTGGCTGTTGTCTCTTCTTGGCTTTGGGAGCTTTCCTCCATGGGCACTTGGCTGGAGAATTGTCTGTCTGGTGTCAGAGGCAGGTGCAAGCCCCAGAGCTCACATGGGCAGAGCAACAAGACAATTGCATCTTCCACTGAGAGCAGGAGTGTGGAAAAGGTTTCTGTGTATATCTAGGTATCCTCTGATCAAAAGGTTTTCAAAGTGCTAGTACAAAGGCACTGTTATCTTGCTGGTGAAAAATTACAAGTATTTGCAATCAGTTTGCATCAATCTCTTTAGGGTATTGTGCTGTGCTGATTTAGTAACATGATAACTTCTGGCACTGCTGCAAAAAGACAAAACAATCCCCAAGATCAGCCTGCAACAATTCAGTATTTTTGGTACCCACTAGAACATCAGTCTTAGAAACAGGACTGCTAAGACTCCCTGGATCTTGTTTAATAAAATCATGTAGTGAGGGCATCATGATTATAAATCACACTTGGAAATTGGCCTGCAGAGTACTTGCTGGGTTATGTGGTGTCGTGTGTTCCTGGCTCCTTTTTAATTTCCGAAAAGAAGGCATATAGCAGCAGCTGGAGCTAGAGGTGGAATTCATTTAGCTGCTTCGAGAAAGCCACTGCCAGCAAAAACCCAGCAGCTTGACAGTCTTTGGTCGTAGAGAGGGGAGAGGGATCCAAGTGACTGGAGCTGGTGTAATGAGAAGGAAAAGAACCAAATGATTTGGCAGCATGTGAAAGAGGTAAGGATGTGGTAAAGAAAGGAGCAGGAGGAGCTGAAATGAAGAGCAGGAGTAAACAATGTAATTTAACTTATTCAAAAGGGACAGAATGCTTATTAAAGCTCTGAGAGATGATAAATTAGTGCTTTGCTGCTATTGTTATTTCAGATAGAGTTGTCATATGGTAATGCTGCAGCAATGAAGGCTGGAGGCTCACGGATTCAGAGAGGGGAATGGAAAGTGGGATATTTGGTTACATGATTGAGAGTTGGAGTTGATGAGGCAAAATGCTCAGCCCTGATTCTGGAGAGGATCCTCACATGTGCGTGCTGTTCCCAGGAAGGTGCCGTCACATCCTGAAGAGGGATGGCTCAAAGTGTGTGTCCTGCTGCTATGAAGACGTGTCCCACGCTGAGAGCTTTTACCTTGGTCGGGAGGAGCTGTCGAAGCCCTGCTCTGCCTTATGAAACCCTGTCTGAAATAGCCCCAGAGCCCTCACCTGGAAGTGTTCTTTGGCTGTTACTCCTGTGGCAGCACACAGAGTATCAGGAGGTCGTTGGAGGTTGTGGAGTTTTCCCCTAAGGAATACTGGGCTGGGGGAGGGAATCGCAAAATGATTCTTATCTTACATTACACAGAATCTCTTGCATTACTTACTGTGGCATATTGTTTCCTCCCACAGAGTTCTGCTCAATCGCTTTCAGGAAGAGGCTACTCCGTAAGTCATTTTACAGCTAATTCTTTCACTTCTGTTGATGTTGATTGCAGAGGTTTACACTACCTATTGCACAGCCACTGACATGGAAGAAATGCAGAACAGAAACTGGGTGAGAGCACAGGGCTGTCGTGCACCTGGCAGGGGACTGCCCTGACGTGTGAGAGTGCATTAAGAGCCTGGGGGCTTCTTAATTTAATATTATACTTATAGGGAGGGGGTTTTTTGTCGGTTTATGGTGTATTTCAGCTAGATAGTCACCTCTGGAGAATTACAAGACCTGAGTGGGGAGAGTTTTCAACACCAGCAGGAGATGCTTCCCTCCTCTCCTCCCTCCCCCATACAGGTTTTCATTTGTGTGTTAAATACAAGAATCAAATACACGATTATTCCCGTTTTATGAAGAATTGCACCCCTCACCATTGTGAACAAAAAAAGTCAATATTCCCCTATTTACAGGCTCTGAGTTATAAAACAAGCTCGCTTGTTTTCAGAGGAGGGTGTTGCTGGTGTTTCCTTCACGGGAGCGTCACAATGTTCTAGGGTGGTGTTACAGGGTCAGGACACGTCTGCCTGTGTATGCAATGTACCAGACTTGTTTAATTGTCCTTTTCTGTTCATATGTACCTTGTTTGTATGTGCAATAATGACATTTCTTCATGTAGAGGTGGATTAATTTGTTTATTTTGGGTACGTTTTCTGCTCAGCTGTCCAAAAAGGCAGGCACAGACATCACTGAGTAGAGCAATACAGAAATAGGAGAGGGTGTGAGAGGCTTAGCAGAGTCAACATGAAAATTCCTGGAATCACATTATATCTGACTCTCAAAACAAATGTATGGTGGGGAGATATGATACCCTGGTTGTTCAGCCAGTAAGTCATGTGTAGTGCAAAGGTTAGAGATGAAGTTATATGCAAATATGAAAGTAAATGTCTCAGTCCAGCAAACAATTCCTGCCTACGCTGATTGACAGTAATTTTTGTTTTCACAACCTCTGCCACGATAAAGTTTTGCCTTCTAGGTGAATGGTCCCAGACTGTTTCATACCAAGAGCTAAAGCTGCTCATTCTCTGTAGGACCAGAACAAGGCTCATTTTATGTACTTCTGGAAGTTGATGTGGAGGCCTGGAACACATTTCTTTTTACAGTAATCACCAGAATTATATTCTTCCAATAATTTATGTCGTAAGTTTAGGGTTGTGTGGTAGAACTTGCTGAGCTGCTATCCAGTGCACAGAGAGAAAAAATTGCCAGGCAGTGCAGAATTTATGGTCTGATTTCATAGGGACACTGTCGCATGCTATCATGCACACGATCAGAAATTCATAGTACAAGATTAAGTACATTTTCATCATAAAACCATTACAAAATAACATATGACTTGAAAAGTCTCACAGTTTTAATGAAATAATGTCACAAATTTTTAGACAGTAGTTACATGTCTCCTAAGTATCCTTCTGTCTAAATCTTGCCAGTATCCCAGGTGAGTATCATTGCTTAATTCATTGAGGGATGAGGAATGTTTGCTCTAGGACCCGCTGAGTGATGCTTCCCATACATGGGGACAGTCATAGTCACCTAAGCTTCTAAAGGCAGATGCTTTTTCTTCTATTTGTCTGTAAAATGCCATGCATGCCCATGGCACCACATAAATAATAATGAATCATCTTCACAGATTTTATGACTGAGGGTATGGTTTGGGAACTAAACAATTTCCCAGTGGCTATAACACAGGTTGCAAAATCGTAATGGAAAAAGGCCAAAGAATTCTTCTCAGAGTCTCAAGGCCAATAAATCATAAGACTGTTTTCTTCCATTGCTGGCTATTCAGAAATTTACTTTTGTTTCTCAGAGAAATGATTTTGAGAAAATTACTAGCTGCTTCTCTGTGCATGTGTGGGGACAAGGTTCTCTTATTTCGCCAGCCCATAACTTCTCAAGGGAGGTAAGAGCTTTCTGCATGCCAGGGCAGTACTTTGAGATCGTGAGTAGTGTGAACTGGCATTGCTTTTCTTTATGGATTGTCATTTTCCCTGTTAAACTGCCTTCTGCCCCACCATATGCCAGCTCTCAAGGCTGACTGTTTCCCCCAAGACTCCGATGCTGCCCTAAATTGATTTAGCCTAAGTCAGACACTGCCACTTCCAGCACTGCCAGACCTCGCTGGCCCAAACTCACTTGGGAAGCTGATTGTCCCAGGTGTCACAGAGATGTTCAAACCACCAGATCCAGACAGCTGGCCCCACACCAGGAGTTGTCCATAATACCTATAACAGTTCCCATTTTCTCACGAAAGCAGCTGTACATGGAACATTAAGTCACTGTTTTGCCTCTGCCCCTGTTTACATCCAGGGGGTTGTTTCCCAGACGGGGGCAAGCAGTGGTAGCAGGAGGCACGGTGGAGACGCCGCTGTGTTGGGTGTTCCTCCTGCTCACTGTGCTGATGCCTGGTGCTGTGGAAGGCTTGTGGAATGATGATCTGTATCGTTACTCAGTGAAGTTCTTGTACTGGCTTCCATCGGCAGCTGTTTAAATACCACAAACACTTTTGTGCATGCTCAATTTTAATTACCTCGCTCTGAATCCGCACTCTTCACCATTCACTTGCGTCAGCTGTCCTTGCAGAGATGTTTGCTTTCAGAAACATTTGTAGAAAATGCACATTTTAAGGAAATGAGCATTTGCAAAGAGAGATCTTAAAACCTACAGTAGGAATTTTGCGTGAAAAATCTCAGTCCAAGGTTTGGCTCATCCAGCTGAGCCATCAAGGCCTGTCTGGGCAGTCAGAGCAAGCTCATTCATTGGTGAAAAACCTCAGCAAATGCCTCGTCCATAAAGTACAGACTGTGGAGCTAGAGTCAGGAAGAAAACTAAATGCAAGTGTCTAAATAATTGACTTCTGAGTGTTGGATATTCCAGCAACTTCCTTGATTTCAGGCTTCCCATGGAACTTTAGGTGCCTAAATAAGGAGCATGCTTGAAACAACTGTGAAATTCTCGTCTCATTGAAGTTACCACATAACCTCTGGTGAACTCCAGCTGCACCTAGATTTAATTTGAGCCTCAAAACCAGTGTTAACAGTGACCTGGCACATAGTTTCAGAGTCCCCTGTACATATCACGGGCAAAATTTCTTATAACCCTATTTCCCAAAATAATGTTTCCAATGGCATTTACTTTTACTTGGATAGGACAAGACATTTCTATGTCTGTACTGCTGCTGCAAGCTCCTTCTCTCATCAGTAGCATGTGTTTCATATCCTTATCTCATTAAATGTATACTTCCGCTGTGCTGGGGAATAGAACACGGGTTTGTTTATGGAGGTTAATATCTCGTTCCCTCTATGACTTGATGGTTACATTTGTGTGATAAACTACTTCAGCCATTTGTCACATTTCCTGCATGCACAAATGAGATTAGTGTTCTTAGTCAGAGAGGTCTGTCTGTCCTCTGAGCAGACAAAACAGATTCTCTTTTTGGTAACAGGATGAGAGGCCTGTCTACCTGAAAATGCACTGATTTGTTAACAAGTACGCAGAGAATGAGAATTTAGAGTTAGAATTATTTGAGGTTTCTATATATCCCTGATACATATCCACCCTGTGGACATTTGTCAAATTTATTTCTAAGAGTTAATTTAGAACCAAACATAGTTATAAAGTAGTTACAATGAATATCAGTACACACAGTTTGTTATTAATGGCTAAAAAGTTGCAGTTGTTTATAAGGTTGAGCACACTGTAGAGACAAACCCAAGCTGCAGTAGAACTTGACTCAGTTTTGTAGAGAGGATGGAAAAGGATAGAGCTGGGGAATATGTGGTAGCTTAAAAAAATAAACAAAAAAACCTCTTCCAATAAATTATGTAGTTTATTTATAGAGCATCTGTGCAGCTGTTCGTCTTCTGAAATGGAAGGGGCTAAAATGTGGGAGCGAATAAAAGAAAAAACTTGAAAGCATATGGCAAATGGATAGCCAGTGAGCCAACCTGTCTGAGTGTGCCTTGGAACGAAAGTACAGGAGGATGAGATGTCTTTGTTTGGTTTTATTTGTTCTTGAAAGGGTTTTTTTAAAAAATGAAAACAGTAACATACACTTGGCAACAGCAGCAGCTGATTTTTATTCTGAGCTTCTGTAAAATATCAAAGTCTTTGTAGCCTAGTCAAATCCCTGGCAGCTGATCAAATTCTGTTGATTTTACATCTTCCTTGTTGAGCGCCGGAAACCAGTGTCTCAGATAACTCAGGCTGGAGCTCGAGGATAGAGAGAAATGTGCATAACACCATAAGGCTTGCAGAGACTCGTGGGTCATCCAGAGTCAGCTTAGTGCTATCTGCAACCTTCATTCCTCCTGCTTGGTGATGTAGCCTGAGAATAGTTATCTCATCCCCCGGGTGAAGTTGAACCTGAGGTGACTCAGGAAAGCACTGAGTAGGCTTTGAGCACCCTGAGCCCACTGCACTGTCTGCCTGGACTGCAGTCTGCCCCTTCCTGGCTGTTCCTCTCAAATGATCTTGTTCGTTTTTGGAATTGGCTTTCCAGGTGCTGGCAAAGATCTTTACAGCCACCCAGGACTCCTGTCCTGTGCTGTGAGCTCAGTGTTGCTGCCCACAACCACCCTGCCCCTGTCAGGTCCCTTTAGCGCGTGGCCAGGAGTGTGCTTGCTGGGACAGCCAGTTCTGAGCTGCCTTCCCCTGGTTTGCAGCACAGAGACAGTGCCCAGTGCAGCGAGCTCAGTGGGAGGGAGGACAGGTACAAATGGCTGCAAAGTGCTGGGAAATCATCCACCAAGGAACTGTTGACTCTGCAGGTTTGTATCCCCTGTAAAGCTCTTTCCGTGGCCTCTTCCACTTTTGTGCCAGCTCAGTGCAGTTCTGTGGAACCCTGAAGCAGATGGTCCCTGCTAAGGAGACTGTTCTCACGCCAGAAATCCTTGGTGTGAGCATGGGCAGGCTCACGGCTTCGGTGTAATGGTGACAGGGCTCACTGAAGATCATGCCAGCAGCATTCCCCTGAGACACTCTGTGCTTCAGGGATGCTCCTGTGCTGTTAGGTTGGAACCAAATTAGGACTTGGAAAAGTACCTTCAACAGCATCTTTTCTGTACAGACCTTGAGTCAGTACCACTTCCCCAGGGATGACTGTATACCTTGACATCTTTAAGATGGCCATGGAGAAACTGATGTCCTGAGAAGGATAAATTTCTACATGAAGATAATAAAATTATTGCAGTGAAGCATGTCACACCTCTGCTTGGGAACTCCTGGTGTGCTTCCCTCATGGTTTGGAAGCACGCTCGGTGACCAGAGGCACACTGGAATTGTGACTAACGGGGTTTCTCCACCTGCTGCTCTGTCACACACTAATGAAAAATCTCTTCTGTAGGTAGGTAACATTTCTTGGCTGGGCTGGAAAATTCATTGTATTTTAGGACCTCTGATAAATTAGCATTTTTCTGTGCCAAAAATCGATACTGGAAACAGGGCTCTTGTTATGAATCTAAAACTCCTTGAGCTGGAGCCAAAGTTAAATGATAAAACTGAATTTAATATGTATTTCCTACAATAGTGTGCCTGTGGGCTGGCAATGTGAGCAAGACTTTCTGGACAAGATTTATGAATAGGGGAGTAATAATTCCAAAATAAGTATCAATCTCCCTTTGCCATGATGCCAAGCATAAAAGAGGGACTCTAATTGTCTTTTTCTTCTGGACAAGATAGGTCCCCTTCAGGTGGAACAATACTCTGTCTTCTTTGAAGACAGATAGAGAAAAGAAAAAGGGACTATAAAAAAGTGATGTGGCCTGAAAGTGCAATGACAGCACAAAAGATTTAAAAAGATAGAAAAATAACAATATGGAATAGAAGTGTAATGTATTTTGAAAGGAGTTTTCCCTGTAAGATACCAGGAGTTTTAGAGAGCCAGGAATAAAATGGTGGGTGTCAGTGCAACGCATTTACCTTCTGCTGGTTTTCTTTTCCCATGTTCCTAAATAGCCTTAGTTCACAAAAACTGTCCCCATGCTTGAATTCACCTGGACAGGCTGAGTTCACTGAATAAATAAAGAGTTTGTTTGCTCTCAGTGCCGTGTGGGATGGAGCCAGGTTGCTGTAAGCCAGCTGAGGAGCTGGCCCCTTGGCTCCAGGGGCTGTCCCATAAGCCATGAGCTCAAATTGAGCTGAGTAATTAGTACACATATTATTCCAGATCTGTGGGAGCTCTTCTGATGGTTTTTGAAATGTCCCATGAAAAGCTTAAGCAGAAGTACAAACATAAATAAACTACATACTTCAGCTTTACAAATATTGAAGTCCATGAACTTCCTTACAACACATTTTCCTTTAGAAGTTCCCTTTTCTGAAAGTCTCTTTCTTCTCAGATGACCTCTGCTTTTAATTAGGATGAAAAGTCCCATGGATTTTCACTCATCTCCACAGCCCTAAGCAAGCACAAAGGGCCCTCTCTGGCTGAGTTTCCCCTGCCTGAGCAGTGGCCTTGGCAGAGGGGCTGCCTCGGAGGCTCAGCAGCGGTGCCCCTTTGTCCCCGTGGCCGGAGTGGGACGGGATGATCCTGATCTCCGTAACCCCCAGCTGCAGGGAGGCACAGCCAGCTGACACCGCGAGCCCTTGCGAGCCCCTCCAGGGACGGGACATCTGACTCGTGTGTGATTTTTGCCCGTGTTTTTAATCTCCCTGCCGCTGCCCTGCGCTCGGGGCGGTGGGGGGGAGCAGACCTCTAATCTGACTAGAAAGACGCTATTGTTAAACAGACACATCCCCGAAATTCCCAGTGCTCCTTGGCTTTTGGGTTGGGATAACCTCGCTGTCACTGGCCTTGCACGCTAAAATGAAAAGTTGTCCTAAATCCATCTTGAATTCACCAGCCTGGAAAGGATTACATCCTGCTGAAGAGGAAAGGCAGAGGATTTTGAGAATATCTGGTCTTTATTTCTGGACCTTTTTGATTAAGACTGTCCCGAAGCAGTTGTCTCATATACATGCTGTAGCTTTCTTTGTGTAGCAGGGCAGGGTATTTGCTTGTCTGTCTCAGCTGTTTTCACATTGTTGTTTGCTCTCATTACTCTCTTTTCTTAGAATCCATTGCCTTGTTTTAACTCTCTTTCCTTTCCCTTTACCAAAGCCAACAAAAAGATGATTAAAGCAGACAGCTGATTAGAATCAGGGCTCCTTACCTAACTACCACAGTGAGCAGGGGTTAAGTGTGGGGCCTCTTGGGGGATTTGCTTTTGATTTTAATTCTCTGATAGTCTTGTGCAGTGAGAATGGGCAGTGCTGGTGTTCTATAACTACAGGGAGGGTTAAAATAGCCCATTTCTGAGGGCTGCCCATGCGCTGGTGCTTGTTGTGCCAGGTGCTGTGGTAGGTTCCTCAGAGGAAACTCATGGGGGTGGGTGGAACAGGGGTTCACACTCTCTTGTTTTGTCTCATATTTCACTGTGCCCTTGCAGAAACTGCAAAACCACGGTGTGTAAGGGAAGCAGCAGAGGAAATAACAGTGCCACTGCAGAATGCAGTTGTGGAAATAAAAGATGAGCATGTTTTGTTGGCCTTGCTAGCTGGTGAACAAGAGAGATCAAGGAAAAGGGATCGATTGCATCAACTTTGTGGGTGTTATTGGCATTAGAGAACACTGTCTGTCATCTTGAAGCATCATAAATATTTAATTGTGCAGCTCGGTGGAATACCCTGATTGCTTATCAGTCCCAAAATGGTTTTCCCTATGTTAAACTGTATTGAAATAAAGTAGTCTAGAGAGGGTAAGTTCTTTGGGTGATGGTGAAACTAGTCGCTGCACATCCAGAGGGTAGGGAAGGGTTCCTGTAGGTTGGTGTTTTTTACTCAGTTTCATCACTTGTATTTCTTCCTTGTCACCTTTTTTTAAAAATTGGGATATGTTATTGTAGGCAAGAGAGATCTTCAGTTTCTTCCCTGTCCTAACAGAAGACAAAAATGCAACTTTAATTTAGCAAAACAACAGATGCAACCCTAAGTCAGCTCTCACACCAAAGAAAACTTTTGGTAACACGCTGAAGGTGTGGGGGCTCTGCTGTGAAAGCTGCAAACGGGTGGAAATCTGCTGTAGGCTGAGGTTTCTCTCCTTCTCACTTCGTGTTTCAGCCTGGATGCGATAGAGCTGGCTGCTAAAATGTGAATATACTGGGCCATGTGGCTCCTCTGCAGTGGGAAGGCAGCTCCCCTCCATTGCCTGTGGGGTGAGAGAGCAGAGGGGCTCTGTGCTGGTGTCCCTGTGCAGGTGCTTCAGGGAGGAGCCTGGGGCTCTGGGCTGCCTTTCTAGGAACTGTTCAGCTCCTGCTGCAACACTAAAAGAGTTGCTGAAGGGCAGCTTTCTCATCTGCAGTGCTTGCACTGCTGGAAGAGGAGCATTCAGATGGAAACCTTGGCCAGCCAAGTGAGATGGTTTCTGTGTGGGGTCAGTGTTTTCACTTCCTGCTGCCAGAACATTTCAGCACCACAGCTGCTCGTGGTCAGCACCAGCCCCAGTCACCGTGACCTACTGGTAACATTTTAGAAAGGTGTCCTTTCTCCTTTTTATAGCAAATAAATAAATGAAACTCTAAGAGACTTCCTATGTGGTGCAAAAGGACCAACTGCAGTTCTAGGAAGACGGGGAATGCAGGGCAAGGGCAGAAATGTAAATAAATCCATTGTAACTTGGGTGTGAGATAGGAATCACACCGGGGTGGGAAGTCTTTGCAATACCATTTGGCAAGTGGTAAGGCCACATACTCTTCTTCTTCCTTGTCTCTTAGTTTTATTAAATACCTTTAGAGAGGCAATGGTGTAATTCTGAAATCCAAGCACTGCTGTATCCAAAAGTTGTTTTAAAACCCTTCAATCAATGTTAGTTAATTTCATGGTGAAATTTTTAACTTCCAGTTCAGAATACCCTCTGCTTTAGCATAGTTTTCAGGTGATTGTAGCTGTTCTTTCTTTTCTCAGCTCGTCACAGGTCAGAAACTCAAAGGCACTGAGGTTGAGTAAAACAATTGTTCATCACTCTGAGCTCTGCTTTGTTTTTGTGGGAATTGTCTGCTTCTGTAGCACCTTCAGTTTCATTACTTGTTATAAAGTTTGGTTTACTAACCTGCTCTTGGAACAGATACAACCACCAAAGCTGCTTTTTAATTAGCCCTGTGGCCCATCCGGTGTGGATGTGCTGACGTCCTGGCTGTACAATGTACTGCCAATGAAAGGGAACAGTCTGCCATAGAGTCTTGTAACCTTGAGGTCAGTCTTGAGCTCAAAATTGCTTTTGATTATGGAGTTAGTATGTGTCTCAAAAATATAATAAAAAAATCCAGCAAGCACTAGTGGTCCTTAGTGCTGCTGAGTTACACACTCAAGTGGTATCACATCTAGATTTTAATGGAATTAACTGGTTTATTTGTAGATTCTTTCCAGATGCTGTGCTTCTGGTTGTGAATATTCAGAGGTTTTCAACCAGAATGATGGAAAACTGGCATACAGCTACATCACTGTGGACGTGGCTGCAGTGGTTTCTACAGGAATGTAGCCTGATTCATACCTTTATTGTCTGCATTTCATCTCTGTGCTATATGATAGATAAGACTCTGTGTGCCTGAACACTTACAGCTGAGAGCTGTAGTATCCTGAGGAATTTTCTTGTCTGATTAATCCACCACATGTGTTCACCAGAAAGCCTCAGGACACTGGCAGTTTTTAGGAAGATGTTAGATGTAGCTGCTAGTGCTTGCAAACTTCAGTTCAGTTTTTTTAGACTGGTACATTGTTATCTGTAAACAATAAGAAATTTTGGAGTTGATTAAGAAGCTATCATGTGTGGTTCATGGGTTTTCTGGACATGGCGTTGAAATGGTTCATGCTGCCCTTGAAATCAGCTAATCAAAGCCGGACAATTTTTGGACATCCTGTAGTAATTAGGGTGCTGTAGATGAGGGATGGTACAGACTGTGTACTGTGTGCTTTGAACTCATGCAGCAGCATTTTCAGACTAGTTGGTAATCACCAAAGGAGAAAATTGTTGCATTTGAGGTGGGTAAAGCATATATGTGTTTTAATGGATTGATGAAATTCTGCCATCACCTGTAGGGCAGCAGCAGCATTGAACAGCTGAGAAGCTAAACGTAGTGCGATACTTGTAATGAACCAAAGATTGAAAATTTGATCTCAAAAATCACTTGTCTAAAATGCTTTCTCTGCACACATTCCTCATAGCAAAATACAAGCAGGTGTTGACTCAAGCATGGTTGTAAGGCTCGTGACCAAAGTTAGATCAAACCTCCCCCTCCAGTTCACCAAACACGTTTTCCCCATGTATTCATGCCTCTTCCAAAGCTGCTTGATAGCATCTAGTAGCATCCTGGTTTAAGAGAAAAAGAGCTCAAGTCATGAAGATTAGGGTGTCACAGTGGAGATGCCCGAGGCCACCGAGCACTGTGTAACTGGCAGGCAACGAGCTGGAATGGGTGCAGGGTGCTCACAGACCTTGCCTGAGCATCTTTCCTTTCCCTTAAAGACTCATTCTCTGAGGAGCCCTAATTCAGTTCATGTCTAGAGAGCTGGAGAAGAGGGCAGGAGAGAATAATAAATGGTCCCTTGAAAACAAGAGGCAGCAATAGACGCCACACGCCGACCCAAACAGCCTATTTAACTGCAGCCAGTTTCCTGCTGAAGATTCATTTCGAAGAGATTGCGAGAGCACTCGAACAGGAAGCTGCAGCTTCACCAAACGTTTCAGTTTCAGTGTGTTATCTGTGGTCATTCCCCTCCACAGCTTGCGGCTGGCTTCTGGTTAGCAGAGACAGACACTTTGAGCTGAGCTGGCATCAGTTCCCACCTACTTAATCAGTTAAGTTGTGAGCCCTGTGGTTAGCTCGAATCCCCTGGTCCTCTTGTGGATTGCCAGTGACAGGAAGGGGGAGGTGAATTGAGTGGTTCCGACAGGAATAGCTTGGTTATCTGATGGTCACCCCAGAGACTGATAAAATTACGTGAGCTCTTTTCTGAGAAGACATCAGAAAAGTAGAAACTGTTGTCTCTAACCACCTGAAGAGTTTACAACGTCAAGGGAAATTTTGCTTATCTTAAAAGCCTCAAAACTGTTAACCCGCCTTCACCACTGCAGACCACAGCAGTGCCTCAGACTCACGGTGCACAAAATGAAGTACAGACCGTCCTGTGCAAAGCTGTAAATTCTTACTGAGGAAACATTATCGTTCAGATCTTTCAAAATTACTTTGGCACTTCAGACTCGGAGGTGAACAACTTGAAACATATGAAAGGAACCGAGCTTTTCCGAGGAAGCGTGCTCTGTATTTTTAGAAAACTTGGCCTCCTTGAGTCTGTCATGTTGTCAGGAGTTTGGGCATCCAAAGTGATGAATCACTTTTCAAAGTGTAGCCTGTTTGATGAGCCTGGATTGATCTGAAGCCAAAGTGATGGTGACTGTGACAAGGGCTTGCAAAGGTTAAACAGAGAAGGTGGTCATATCCTGGGTATGACTTAGGGCACTTGGTTTGTTTTTGGCATGTATTTGCTGAGCAGACTTCAGGATCAGAATGGACTTCAGAAAGAAACTTAAGCAAATGAGGTTTTAAATGAATACTTTCAAAGAGGCCTTGGGCAGGTTCCTCTGAGCCTCAGTGCCTGAGTATCTCTGGTCTTAAAATGGGGTAGTGGTACTCGGGTCTTTTCTTGAGATGCGTAGATGGGAGAGTGTTTTACCGAGTATTTACTAAAATAGGTGAGGTAGTTCTAAAGATCCACTTAATTTTTTTGTCTTGTGCCTAGAGTGTAAGGAGCTCTGTGCTGCTTGTCCCATGTCCATGTCTGGCCATCCCTCTCCTCAAACCAAGCTCCTTGGCTTCTGTCTCAGGGCACAGCTTGCCGCCCAGCTCCCCACGCTGCAAGTGCCTGTCCTGGCAGTGGCTGTGCTCCTGCAGATGCTGCTGAGCAAACGTGGGGAAGGCAGTGCTTCCCACTGGAGCAAGGGGCTGGGATGGCTTGTTCCATGCTGAGAGGCTCCCAAGGCTGGTCCAGACCCCTCATGCCCATCACACCAGCCCTGGGCACTCCAGCCCCTTCCTCACTGCTGGCCTTGGAATAAAAGCTAAGGTGGGCTTGGCAGCTGGGCTCCAGCAGCACAGCCTCACCCTGTACCTGCACATCTCAGAACTTCACACTGAATTCACACAATGTGGTGTGTGATTTGTAGCTATAATGATCACCGTGATGAAATCCTGCTTGTCTGCTGCTTTTGTTCAGGTTTTGAAATCACGGCTGGGTGTTTGTAAGGGCGTGTGTCCGTACAGGAGGCAGAAGAGATGCTTTAGTCTGCTGACGTTGTTTGGCTCAGCCTCTGCCAACGACAGCCACAGCAATCAGTGCATTTTGGACTCAAAGCTATTTCCTGCTGCAGATTATGTCTGGTATGCATAACGTGTTAATTTAACAAAGCAGTTCTTTTGATACAGCTTTAATTTTTTAACAACAGCTCGGAGGCAATGATGTACAGATTATATAGTGTCAGTTTCCCAATTAAAGTTTTACAGGAAAATACTCTGGTTTTGCTTTAAGCCTGTTTTGAATTCTTCCTTCTGGCACTTGTGCAAATGGAAACTGTGCTATTGCAAAGCATCC
Source organism: Pachycephala philippinensis (assembly GCA_013397055.1). Classification (NCBI taxonomy): domain Eukaryota; kingdom Metazoa; phylum Chordata; class Aves; order Passeriformes; genus Pachycephala; species Pachycephala philippinensis. The sequence continues at coordinate 159,090 of VWZT01011586.1, read as the reverse complement.
ATTTGAAACCTTGAAATATTTATTGAGGCTGCATTGAATACTGAAGCAGGAATCTTCCTGTAGGCTTGTTGATGTCTGTCATATGCATTTATTTTGTAATTAAATGTCTGGAAGCTTGTGTGTGTGCCTGAGCGGTTGGTTTCTTGTGTTTTATTTTTTGCAGGTTTTGTTGTTGTTGCACTGGTTTTTCCGATAAATGCTTTTAACTCATTTCTTTTAAGAGTTCTAAGAAAAATTACCCACAGCCAGACCACATCTTTGATGTATAGGATGAACCTCCTACTAACTGTTGTGCAGAACACTGAGCAGGTGGCTAAACCACTGCCCTTCCTAGAACACCAGACCTTGTGAAGCTCATTGCTCCAGCAGAACATGCCTGTTTGAAGGCTGTGGGATGGAGAGCACCTGAAGGGAGTAGCTGGAAAGATTTCATTCTTGAAACACTACCCACAAAGTTAACTGTTTTATTTTTTTTTTTCTTTCCCCATCTTCTCTTCTTCCCAGACCTTTGTCTTGGATAATATCAGGTCCTTTCCTGTTTATATAGGCTGGAAGTAACAAGGACTGACCATATCCAAAATTGCCCCCAGAGTGTGTTCCAAGGGATGTGATGGTGTGGAGTGTAAGCTGAATCTCAGAGGGCAAGGCACTGGCATTAGACAGGAGCAGGAGTCATCAGCTCTGGGGACACCAGACCATGCCTCCGTGAAGCTGCAGAACCAAATGCCCCTTGGCATTTCCCTTGTGCCCTGGTGGCTCTCTCCAAGTACTCCCCACTGCTCCTCCAACCCGAGGCATATCCCTGCTCCAGGAGTCTCACTCACCTGGAGATTGTGTGATGACTAGAACTAGAGTATCAGACTCCTAATTCAGATTAACTAGCAGCCTGCAGTGGCATGAGTTACTGCCCAGATTTGCAAGGCAGCAGGGTGGTGTGAAGGTCTCTGTGGTTGCACTCCAGTCCAGCTGCTTTTAAAGGATAGGGAGCATGATCCCTGAAGCTGTGCCCACCCAATGGGCTGGGGCAGGCAGCTTCTCTGCCTTCAGAATGTGCTGAGAGTCTGAAGTATTCCCTGCTGCCAGAGTGCCAAGGAAGCCACCTGGCCCACTTTGAAACCAAATGCTGCGTCTCATGTGTTTATCACTTCCCTTGTTTTCGTTCTTTTTCCGTTTCCAACTAATCTCTTTGGATTAGTCCTACTGCTGGATAATTATGACTTTCATATCTACATCTATTTCTCAAGCTTGGCTGCATTATTTTTGGGCAGCTATTTAAGACTTTGTTTATTTTTAAAAAAATATTGTGTCCGTATTTGCATTTCAGAACTCACAAACAATGATACTTCTCACAGTACATCATTCTTGAAATATTTCTCTCAATAAGTAGAACTTTTTCAGGCATGCCAGAATCAGCTTCATTATATGAATCCTATTTATGGATCCTATTTAGAGCATTTGCAGAGAGGGAAAAGTGGGCTGTTCTCACAGATACATATATCTGGTCCCATGTGAGAAGGGAGGGTAAGAATTGGTTGATATTTCAAGGAAGTTACAATAGTTACTGAGAAGCTAGGCCCTTCCTTTTTTTTTTTGTTTTTGGTTTTTGGTTTGGTTTGGTTTGGGGTTTTTTTGTTCCTTTCCTTTCTTTTTTCCCTTCCTTCCTGGAAAAAAAATTACATATTTATGTGGGAAATAAAAGCCAAAGTCTTCACTATCAACACCAAAAGAAGTAGATTCTGCAGCAGTGTTTTAGTTCAGTGGCTTTATTTGTATAAATGCCAATGAGTGATGTAAAGATAATAGTTTTATCTGAAGGACATTGGCACAAGCTGACACGTACCCTCTGCAGCAGTGACGGGCTGCACCTGGCTGCTGCAGAGAGCACAAGTGTGGGCAGAGTGGCCTGTCAGACCCCACTTCATCCCTCACCTCTGTGGGTTTTAAATCATCTTGGGGAAGGGGGGAAGCAGCAAATCAACTTTTGGAAAGTGTTTCTGTTGAGTTCCTCAGTTGAATGATGGCCAGTGAGCTGTTGGGTTGGCAGAATCGATGTGATAGTTGGCTTTTGGAACTGAATAATGAAATCTGAATAGTCTTGCAAATGTAAAGGAAATCAGTTCCTCAAAAGCTTCCAGTACTACTGCAACACTGAATGACAAAAATAATGGAAGTTGTTTTAGGCAATGCAGTTTAAATGAAGAGGATGTGTTCAAACATGCATGAAGAGCAATGCAAATGAACTTTAGATTAATCTGGTGTTTAGAAAGGAGGAGTTTGGCATCTTTTTAACTAAAGTGTCAGTATGGTGCCCATCTTGTTGGCCCAAAGTGCTCTGACATGCTGCCTCAGTGACTTGTGCTTCAAGGTTTCTGTTCAGGTGGTTGGGTCACCCATCAAAACAGGCTCATAGGGGGACCAAAGGGTTCTCCAAAGAGAGTGAAAAATTAGAAGGACAGTTTCACATTCATTTTCTTCAATGCTATAGTGGGCAGCTGGAAAGTGAGCAGAAGATGGTTGTGTGGAGGGGTTGAGTGATGTGGAAATGTGCAGAGTCAAAGCTGCTTTTGGGGCTGCCTGCCAGCTCTGAGGTGTGGGGCCGACAGGATGATCATTATCTATGAGGTGTGTGAATGGTTCAGCCTCTGAACAGCACATTTGGTACTACCAACTGGTTTATTTAGAGGTTTGGGGGGACAAGGAAAGGGATTTTACAGTTTTTTGCTTTGTTTTACTTAGGGAATGGAGTGTGAAAGATCCCCAACAGGACTAGTTTCTGCTTCACATCACGGATGGTTTACACCTGATCTGGCCAAAACCTTATCTCTGATCTGTCTGCCTTGAGCAAACATCCTTGTGGGTGTTCTGTTCAGGTAGCTCTTCACCTCACTGGCCTTGGACAATGAGTGGGAGAACAGTAGGATTTTCATCTCTGTCAATGACAGCAGTAGAAAGTTGCAGGAATCCCAAGAAAACACAATCTGGAGAAGTGAGTGGGTCTTTGTCAGCTCAGCAGGACGACAGCATGGCTGTGGCTTGTGGCTTTGCTGAGACTGGTGTTTCTCGCTCACCACTACCTTCTCAAGTTGATTGATTTTGTCAGAATTTGCTTTAAAAGGAATGAATTCTAATCGGTGGCTGTGAAACTTAAGGCAAACATGTCATTGAAAATAAGCCTACAATGGTTTGATCAAGATCTCATGATTTGAGGTTTTCAGACATTTAAATGTGTTCAATTGCTGTGAAGCTGGAAGCACAGGTAGGAAAGACGCATAATTAAAGTTGCATTGTGAGGAGCCAGATTCAGAACTTCCTGGAGCCTTGCTGATGGCATTTTCTGATTCCAGACTTGTAGTAATGTGTTTTTAATATTTATTTGGGTTTCAGTTTGGTCAAAGTCTGTTGCCATTTTACCCAAACCTCTTTTATAATGGTAGGTTTCTCTCATACCTCACTTGGAGTCTTGCTGGTGGTTTTCAACCTCTTCCAATTTGCAAACAACCTAAGAAAAACACCACTAAAGTTGCAGAGCCCTATGTTTTGAATGCAAAGCCATCTTGACCACAGGTTTGCTTTTCTTAGCTACCTTTTTACAGCTCATTTAAGAAGTACTCAGCAAAGCTGGAGGTCTCATGTCCCAGGGCTGAAAACCAGTACCTTGACGCAGTGGGGCCCCGTTTCTGGTTCCTGGCTCTGCTGTAGCATGAATACAGACTGTGCAAACCATGTTTTACAGAAATTTTGTTCAATAAAAGTATGTCTTCAGCAGCAGTGCGGACTCTGTCTACCGCAGTGGACTTTCTTCCTTCTCACTGGAGTTGGGGTTGGATTTGTTTGGATATTGTGGTGCTTTCTGACGCCTATTTAATTTTGCTGGAGTGGTATTTTTGTGACACCATGGCGCTGTGAGAATTGTAAATTATTCTTTTACTGAAGTAGACTTTATAATTTGGTGGGAAAAATTGCTTTCCAGCAAAACTCAGCCTGAAAGTTAACGTGTTCATTAGTCACTGCAGTGGCCTACAGTAGTACGACTTGTGGATTATTTTACAATATGTACTTTTCTGGTTGCTTGCACAAATGTAATACAAAAGTTGCTTTTATATTAATCTTTAAAGTTTCAGCCTTGAATGCTTGTAATTTCTGCATCCTGAATATTCACCAACAAAGGAAGCGAGGTTTTGTGTTCAAAGCCAGGAGGAGGAGACAGGAGGTCTGTGCTGTATTCCCAAAGCTCCTGTAATCTTGCTCTGGGATCTGGGGCGTGCTGTTTGCTGTGCCTCAGTTTAGCTCATGCGTGGGGCAGGGAGACCTTCTGGGTGTGTTCACTGGCCCAGTTGTGTGAAAGCTTTAATGCTCTATGGGATTGCTGGTGGAAAAATGTATTATTGTGTTCAGAGCACAGGAATCCGTGGTTTAGAAGTTACCCCAACAGCTCAAAATGGCATTTCTTCCTCTTCTGACCAGGGCTGACATCTGCCAGGAACACCCCCTTCTTCAGTACTATTTTCCCCTTTATATGTTTTGCACACAGGGGCTCGAGGAGACTCTCAGAATCGGTACAACCACAGATGATGGTTTATCCTTGAATTCTGTGTGTTGTTCTTCAGTATCCTGGTGTGTGAGGGTGCCTCTCCCCGAAAAGTTCCTGCAGAAGCCTGGCACATTGTGTTACAGCTGGCCCCTTATTAACTCTGAATTTCCCTAGTTTCTTTGCCTTTCCAGGTTTGAGTTAGACGGCTTGATGTTACTTCAGAGCCGTCCTTTTGATGGCTGGAAACGATAATAGCCTGTGTCATCTGCCCTTTAGATGGAAGGGTTATGCCTCGTCCTTTATTCCTCGTCTCTCCTGACAAAACCCGTCCCACAATGCGCCCGAGCCGCTCGCAGGTGTTCCCGCCGCTCTGCCCTCTCACATGCACCGCAAATTAGTAACAGAAGCTAATGGCCCAGCATGCGGCCATCAAAGGGCTGACAATTCCAGCCTTTCCAAAGGGCCCTTTATGTCAGAGCCCCCCACGAGACCTGTCCGGCTGAAAAGGCCGTTTGTGTGTCCCTGTGTGCGGGCCGGTGCCGCGCCCCGCCGCCCGCGGCCTCACGCTGCGGGCCTCACGCTGCGCCCCGGCGCTGTTGCTGCTGGCAACAGATAAAAATCGCTGTTCGCCACAGCGGGGCCCGCAGCACATCAATCATCCGCCCAGATAAAGGCCTCGGGCCTTTGGCCCCATCCCTCGCTTGTTCCTAAATAATTTCCACTGGCTGAGCATGCTATGGTGTAGGCTGGGTAATTCAGTCCAGAAAACTTCATTTCACTAAAAATGCTTTGATTCTTTTTTTTTTTTTTTTAAAGACTGTTTTTGTTCAAATAGATGTTTGTTTCGAAAGGGGGAATTTAACTGATGAAAGGGATGCCGTGAAAGTTCAGAGTGAGAATAATAAATAGGACTGTGTGGTTAAATGTAAAGTACAGCCAAGCAGCAGCAAAAAGAATTAGCATTTACCAGGAGTAACAAAGCACCTTCGCACTTTAGAAGACGCCTTTCAGCTTTGGCATCGTTCAGCTTCCTGAATTTATATATATTTAAATAGAGATTAATCTTTATATATGGATAACATCATTTCCACCACACCTTTATTAAAGAGATTTATAGCCGGGTATCAAATTACACTTTTAATACAGCCTAGTTGATTTTTTGGTAGCAGCAAATCATATTTGTAACTCCGAATAACTAAACAAATTTGACAGTAGCAAATTTTCTCCTTGACACAGCTAATTCTTCATCCTGTCCTAATGTTCTGCTGTAAAGCCATAAGAAATTGTGATGCTTAGAGCCTGACAGTCATAGGTTTTGTTCTTGCCACTTAGTAATCCTTCAAAGAAGAAACCATTGCAATTTAAATTGAGGGACATCACAGTCTCCATAGCAGGGAAACGCTCTTTGTAGATAAGCCCTGTTTTGTAATCTTGCTGGCTTGTGCTGTAAGGATAGGGTAGGTGGGATATAGAGGAATATTGAAGGTAAAAATCAAGTGTTAGGTCGCAAATAAAATTGCTGTGGAAACCCTAAAAATTAAATCTCAGCCAGCCTGCCCTCTGCACAAGCATCTTTGCATACTAATTGCATGGGTCTTTGTATTATTGTAGATACTAATTACCAGTAATTCTCAGTGGGAATTGGACACCTGATTCTCTAATGCTGCTTTTAACCTCCCAGCTTACAAGCCTTGCATCTCAAGGCACCTCGATCCTGCTGCTGTCTTCCAAGTACAGGCTTGATCCAGCACACGGGCACTGCTGCTGCTTCGGGGATGGAGAATCCTGCAAAATGTTGCAGTGTAGGCATCATCTCTGGGTTGGATGTGGTGATGGACTTCAGCAAAGCTTGGCTGAACAGGGGTTCCTCTCTGAGTCTGCTGCAGTCACTTTACTGGGGTTTACTTTGCCTTATTGCTTGTACGGCTGTGTTTAAGCTAAAAGGGACAATTAAAAAGAGTTAAATTCTCACCTAAATGGTATTCATGGGAGCTGAACCTGGATAGGACTTCATCCAGAGTACCCTTTCAAAGTGCTGAGCTTCTGATATATGACTTGTTGCTTTGTGGAACCTGGTCTGCATTTCACACTTCATTGGATGGATGTGATTTAGATGAAGAATTTGAGAAGTTTTCTGTAGAAACAGGAGAGACATTGGCCTGACAGAGTATACTTGTGCACTATGTCCTTCAGTATCTTCTCTGAAAACAAAACAGATTTTAAGATTGATCCTGCTGGATTTTGAAATAGGTAACAGTAAAATACTTTCCACCCAGCAAGGTCACTGTAAATGCTGGCAGCAGATCTGAATGATGTGCCACTACTCTGTTTCCACTTCTGCTTCTTTTTTTTAAACTCCTATATAATGCTGCCTAAGAAATATTGCGGGGAATGACAGAGAAGGGTAGGCTTAAATAACCCTGAGGGTGCTTATCTTCCTTGGCATTAACTTCATATCCACATTCATTACATGAATGGGCCAGGGAAACTGTTTCTGTGACAAATTGGAGTGCAGGGTAGGTTGAACAGACTCAGTTCAATTTTGGGTAATGGTATACAATCATCTCTATGGCGATGCGTAATGCATGGTATAGTTCCTCATTTAGAGAAGTTTGAATGCATAAAGCCCTATAAGAAACACTGAGATAACTCAGTTTCCTATTTTCAGAAGGAGTTGCAGTGTGCACAATTAGCTCCTCCATTCCCTCCCCTTCCTCTTAATAACACCGGAGAGGAGCTTCCCTCCATCTCTAATACTGCCTTGTCAGGGCTGAGCTTCCGTCACAGCTGCAGTTGTGAGGAAGATGGGGAGCACGTGAGGGATGCTCAGGCAGGAGATGGACAGGCACATTGACACAGCCATTATTATTCCATGGCAGCCAGGATGGGTTCCTCTTCCATCGCCCCGCTGCGTGCATACATCAGACAAAAGACAGCTTCAATTTGAATGGGAAGATGAGTGGAGTCGGTGCTCAGGGAGAGCAGCCTCCAGAATCTTAACTAACACGTCTGAGCCTTGCTGCACAACATGGCTGGGAGTTTGCTGAAAGGTTGCTCGTGGAAAATGAAACAGCACTTGTTGATAAATGTTCTTCGTGCTAATTGACCGCCGTGTTTGCAGACAGATGCGCTGACCTAGAGCTTCCCACGTGCTCGTGCAGATCCCTAAGATGGGCTAATTAACTTCTCCATCTTCATTTCCTTGGCAAAATCCACTAAACAGAGTTATGCAAAGCAAGTGAAAGAAAACATTGGGCTGTAAGGAGGAGGAGACCCGGGCTGCATATAATTTGTGTGTTAAGAAACGGCCAGCACTGGGTATCTGCATGGGGAAGACACAAAATTTCCTCTTTTATGGGTATAAATGAGAATAAGGAATGATCAGGAAGTGAAGAAATTGTTCTTCCTATCAGTTTTTAGATTTAAATGTCATTTTGTCAGCTAAACCTAGAACCCTCATCCTGCTTTTTAAGGCTTGTCTGATAGATACCCTATGGAATGATTTTAATCACAGTGGCCACTGCTAGGTAGGGGGAGGCTTACTTTAATTGTTTTGATTAGATACAGATCCACTGGCAACATTTTCTTCCATTTGTGTTAGATTGATGCCTGACTTGACCAAAATGGTTCACAGCCGTCACAACTTCCCAGTGTTACTGCCACAGTTTACTGGTGTGCACTGGTTGTTGGGTGCTGTGCATTACCCTGCTGATGGCACCTGCTCAGCGTTTCTGGTTACACAAGAGGATGAGACAGTGTTGTTGTGCCTGTGATCTCTGCAATATGGGTGTGCTAATGTTGCAGCCTGCCTCGCCATTTCTTTCGACATGGTGTGGATCCCACCACCTCGTGTGTTTAAATTATTGCTAAATTGCAGTGTTTTGAAGCCACAGGAATATTGCTTAAAGAACTCTTCTCATAAAACAGCTCATTAATATGTGTGATATTCAGGGTTTGCCAAAAGTTTTGTGGTCTGTCTTGCCTCCTCCACTCTTCACTCCTCTCTGCCCTCAAAATGTCTGCAGGAGGAAAGCGTGGGCAAAATTCATTCCCCTGTGGCTGTTTCAAACTACACAGTTCGGGCTCATCCTTTGATCCCTCCTCATGACTTTATTTCATTATCCCTTAAGTATAAGGAGGAAAGTTAATGACATCATAAAAACTAGAACTCTATAAAAGATGTTTCTGCTGATTTACTGCCAATGTACTAGCAGCATGTCATATAACTGCCCATTAAAGATGGTGAGTTGCTCTCCTGCCTGCAGCTTTCCTTATCACCAGCCCTTTTATTTATGACCAGATTATAGGGATTGGGTGTGCACGGTAAAACATAAAACTTATTTTTATCATGCATATAATTAACCCTTTAATTATGGAATTAAGTTGCATTCATCCTTCTTTTTAATTTAAAAAGGTATTATTAAATGTTCCTGTTTTTCTTCAAAGAGCTTAATGTGTTGCTGAGAGAACGCAGTTCGTGGTTTCTGGTTATGTCTGTCTTTCCCTGTCCAAGCATTACCTAAACAACTATGATCAGTGAAGAGGATGGGAGGGATAGTGGAAGCTTTATTACTTAGATAAACAAAATCAGTATGTTCCTGTTCAAGGAAGTTGAATTTGGTCTATGGAAACCCTGATGTTCTTGCTTGCCTGCTTCTTAAACTTTAGTTCTTGAAGCATCCCTCCTTGTGCTCCTTAGGACACACAGCTTGGAAGCAGTTATTTGCCATCACAGAATCCTTCACCACTCTCACTGTAATGGGAGATCTGTCTGGTTGTGCAGCTCCAGGCTCCTGCTTTGAGCAGCAGGACATGAGTGCTTCTGTGGTACCCTTCCCACTGGGCCCAGTACCTGCTGTTTGCAAAGAAAGCTCCTTGTTTTGGCTGCCAGGAACGATTCCAGATGCCAAACACTCCATCGTCCCACCTACAACTCTAGATACTTCAAGATAAACTTCCTGCCCTGAAATTAGGGCTTTTCCTAAAGCACCTCGAGTTGTAGACAGGAGTGAGGAAGAGGGGGGGTGTTCTGACATGACTCGTTGCTCCTGAGAGCCTTGGCCAGTGAAGTTACTCGCTTAAAATTATCATGTTCCTTGTGCATCAGGCATCTTCTATGAATGCAGCCATGGTGGTTTGTTTGCTGGATACGAGGCACTGCATCTCACTCTTGGGAATGCACTGTGATTGACTTTCTACATTATTAAAAGCTGTTTGTCTTTTTGTCTTTTACCCAGTTAGTTGTTCTGATTTTGTTTTGCTGATCATGAATTGCTGACAAAGAACAGGCATTCCTCAAGTGAAAAGCCAGAACAAAGCTTTGCATTCATACCATCTCTATTACCCAGGCTTTTTATTAATATTGACATAGTTCTTGAAAATGTCTAAGAACAAATGCTCTCTAACAGCTGTTTTGCTGGGTTTTTCCTTGGCTGTAGTAGGAGTTTAGGATTCCCATGTGCAGAGCTGATAGGCTGTTGTAGGGAGAGGATAGTGAGAGGGACACTGTGCTGGCTACACGTTTGCCACTTGTCTCAACTGGGAAAATCTCTCTGATGGTTTCAGTTGTTTTGAGATGGTTTCCTCCCCCTCCTTCCAGGAAAGAGAGGGAAATGTGATGTATGATTGCATAAGATCGTTTTTATTCGTGTGAGTGATGAAATAGGAGAAGTTCCAAATGAGGAAGTCATAAAGAAAAATAATAAAGGAAGGAAGCAATGAATTCAACTCTCAGTGCTTTGTTGTATGGCTGTGATTTATAAAGAGGTATTTATTTATTTCTTACATCTCTGCATAGAGTAAGACAAATAATAATAATGTTTAAAAATAAAGTATTTCTGTGTCCATACTGGCTCCTGGCTGCCTGTGATCTGCTCACATTCATTTTATTTAGGATGCAGTAGGTATCTCTAAGCTGACAATAGCACTGATGCTCAAAGTCTAGGCAATAGAAAATAGTTTTGGTTTTTTTAATATCCCCATTTTATGAGTAGTAAAGAATAGCAAGTACCACACTGTTCTGAGGGAAAGGTATTGAGCATGACCCATTCTTAATTACAAAACTGTTTTAGTTGATCTGGTGGCTTTAAATGATGCAGAACAACGCTATTGCCTTTGAGGCAAACCTTGGTAATTGTAGAAGTCTGTAATAGGTGGGTGTTCAAATTGAGTGGAGACTCCCAGGTCCCTGGGTGTCTAGGCCTGAGACTCAGAAGCTGTCAGACAGGAAAGGGAAGCCTTTTGCATGAACCTCTCTTTACCTGCTGCTTTTAAGCGTGATGGTATCTCAGTTCATTGGCTTAACGTGAAGAGGCCTAAATCATAAAGGTCAGATATTCCATGTGTGCGTTGGACCAGGTATTCCAGAGCTCCCCTCCCCTCGTCTGGGCTTCCAGAGATCCTGTGCTCATCGAAAGCTTAATTAATTAATAAGTAATCAGTTTTCGGCTCTAGGGTATCAATTTGAAGGAAAAATTGATTTTCAAACCCAAATGTCTTAGACTATTTATATTCTGAAACTACTATGCATGTCAAAGTCGTATTTAGAAAAGTGTCCAACTCCACTCAAGGGCAGGCAGCCTGAGGAATAAATTAATTTTTACCCATCACTGGATGAGTGTTACAGAGAAGCTTTGAATATCAGTGTGCTGGTGAGAAGGAACCTTGTGATTCTCACACCTGAATCAAAATTGGCCAAGTATTTAAAATGCACATTTCATTGCTGCCAGACATTTACCTAGGATGAACATTAATAGGATGAGAGGGGAAAAAAATTAGAGGTTCAACAATAATTTGAAGTTCTCTGTTTATAATGTGAGAAATCATCAATTAATTCCATACCTGGAATAAAACATGCCCTAAGGCCTACCATCTGCCCACATTTAAACTTGAAGATAATAGATTTGGAAGAGAAGTTTGTAATTATTTGCTAGGTGGTTCTGATTAATTTACAAGGAAAATTGCTAATACCGATAGTGTATTACCCTGGGGCCAGGTGGAAATCACAATATTGCAGAAAGGGATAACAGGTAAATGATGGCTTGTGTGTTATCTGTTAGCCTGATTGGACAGTCTGATTATTTTTCTTAAGCCACTAATGGATGCATATAAGATTAGAGTGTGCTTTGGACAACATGACTATAATTCTCACCTAACAGGCTGTAGAAAATAGGAAGTAAATATACCCCAGTGGCGTTCTTAGAAATTAAAAATGCTAAAGGCTAGATTGTGGAATTATAATAGATTTACAGCAGCGTGACTGAGATCAGAATCTTGCCTTGTAGCACTGAAAAATACGTTTATGGGGTGATCTATACTAGAGAGAAATTATTACACAGGGAATGCATGGGAGCAGACGACTCTGGCAAGTACCCGCGTGCTTTCAAGATGTGCTAAAAAAGCCACTGCAGAGTCTTGTATTAAATTCAAGTTGAAAAAGACTTTACTGGACTGTAGCCCAGTGAGTATGGAAGAAGATAATTTATTTTGAACTCTGAAATATTTAGTTTTGGCTACTATTTACTCTCATTGGAGAACACTGTGGACCTTCTGTGCACCATTACAGTTACAGCTGCGCAGCTGCACGGTTAGAGACTGACCTTTAAAAAGGGTGTGAATTCTGTGTTGCCAAGGTACAACTGGTGGAGCACAAGGCGTATGTGATGCAGAGAGTCCTGCAATAACAGCAGAAAATGGTAAGGTGAGACAGAGAGCCCCTGTCTCCCTGGCTGCTGGCCAGAGCCACTGCTATCAGCTTCGCTGCTTCTCCAGTTCACTTCTGCTCCTGTGTGGTTTGTTTTACTCAGCGGTAGCAAAAGCTGAATGGAGAAGGACTAAAATGTTTTGGGTGGATCTTTAGATTAGGGTGAAACTGTCTCATCCATTTAAAACAGGAACAAGCTCCCTAACAGTACCTACCTCCCTGTGGTAGAATCCTCTTGCGTAGCTGGGATGGAGCAGGGAAGCAGAGCTGTTGGTCCTCAGCAGCTTGTGTGCACACACCCTGGTGTCTGGTGGCTTACGCAGATCTCCCTCCCTTCCATCCGACCCAATGAGTTACGAGTCTCTGACAGCCTGCTGCATTTTTAGAAGGAAGAGCTATCAGTCATAACAGAGGAAAAAACCAGACTGGAATAGGTTTGTGTTTTTCTTTTCTGCTTCCCCATCTTGTGTTTTCTCTCTCATTGTAGAACCTCCCCTTACCTCCTCCCTTCTGCTGGGAGCTCTCCTGGCTGCCACTCATCCCTAAATAGTTGTGATAACTTGCAACATCGGGTTTGTGCTGGTGGATTGTTGCCATACGCCACTGTAAGTTGTCAGCGAGCATCTGAAGCTGTCAGCTGAGCCACTCTTTCCAAGTCCTGCTGCTGGGTGAGCCTGAAAGCGCCCCAGCTGCTCCTGCCTTACCCCAGGACAGGGCTTTGCCCAGGCTCAGTGTGCTGCCGGGGTGCAGACAGTGCACAGGGATCACTGTGCTGCTGTCAGACCTGGCAGGGGTCTGGGCAGGAATTATTTCCATGGTCAAGTGCCTGGGTTAGAGGAAAGCTGGTGGACCAGCAAGAAGAGAGGCTGTGGCAGGTTGCAGAGCCAGGCTCCATGGCAGGGGGTTGTCCCCGTGCTGTGGGTCAGTCCATCATCCCTCCGTGCTCTGCTCTCTGCCAAGGCTCTGGTGCAGGGGAATTGCATCCACCCAGCAAAATGCTCAGGAGGGGAGTGCTGAGAGAGGCTGAGTGTCTGCCTCATTCTGCTTAAACTTTGGCAGAGGGTTTGGTCATGATTGGCCCTGATTTAATTGTTCAGACAACCATCTATTTACCATCAGTCTGTACAGAGCCTTCATTCAAGCTAAACAGACATATGCTCTTTGTCACTGCCACGGTGTCAGCAAAGTTGCAGGCACTGCACTTCCAACACTTCCTTTTATTGTCCAGAAACTATCCTGGAGAAACTGGAAGGGGCCACCTGCCAGTTGCATCATCTTGCCTGGATCTTCTTAGTTACACTTAAGCCCTTCATATTCAGGGAGTTTTATCTGAGCATAATGTAATTTTTTTTTTCCTCTGGTTACTTTTTAATTAATATCCTGTAACTGCTTCAGACCTGGGAGGAAAGTGTTTTTGGATTTCTCTTTTATCAGGTAACTTTAATTATTCACACCATTGACTTCATTAAGTTAAAACACCTTAATATTATGTGTGAAATTATGATCTGTGGAACAAGACAAAAATTATTCCTAATTTTTTGGAAGCAAAATGGCTAAAGTGCCACCAAAGCCACATGTCCCTGCTGTGAACAGACAGATGCTCCATTACTCGTGCTCTGCTGTGTCCCAGTGGGTGATGCCTGCAGCCTCCCCTCCTCTTCACTGACCCATGGGGTTAAAGACAAATTGACATTAAATTAGTTCCTGCTTCTGTTCGTAGTTTTTCATTTCTGTTCCATAGCTTTGAGACTAAACCAAGGAATTGATAGGCACAAGAGGGGCATTGGAATCCAGTGTGGTGAGTTTGCTGTGTGATTATTGTTCTTCATCCCGTGACATCCTGAAATGCTGGTCATTAAAAGATCTCTGCTTTAGAAAAGCACTTCCAGCTTTCAATCTCAGGCATCTTAATGTAGAAAACTTGCGTCTTGATTACGTCTCTCAGCATCAAAAATTTAAGTCTTCTAACTGGCAGGATCACAGCCTTCTGCCTGTTGTTGTGAAATTCACATTGCTGGCAATATTGCAAATGAAAACAGGAAAATACAGGATGAAGGAGCATTGTTCCAGCAGCCTCAGTGTTCCCTCAGTTCTATTTATTTAGACGTTGCCTGTGGATTTGGTTATTTTTATGTTCCTGTTGGTTTTAGTTATTGTGTTGATTGTGGCAGTGTGGAAGGATCGCACTTGCATGAGCTGCTGTGTCCTGTGCTGTTCAGGACTGCATTGTCCTCTTCAGTCCTGCTGACCTTCAGCCACTGGCCATCCTGTGATGGCAAACTGGCTGCCAAAGTCATTAGGATCTTTTAATAATTGTTTACATCGGTGCTTATTGTTATGGAAGTACCAGCATCTGCTTTTCTTGTGCCAGAGCAGGTGAAGCACAGATGAGAAGTTAAAATTAGTGTCATCCAGGAACCAAATAACCTCCAGTGCACACCAAATCCAGTTCAGAAACGATGATCCAGGACAGTTCTTAAAGCCCTCACAGGTGGACGTACACCCACCGAGTGGGCAGCTCCATGTTTGCCAGCAGAGGAAGAGCTGCAGCTGAGGATGGTGTTCCTGGGCTGCTGTGGGTGAGGTGTGTGCTGGTGGCAGGGCTCTCCTGCTCCTAAAGCTGTGGATTCACAGCTGGGAAGGCACAGGGTCACAGCCCTGCCTCTGCCAGGCAAACCTTGCTCCCTTTATCAGGCAGGGGCCCTCTCTGAGCCACGTGCTCCCCTTCAGAAAAAAGCATCTTCGTTTAAGTGCACCACTATATCAGGACATAATTATCCGGGTAGCTATATACTCTCATAGTTAAATGTTTTGAGTAAGTAGATTTATTAAAATGTGGTGGGGGGGGAGCTGTTTTTTAAAAGAAAATCAAACTGAGAGCTGCAGGCTGCCCTTTAGTCATGTAACAGGTCTGGTCTGAAGTGCCACTGGGTTCTGTGCCCTGAAATCATTTCTCAACCAGGGCAAAAAAATTAGACTTGCAAGCTAATTTGACATTTAAATAAATAAATAAATAAATAAATAAATATAAAAACAGCCAAGTAAGTTGGTCCAAATCAATCCTTGAAAAGTGTGTTTTGAACTACAGAACGTTTCTATCCTTGCAGAATGACAGTTAAAACATTGCTGTTAAAGCAGCAAACAGAAATTTCAGTTGCTTGTCAAAACAAGCAGCACTTTCCTTCTGCGGAGCCCGAGATGCCGAACAATAGGCAGTACCTTGCAAAACGGCATCTTCATTATGCAGGCAGGTTTCTAATTCATCCAGGAACACTGTATTATTTCTCCATAACACTTTATAATAAGTGGACATTAAATTAATGCTACATGACAATGGAATTCCTGCAGAGTTATGTACTACCCTGAGGCAAGTGCCAAAGGGATTTGGTGCGATTAAAAGGAGACAGGGGAAGTGGAAGGAGGAGGGAACTGATGGCTTACGGCAGGCGCCTCAGCTCAGCTGAGGATAACAGGACTGTTCGAGGGTTTCAGGCCTGAGGGAGGGCTAAAAAAATCCACAAGCCCAAACCTGAAGTCAAACCATAAATGTTAGATTTTCTGGCTCAGGTTCTTGGGAAAATGATTAACATCCTTTGCTACATTCTCGCAACTTTAATCATTAAAATCCCTTTGTCTTAAATGTGAGCAGGATGCGTGTGTGAATTTGGCTCCATGGATCAGAGCCATGGGAAGCTGTAGCTGAGGGGAGAGTTTCACACACTTTGAACTGAAAAGGACGGGAGAGGATCACAGCTGTCTGATGTCCACAGGGAGATCGTGCCAGTTCCTTAGGAGATCTGTGATGGGGCTGTGCCATATGCATGAAACTTTCATTGGCAAGAGATCTTCTTCCCTCCCTTTCTTCCTATCCAGGGTACTGAGTTGCAGCATGCTGATTAAAAGTGTTTTTCAGAGGAAATAAGAACCAGGCATGAAGAAGGAAAAGCAGCAGCATTTGCTGTCTTCTTGAACGTGATGGAGTCCCTTGGACTTGATGACTAAAGAGAACACAAGGTAAAACGTGTGTTCATCTCTTCCATACAAAGCTGAATTGCAAGTGACGGGGAGTCCTGTATTTCTCCATTCCCAGTGTGCTGCCTCTGAAAATACCAATTTTAATCCAAGTGAGAACTCAAGAGCAGCATATTCATGGGAGAAAAAAAGAGTTGTTTTTCTCATGAGTATTTTTACTAGGCAGTGGCAGTCAATAGGCTTTTTCTGTGTGTGCCACAAAGGCGTAGCAGATAGTTAGTGAGCAGGCATGCAGGCATGCTGTATCATCATCCCTGCGGAGAACAGAAGTAGCAGGCAGCTTCCTTCCTTCATGGCAAAGAGCCTGTAAAATCTTCTCTCTGAAGACATAGCAGAGGCCAGATGGGAGAGGAAACCTAACCTGGAGTGTAAAAGCGGCATCCTGCTGCTGACTTCTTGGAGGACAACAAACAGTCAGAGGCAGCCTTTGACCGGCTCGGTTGGTGGTAGGTGCTGATGAATAATTGGGCAGAAGGCAGCGAGAGCTGCTGTTTCATGTCACCAAGACATGTTTCAGTCTGAAGCCAGAGCCATTTTCTCATTGGTGCAGCAAGAGCTCTGTATTCCTTTTCTCTCCGGGGTCTGCAGCAACACTGGCCCCAGGGGAAGCTGCAGGGCCCGTCCTTTCCCCTAAAGAAAGCAAGGGTTGAACAGTTCAGTCCAGGGAACTGCAGCCCTGTTTGTCTAAAGGGATGGTGATTTCTGTTCCCAGATCTGATTTATCCCCAATCTTTACAAGAAGAAACTGTCATTGTACGTCTGTGTAGCCTGAGCACACGCTGTGGGAGCAGGTGTATAATTGGTTCCCTGTTTCGCTGAGCCGTGACCTTCCAGAAAGAGTCCCTGCATTTGTGCAGCACTTGATAATAGTTCTCAAACTCAATCCCAAAATCTCACTTTGGTTTGGAGTAATCATAAAAATGAGTTTCTGTAAAAATAAATAAATAAAGCTCATCCTTGTTAGCAAGTGCTACCTGAGGCTGTCAAATAGCCGTGCTGACAGGATGTTCTGTTTCCACAAAGCTGTCTGTATTCACGAGGGTATAATGTGCAATTCACAGGCTTGGCTGCTGCTTTCCAACTTTCCCTAAAAGATCTGCAGTCTCCTCGTGAGCAGATGTTACTAAATCCCATACCCTTTATAAAGTCTTTTCAGGTAACTCATCCTTCTCTCTCCTGTTTGATGCTCTGAAATATATTTTTTTAAACACCCACATTCAGCCAAGAAATACGACAAATAATTCAGATAGCACAGAACTCTTTCTTCTTGGTGCCTTAAACTTAACAATGCCTGCCAATGGTGTGCTCATGGCAAATAAATATCAGAAATAGGATAGTCTAAAAGGATGTCTCAGAAAAGGAAATAGAGATAGGCAGAGATACAAAGATAAGTTGGAACAAAGAAATGTCACGAGCTAATTATTCTCAGCACATTATCAGAGATGAATGGTACATACGTCATGTGCAGTTACCTTCCTGTGAACCAGAAAGTATAGATTAGCTGCAGACCTATCTGGTAGGTCTTGATGGTCTGTTGGGATGATCAATAGCATCAGTCCTATCTTCCTTTTCTCTGGATTAAAATAATAATGCCTTGCAGTTTGGTGGGCACCTGAGCTGCTGTGAGAGCAGGAGCAGGGCTCTGGGCCAGTCTCCATGGTCTTGCTTAGACACTTTCCATTACAAGTTTGCCTAAGTGTTGTAACAAAGTATTACTGGACAAATAATAACGACAAGAAACATAACAAACATTACTTGAAAGGGTTTGGATCAGCAGGGTTTTTGTTTTTGACTGCACAGGACTAAATGCAACATATTGTGAAGGAAAAACTGGTGGTATTTAATAAATACCAACGAGTAGATACTTGCTGCATTATCTCATAAAAGGACAGTATGAATGTTTTTCTTGGGAATTGCCTTTACTTTTCATGCTAAATTAGAATATTTTTGTTTGATGCTGAAGTCTGAGCTATGTCCATGGAATTTCCCAAGCCTTCTTCCCTGCCCTGCAGCTCAGCCCCAAGCCCAGCTCGGCAGCAGGGCTGCATGGAAACAAAGCCCAGGCTGGTCTCTGAGCCATGTCCTTGGCCTGTCCCTAGTCCCTCGGTGAAGAAGGTGCAGGTCACAGCTTCATTGTCTTTTCCATCAAAATGCAGGTGTGTCTCACTGGGGTAGTTGATTTTCTTTCCCCATGCCCTCTCTTTCATTTTCTGGTATTCCCATGTCGGGACTTCCATCATTCTGACTCAGGATTTCCAGAAGGGTGCCTCTGTAACTTACGATGCTGAACTGAGTTTGATGGTGCAAGTGGTGCAAGTGAAGTAAATGAAGAGCACGGTTTCTTCCCTGTTGCCTTATTCTGGGATGTGCTCTCTGGTGTGTGACTTGGAAAGTAAAGGTCAGGATGGTTCATTGCCTCTCTCAATCTTTTTTGCTTGTAAATTTATGCTTTCTTCCTCCAATTCTGCTTAAATTTCAAAAACCAATGGGCCAGACCTTTAGCTGGAGTAAATTGTCATAGCTCCATTGATTTCAACTGAGTGTGGCAGCTTTCACCAGTGAAAAATTGGTCCTGTAAGCTGAAATTATTAACTTACAAAAACATTTGATTATCACATTTGTAGTTTTCTATTGTTTTAATGTACTGTGACAGTCTTTAGAAGGATGGTAGCTCATGATTGAATTATCTTTTTGTCCTTTCTAAAAATTTAACTATTTTTTGCTCTCTTAAGGAGAGAGATGCCTGTGTTCAGAATATTTGTATTGTAGTGATGATGCTTTGCAGATGCTGATAAAATCCAGTCCATGGGAGTTGAGCAGGAACTTCTCCTTTTTAGGTATTACTTTAAACCTCTGCCATAATTGATTGGGTTTTGGTTTGCACTGCACCTGTGCATTATCTGCAAGGAACACACAGTTGGATGGGAATCCTTGGGAGATTTCAGGATTTGTACAGTAGAGCAGGTCAGCAGCTGGGATAACTGAACTTTACTGTCTCTAGTTCACACCAGTTAAGAATCTGGAAGAAATGAAACCTATGAAAATGATTGTGGAACAATTTCTCTGTAACAAAGTCCTGCCTTTGTGTGAGAAGCACTTGGGCTGATTGGCTGAAGCCTGCGAGCACTGAATAATCGTAGTGAGTGTGTTGTTAGAGAGGCTGTGTCTCCTGTCCTCCTGTGCCATTTCTCCTGCTCCAGCCATTTCCCTCCAGAGCCGAGTCTGAGTCAGGAATGACAAAGAAATATCCGGCAATTTAATGCTTGGGTTTCTTGTACACAAGGAAAAATAAGGTTTTGCTTCTGCTTAGTACTTGGAAGAATTAATTATTCTGAGTTTCTGCAATACCTTTCCTCACACCGAGTGACACAGGGCATTCGTCATTTGCCGTTTGACCTGGTTTTTATAGAACATACTTAAATGCAGTTTAATTTCATCAAGATTTATGCACAGTAAATTTCCAATTATTACTCATGTCTTAACGGCTTCATCCGGAAAGCTTGAAGCTTTTCCCCAGCATATGATCAGATGTTCTTTAGCACTATAAAATTAGTTAGAAAGTAATTTTCTTAATTTGGTTTCTTGCAACCAAATAAATGAAAATCCATCTCCAGCTGAAGCTGCGGGATTTAGGGTTTTCCTTTATTAAAGAGAAATTATAATCTATGAAGCAGGGATGTGGCTGGGGACGAATATTAACTACTAAAAGGCTTATCTGCCATAATATCTTAGAGATGCTTCAGCAACTAGTAATTCCCCATTGACATTTTCTTATATATTTTGCTTGCAGTAGGAAATAGGACAACTCTTACGTATCCTAAGGAAAAAATATGGACTATTAGGTTAAACACGATCTCTTCTTCATTACTTGTGACATACTGGTATAAAAGCAGCAAGGACCCTGATTTAATATAAGTTTGACACCAATTCAGGGAAGCATTTAAGCATTTGCTTAAGTACATTCTTATTCAACAAAGCACTTAAAACATTCTTGGCTCCAGGCACTTTCTTTAACTCCTGTTAATTTTAATGAAATTTAAGCGTGTGCCTAACTTTAAATAGATGCTTAACAGCTCAGCTGAGTGGAGAGCTACATTTTAGATGCATGACACTGATGTTCTTTTTCTGGTGAGAAGAGAAACAGTAATTCCCCATGGTTGTGGTTACTAAAAGACATGGAGACGTGCCATGATTGACTGGAGGTAGAGGGAGGAAAATGACAAAGTGCAGGTGTTGCTGACAGGACTTGAAGTGAAATTAGATGCCACCTTTCAGTCTCCCTGTGCAGATTGTTTGCCATTTCCATCCCAAGGCAGATAAAATTGTGATAGGCAGATGCAATACTGAACATACACCCAGCAGAGAGCTGTGCTGGAGCAGTTCATGAAAAACCAGTCAGTGGCGCATCCTTTGGTGGCTGGTCCAGGCCAAGGTTTTGGGAAGCCTTTAGGCAGGGCAGCAAACAGCCTAGGCTTCTAGACAAGAAACCAGAGAAACCTTGGCTTAGACCTGGGACTTGTGTATTTACTGCAGTGTGCTCACTGGTCTCTAGAATTACTGCAGCAACAGATGTGTGAGCTCATTGAGGCCTCACCCCAGATCTGAGATCCCAAGCTCCTCCAAAACCGTGGGTGTCTTCAATCCTGCCTCATCAAGGCTCTATTTTGAACTCCCAGCCTCTCTCCCAATGTCAGTATTCACAGTGTAAATTCCTGTTCCTATGGAATAAAGTCTTGTCACTTTCCTCCATCATCTGTCTGTCAATTTTTCCATGTTTTGTTGATTGACAACATTATGTAAGCCGACCTCAAGCCATTTCCATAAGTACAGATGATAATTGGGGCACCCAGCAGCCAACATTAACCATGCCAGCTCCCTGTCTTCTGCAAAGAAATACATAAAATGTGATAATGAGTAAATGAAGTGTGAAGGCTTTCCTTCCTCTGATTTATGTGCAGAAGTGTTTCTAATTTTCCTGATGTTATCTCCCTTTACAGGATATAATTACCTGATTTACTTGATTGCCTTCTGGGAATATTTTTTATAAATTGACTTAAAATTGTTTATACTGTTGCAAACTGATAATTTCATAAAGTGCCTGCTAATCTGCTTGAGTTGTTTGTTGTATTTTATTTTGTATTTTTCCTCTCTGCCCTTCATTACTTCCATTTGTAGTTATTATGGGAAGTTGATATCATGCTTTGGACTAAGCTGGAAGTAGAACAGCTTGTCAAGACTATTCATGTTGTTGCCTCAACATGTTACTAAGAATAGAGCCCCTTACTTCACTTTATCAAACAAAACCAGGGCTTTAACTTTTAATATACATGACAGCACCTCAGGAGGTCTCAGGAAAAGGTCCCCATGTGAAACTTGGTGCATAAGACCCCTTTTATTCAAACAGATGTTGGCGAGAAGCTCTCTCACTTCACTTGTCTTAAATTCCTAAAATCTGAAGGCTTGGACTGAGCAAGAAAACATTTCCATGTTTCCATTGTCCTTCAAAGACACTGAGGAAGGGAACTTCTGGAGGAACTCTTGGGCTTCCTTGTAGTTTATGACAAGACAATAATGGGCTTTTTTGTTTCCAGTCGTTACATGTACACAGGGTAGCTTGTTTATCCTTTGAAATATGTAAAGCTGTATTTGTGAACAGAGGAATGAGCATGTTGAAAAGCCTCAAGTATTGGGTTTGTATTTTACAGTTCTAAATGGCTTGTAGATGTTATCCTGGTGGATGCCTCAAGGATCTTTGTATTTTTAGAGAGGAAACAATTTTGGGAGATACTTCATGTGCACTTTATTCTGCAGCCAAGAACTCTGTGTTCCTCCTCGGGGGTAGTGATGCTCCCTGGTACCGTGGCAAATTGGTCATTTGGCCCAGGATTTCATGGTGGCCTGGCTGGCAGTTCTGAGCATTTCAGCTGTCACCTCTCAGCTCCATCTCTGGCTCTCGTGTTCATATCCCATCCTATTGCTCTGTGCCCATTACCCCGGTGTGAAGGCACCTGTGCCAAGAAGGTGCCAGGAGCAGAGATGCTTTCACCTGTCTCAGGGCCAAGCTCATGCAAAGATCCCACGGATTGTGGTGATGTTTCAGTAGCTTTTAGTGCCCTTATTTTGGGTTTGCAACTTCAGATGTGTTATGTTTAGAGAAGAGCTAACAACTGCTTGGCGCTGTTAAAGAGAGGGATAATTATGATTTTATTTAATAGCTTCTCTAACATGCTGCTCTATCTTATTACCATAAACTGAGCACTAAGCGAAGTGAAGAAGCCTCTCTGTCATTGCACTCGCTGTGTTTATTGTTATTGTGCCATGTCCCCCCTCCGGAGCCGCCTTGGGTTGATGGCTTGCATTTGTTCAATGATACTTTACCTCCAGCTCTCCCAAAATGGCATCTGTTGCCCGGAGGCCACATGCTCCTCCCGTATAGGCAATTGTGTGATCTGTAAATAGCTATTAGACTGGCATGGCCTAAATTAACTGCAAATTGACAACTCAATTGTAAAACAAAAAATGACCTAGTAATTAACAGGATATTTCCATAAAGGCGTAATTACCATTTAGCAGGCCGCTAGTTGTACTTCCCTTTATTCTAATAAAGCCTCTTTTTATTTCATCCTTCTGCCACAGAAAATATTATTGTTCCAATTTTTATCAATTTTTCAAGCTGACTTTAGGAAAATAAATGATGATGAGTGAGTAGTCTGTCTGTGTCTTCCCGTTCCCTCTCCTGTGGGGAAGAGTCAAGTTTGTTTGTACTAAACAACCTTCCCTTAGCGGGGGTTTGGTTTCTTTGTTTTAACTTGGCGATAGCATCTTAACTCTGCTTCTCAAAGTTAAAGGCCTTCCTCCTTTTGTCACTTACAATCAATGGTATGTTGGGCTCTCCCGGCAGCTCTTCCCCACCCCCTCGTCCCTTCTCCTCCTCCAGCCCAGGGAAATAATGGCACTGATGAGCTCTTATCTTTTTGTCACACTCCTGCCAGCAGAGGAGACAAATTGATTTATGTATGTGGCATCCTACTCCTGATAGTGCCATAATTTACCACTAAATATTGCTTTGACACAATAGTTTTGTAACAAATACATAATGCATATTGCTCTACTTCCCCTCCACCTCAATCGGTTTTTGAATTAATGGAGTGAGACTCCCTCAGTTCAGAGGAATCTCTTGTCCAACGCCTGCGTGGAGCCTCACGGAATACCAATCTGCTGCCTCTCCTCCTCCTCTGCTTAGTGTCACCTTGAAATGAAGCTGGCTCCCCCATTAGGTTTTTTCCCCTTCCTTGCACTGTCAAATGAGGCGGTTCTTCACTCCTTCACAAGGAGTGATGCTTTACTCAAAAAGGCCTGACTTGATTTATTAGATAAAGAAATAAATTGTGTAAAAGGCTGGAAGGCTTTGCATGTCCTTGCACAGAGCTGGAGTGCTACATGGGAGCTTGCAGCCGCCGGTTTCATTACACCGGAGCAACACACTTGGAAATGCAAAATCCTTTTTGAATAAAAAAGGACAGACACTTTCTGTCTGACTTGATTGATAGACTGTCTCTGCCTCCTGTCCTCACCACCACAGAGAACAGATCCCACGAAGGGGATTCTTCATCCTCAGTAATTATTCAGGCAAGTGAACAGTTCAGTGCCTTTTTTGGGGTTTTTTTTGGTTTTTTTTTTTAACAGTACCATCCATAATGATTCTATCACTGAAATCCTCCTTGTGTTTTCTTGTCACTTGGCTTAGGAACAAAACAAGAGAAGCAAAGGTGAAATTGGGAAGTGGAGGTGTTGGGGGCCTTTCCGAATACGTGGCATAAAACACAGGCTTAATCTGGAAATGACATAAACGGGGCCTGGTTAACAGCAGGAGGAGTGTGATGACTTTCTCTCCCTTCTTTTTTTTACTCCTTTTGAGGGTGTACATCAGCTCAAAGTACAGCTTTCCTCAGTTAACCCGATGGGTAATTTAAAAAGCAAAAAGAGGAAAAAGATTTTTTTTCCTGTATTATTCTGTAAGTATTTTGAAGAGCAAGGGAGACTGTGCCCCCATGACAACATTTGAAATTACTCTGCATTTGTGTGACGAGCAGTCTGCTGAGGCTGATTGAAACCACATCCCTTGCCCTCCAGAGCGGTCTGTGAGATGCCATGATTCCCAAAGTCTGCACGCTCGATGAAAGCCCTGGCATTTTTATGTTTGCCTGTTTTCTCTGCTGCCCCTTTGCTCTCTTTTTGATTTCCCATTTCTTCTTTACCAGTCGGGGCGTAGAGAGCCTGGAAGCGTGGAGGAGAAGTGTGAGGGGCAGCTGCTTAGCAAATCCATCAGTGACACAGGGCAAGCCTGGCAGGGGCTGAAATGTCGTGTTTAAAGCCAGGCATTCTGCGCTGGTTCCTGAATTCAGGTGTCCTACTCCACCTCCCTCATCCCCTCTCACAGTTCAAAGCAGCCATGCACCTGCTTTGTGGCAATTACCCTACACTTATGTGCTACTAATAATGGATGTTTGCTCCCTGCGGGTCTTGTACTAATTTTCAGTCAAGCTCTATTGAAAGAGAGGAACTTCTGAAATGATTATGGGTTGTAAACTCTATCTGGCAAATTACTACATATTTCTAGCACAGTTTCAGTTGTCAAAGATACTTCTCAGGCTGTATGCTTCCAAACAGTCCTATCAATTACGTTCCTTTTGACGTTTGAGTGGAGCTACTGTCAGCTCACTTTGCAGCAGTTTCTCTTTGCTTTTGCAGCTTTCTTGTGTAACCAAGTACACGAAGCCCAGGGGAGTCTGAATCCTAAAGCAGTCATAAATGAAAAGTTCTGTTTTCTATGATTTTTTATTTTCTAGCTGGGAGAGAGGTTATTTACAGGCAGGTCAGATTTGAATTTCAAATGATGGTGGAAAATAGAGATGGAAAAGACAGTTTGTCTAAGTTTGTCCCATTGCAGGTAATCAGACTGTGCCCAGCTGTGCACATGCAGCCTGGCTGCTGGTGGCCAAAGCAGCAGCAGCCCTTCTGCATGTCCCTGGGAAGGTTGCTGAACTCCTGCAGTTCTAAATTGTAATTTATTTAACTGTAATTATTTAATGAATCGTCTTATTTTTCCGTTGCACACAAGCCAGAATAACAGATTTAATGTTTCCCCTCTTTAGGTGTCTGTGTTTCAGTGTATTGTTAGTTGTAGTTTTCCTTAATGCGTTTTAATGACAACATACTGCCCCTCCAGCGTGGCATTTTTGCATCGCTGTTGCTGTCAAGGGCTTCTTGTTCAATCCATTCTGTCATAAGTCAAGAGACTGCTTCAGTCCCCTAATTATTTTTGCTGTTTGACTCTCTCCAGTTGAGCAGCATCATTGTAATTCAGGAAGGTCTGTTGCGGACCGTGGTCTTCAAGCAGTGTCAGAGCTGTTAGACACAAAATGATGGATTCTCTCCTTCTCTGTCATGTAGTGCCTGCTCATACGTCACAGTGATACATCATTACTGTAAGTTTTTCCAATCAGTGTATTGAGCTGAAAATGTATGACCCAGCCAGCTGGTCTTAACTGAGACTGATGTTAATGCTCAGGATTTGGAAAGGGAAGACAGAAATATTGCAGCTTTATGTGTATGTGTCCAACTTACCTGTGCTGGATGAGCAAAGGAATAGAATTTTGTGAGGCTGCCACAGGTGTGTGCTGAAAATATGGGACTGAATATAAACCCTTTAACGTTTTAACCAACTTTTACTGCTACCCATTTCCTGGTTTTATTGTCTCCTCTGTTTTGAGGAAAGGTTTCTTGCAGCATCTTTGGTTTTCTATAATTTTATTGCTTGACCCCGTGAATTGTCATGTTGTCAGATGCTCTTGCATTTTGAGAGGGTTGCTATTAGATGTGATTCCTTCAACAAATTCAAGAACTGGTAATCTGTAATTACATACAGCCAAGAAAATTTGTTACCTGAGCCCAACAGCATTCGTAGAGGTGAGCTATTAGTATTTCTTTCAAATTCCACATTTATGAAATGCAGAAAGACGTGCTGATGGAAATTATGTGCAGTATTTAGCAAAGACAAGGCTGTCAAGTACTGGATTACTGCAGTTTTCTTAAATCTCTTTTCTCCTTGAAAATCACAGCATCAATTTACTATAAACATTGCCTAAGTAACCAACACTGAGCCAACTCTTCCATTTCTCTTTTGTTTGAGAAATCCCTTCTTGAATTGCTCACTAAAATTATAGCATTTAGGAGAGGGAAATAGCTCACAGTCATCAACATTATCTCTTCAATCTTAAGAATACCAGTGTCTTATCACTCAGGCAGTTGTTGAGCAATTCATTTCTCTGCCTCTATGCAAGAGGAAACAAAACAGCTGGGTGCCTATGAGAAACATTCATTATAATGCCAGAGTAATTAAGAGGTTCTCTTACATGATAACTTTGCTGATCTTTCGGATGTTCCTAAAGTAGGATGCCTGCTAAGGCTGCAGTGTAAGGCTACGTTATTGGTCACAGTTGGTTAATTGCTGTCCTGCAAGTCATTAAAGTTTAAAAGAGGAGCAGTGCTAGTTGCCACCAGCTCTGTGTGTGTTTGGGAGTGCAACATCATGGAAGAGAGCACCAGTGGAGGCACTGAGCATTCTGTACATATGGGGGGTTTGATAGGATCTACACTACTCATAAAAGATTGATAAACTGCTCCTTTTAAACCTTCTGTTTGTCTGTATCTCCTCTCCCAGTTCCCTTTCATGTGTCTCATGTCCAGAAACTATGAGTGAGGTTTGATCTTGCCACAAGGAAGAGAGGCAAAGTTGGAAACTGTTGTTTATGAAGTGTGGTTGTAACTCACAAGATTACTGTGTGTGACCACAGGTAATCCCCAGTGAAGGTTTTAGCTGATCTTGTCAACTACATCCTTATTTGTCCCAGAAGACTGATCTGGGTGACATTTACCTTTGTCTCATATTCTAGTCTCTCTGCTTTCTCCGATCTTCCCTTTCACATCATGCTGCTGAAGGAAAGTTTAGATGTTTTTCTGCCCACATGGTTGTGCTAATTTTGTGCAGAACTGTAATCCACATCACAAGAATCTGAATTCTAATCAGCACCTTTTAAAATTAACAGCTTTCTGAAAGCAGCCCTTCCCATTTCTCACAGTAAAGGTCTCCCTCCTTTGGTATGGGTAAGGTAAATCAGCTTGTTCTTCACAAAATCATCCAGAATTTGGCACGTGTCAGGAAACTACCAAACCTTGGAAGTATGGACAGACAACAAGGTATTTGTGCTGTGGTTCATGGCCACCTTAATATTTCCCATCAGGGGTAGTGACAGTTCAAGTACAATGCAGCCAAGTGCACTGTCTAATAAGGTTGTATAATTTTGATATAACAGCCTAGCTCTGTTGTACTATTAAAGCTTTAAAATATTAATGCTCGTTAATGGTGTCACTCAGCCATTTTATATGATTAGTTTTAAGTCTCTCTTGGGTAGGCAAGAAGAGGAATTTTTAATGAAATGTTCCCTGCTCATCTGACCTGCTGTATTACTGCATGAATGCCATTTTTATGAGGCAGGTTTATGACGTTCATTACTCTGCTCCTTGAGCCACTTCATGGCTGCTGTAATTTTTAAAGAAGAGATAAAAATAAGTCAGTTCTTTCTTTGCAGTCAAGAAGCTCTGCATTCTAGCTTTGACCTTTAAGCTGTCATGCATGGATTAATCACATTTCAGCTAGAGATTGTTTTAGACTTAATACTAGCAGTGGACTGATTAGCTTACTTGCCTTACTGGCAACTTCTTAAGGAGGTTTGTCAATGATTTAGACAAAAAAGACAAATTCCAAATAGCTTTGTTTCTAACCTGCCAGCTTTGTGTGTCTGTGTGTGTTCACGTAGGTATACTTGCACATGTCAAATCTACGTGGTAATGCATATATTTTATATGTAGATAACCTTAGTGCTACAACCACAGGTTCTTAGTACAGAAAACTGTGATTTGAGCAGCACTGGAACAGGAACCAAAATTCCAGACTCCCACTTCAGAGCTGTAACTAAAGAAGCTTTTTCTTTGGGAAAGAAAAAAGCTAAATAAAAAAAAAATAAAAAAAAAAGAAAAAAAAAAGTTACCCCAAAACATCAGCACTTGAACAGCTGTTTCCAGGTGAAATGGAAATGGTATCACATTGCTATCTACTGTAAATGGGATCAGAAGTTTAACTGCAGCCAGCAGCTGCATACAGAAATTTGACAGAACAATAGCACAGAGCTGCTGCTGTTATTAGCAACAGTGTAAGGTTTATGACCTTTGATAAGCAAATCTGGTGGGAACACTACAGTGAAGTACTCAGGACTGGCAAAAAATGGTATTTCATGATTCGGTGATCATTTAAAGGAAGTTCTTGAAGTAGGAAAAGAAACAAGTGCTGCCTCATTCAGAATCCAAGTGTGGGAGAGGGAACTCTGCCGTTGGAAGGTGCAAAGACGTAAGGATGGAACATGCTAAGTGAGAAATTTAAAAATCTGAGGAGTCCTTAACTTTTATAAGGGAATGGTTGTTTTTCCCTTTGGTGTCAGAACGTTCCTGTAAGCACTGGAAAGTACGCTTGCTTCCTAAACCAGATGTTTTGAGGACGTAGGTGAGAAATCACATTATAAAATCCTCACTTACACAGCGAGAGCTGTGGCGTTGCACAGTAAGTAGAGTTTTAGCCAACGTGTAAGGTTTGAATGTGTTTTCTTGTTAAAAAGACCCAGCACCTCAGTGCAGTGCAGCTCTTCATTTACCAGCTGGGTATAAAGACTGTGACTGAAGTCATCTCTTGGGGAAAGGCAAGAAGGGTGCAGTCACTTGCTGACCCTCCTGCTTCCACTGTGCCAAGCATCAAGGCAATAACCAGGACCATAGCAAGGGTTCACACGGAGAAACGCAGCAATGAGAATGGCAGAAGAGACTAGAGAGTCACAAAGCTCAGCCTGGCTCTCCTGGACAGAGGAACAACACAACATCCTTGTGCTGTGCTGTAGTGTGAAATAAATAGAGCCCCTAGCTTGTCAAACGGCAGATAAAAGGCTCCCTTTTATGGGGGGCTTCGGGGTGATAAAATAAATCGTGACAGCAGAGGCAAAGCAGTTTGTGCATTCAGCTAGAAGAACCCTGTGATAAAAATAAAGCTGCATAATACGTATTATGTAGATGTACTTTACTGTTTGATACTTGTATATCAATGAAAGGTGAAGATGTTTTATTCCAGCTTCAAAATTTCTGTTTTCAAATGACTGGAAGTGCTTTCTCCATGGTGCCATTGCATTCATGTGACCTTCTTGTGTGCTCCTTTCTCTCCCCCAGTGCCTTGCTGCTTCCCTCGTATTGCAGTGATCTGGGCTGGGGGACTGAAGAAATGCTACTGCAACATAATAGCCAATTTTTTTTTCAGTATTTAAGAGCTCTAGTTTTCATTTGTGACAGCAGTTTGAGGAATGTTACAGTGCATTATCACAGTACATGGTATTACTTAGTGAATTGTAAGGCTCTAAAATACACTATTTTAGAGTCCTGGTTAAGAAACAAATGTATTATGCATGCCTACATCTGCTTTTACTGAAGTGACAGGTACTAACTGTGCTGCTCTCCTCTTCCATTCACCTTTTTAATATGATTATCTGACTGTTTCAACAGAGCATAATTTGAAGAATGGATTATATACTGAGCATTCTTAATAAGACATGATAAAAGAGCAATTCATTTACTCCTCCCTTAAGTTTCACATGAGCTGAGTGAAATTTCTGCCAGTGCTTCTTTTGTGGGAAAACCAAAAAGCATTGGTGCTGGGAGCTGCTCTCAATCATCCTGGTTTCTTACTTACCTTTATAGGTAATGAGACAAAAGATGCTGCAAATATTATCACATCAATTAGATTCAAAGGAGGGATGATAAGAGCAATCCCGTTTTTGGACAAATTGAGTTGTTATCACATGTGGCTCATTATTATGAAAAATAGAGTTGAAATAAGGAAGATGTTCAGCGTGACAGGGATGGCCTCGGTGCAGCTGAGGATGAGGTCAGGGGTATGATACCTCACTCAGAGGACAGTCTTATCACCATCTCTTGATGATAATGTTTAACCACGTCAGCTCTTGGATTTGAAGCCCTGCTAGCTTAATCCTGACCTTTTTTTTTTTTCCCCCCTAAAATTGATTGTGCAATTATTTCCTCTAAAAGTCAGTAGCTGTAGCTTTATCCTTTTCTCACTTTGCCTACCATTCAGATGTCAGTAAAAAGCTTTCTCAGGAAAGGTTATGGAAGAGGTGAGGTACCTAGACAGTCTTTTATTGGACAAACTGCTGTAGCTGGAGAAAACAGACAAGCCCTTCTTTAGGGCTGGAGCAGAAGTGTCAAACTTCCTGCTGAGTGCAGCTTAGGAATGGGTAAATGGGATGAGCTTATTGTGTTCTTCAAGCACCTCCAGTCTTACTGAGAAAAAAATATGGAGGAGCAAAAGCAAATCCAGCTTAATTCATGATGTGGGGCTCACAACATGGCATGTTTTTCCCTTGCTGGTGGTTATATGTTCTCAGAAGGCATTCAGTATTTCACACAAACCAGGCAGAATGTGTGCCACGTGGTTCAAAGCTCTCTCTACTTGGGCTCAATCTGTGAGGGATCAGCTCTTCATGAAAACAGAATAATTATCCTAGCATGGACAGGAAAGTGGCTTAGTGTTAAGTGACACAGAAAGTACCTGCTTTGCATGCTGAAATACCTATTTTCCAAAAAAAAAAAAGCCTTTCAACCACACTTCTCCTCCCTGGCCATGATAGCTTCTTCCTCCTTTTATTGCTGGTGTGGGATCTGTACTGGAGCACTAAACCTGATGCAGGTAGCACTCTGTTATAATGTACTTAAAGTTGTATAGCTAGATACATAAAGGAATATAAATTTAATTTAATGGAATTATGAAAATCAATAAAGTAAACTTGAACATACAAACTCATCAAACACCCAGTCCTGCGTACACAGTCTTTATCTTGATGTTCACTTCTGTGTTTCCCCAGCTGCAAACACTATAAAATCTTCCCAGTGTGACCTCAGACAAGGTACTCACCATCTGTGCCTCCTTACCTCCTATGCACATGCTGACAGTATTTGCAAAGTGCTTTTTTTGGGTGGGGAGTTTTAAGGGCAACTTTCTAGCAATTAATTATTTTATGTGACCCACATGCTTTTCTTTGTACATTGTGCTCTTACGGTCTGAAGATGCCTAAATGCTTTGCAGCACATTGTGTTCCCTCTGCGGGCACCAGAAAGGAACGCGTCTGGGCTGTGTTGTGTCTGACCCTGCCGAGGGAGTTTGGCAGTGCAGGTCTTTACTGTATCATGGACAACGCAGGAAAAGAGGGATAATCCTGCAGCAGAAAACTGTTTTTAGAAAAACAACTGCTGCCTTGCATTCCCTCTCTTGTCACAGTCTCCAAGGGACCCTCCCTGCACAGAGGAGTTGCTTGTGTGTGCACCTTATCCTTGGATAGGCTCGTAACATGATTCCAAATACAGACTTTGTTCTCTGTTACTTCCCACTTTCTAAACAGTGCCTATCACCCCCTTCCTCCAATAAAATAATCCTGGAAACTGGGCTAATTGTGGTGACCTTCCCGTTGAACTGTATATCATGCAGCTGTCTCTGAGACAGCTATAAATTCCAGCATTTATGTACCCTGAGCTTCCAAGTATCTTTAACTTTTATTGAAAAAGACAACATTAAATTACAGAGTTGGAGTAGCTCTCCTCCTCTCCTCCCATCTGGCAAGAGCCTGCCCTGCCTTTCCAAGTGGGCAAAGCTTGCACGGACCTTTGATAAATTCACTGTTGGCCTCCTGAAGTCGTGTTTTCTTCCACGATGCTGAGCATTTATCAGTGTGTGGGACCTTTGTTTCCATCTCCCCTGTTGTGGCCCTCCCAAATAGCCCGTATCAGTGCCCCTCTCTGAAGGGCTGGTCAGGAGCACAGTGCTCTGTGCCGTCCCTGAGCTCTCCCGAAGCACAGAATGCAGGAGGATTGTCTTTGTGGTGCCGGCACCTATCAGCACACTGCTAATTACCTCGACGTTATTTATACCTCACTTCTTGAAGTCTGGAACACAACCCTTCCATTTTAATTTGAAGCCTTATCTTGAAGCTGAAAGATAAAACCAAAACATTACATTTGCATGTAGATATCTGTTAGGAAACAATTTGGGCAACAGTTAAGATACAGTCAGAGGGGGGGAAATTCCTCATGCAGTGGGTCTTTAAGGAAGCACCAGAAGATAATTTTTTTCAAACTTCCAGTGATTTTCTGGGCACTCTGAAATGGCAGAGTTGCAGCAAGCAGGTAGGGCTCATTTCATCAGTGTTTTACTGAAGTCTGTACAGACATTAATGTGCCCTGTAGGACTGTACATTGTCCAGCTCAAGGGCTTGCCCTCTGCCTTTTGCCCAGTGGTGGAGAAAACCTGCACGTAGCAGATGTGGAAATTGGCTTGACCAGTGCTGGGCTGGTGATAGTTTTTCTGCCTGTGGTGGTTTTCCCTGAGCTGGAGTCTGCAATGGGTGTGCTGCTTTCCATCCCTGCCTGTGGAGCCTTGGCTGTGCTCATTCTGCAGCAGTCCGTGCTGTTGGCTGCAAAGGTTTCTGCTGTCATTCCTGGGATATTGGCAGAGAGGGCTGCAGAGCATTCCCACACGAGACTTGGAATCCAAGTGGAGGTGGGGTCAGTCCTGCCTGGGGGTCCAGGCTGGTGGAACGACTTCTCCCTTCCACAGCCATGGGCTCCCAGGATTTCAGGAACTCTCTGCCAGAGCCACTTTCTTCCCACAATGTTAAGTTGTTCTGCATTTCAATTGTATTGCTAAATCATGTAAACCTTAATAATTAGAGTCTCTGTTGAGCAAGATGTTTGTAGGTCAACTGCACATATTAGTAGAGAGTTCCTGTCATAAACATGTCTAATTTTGTGATGTGCAACTCTGCACTCAGCATGCAAGTAAAGAATTCACTGGAGCTGCTTATTAGTAATTATCATCACTTTATAGCCTGTGTTCTCTCTGTTACATCCTTGCTTCATAAATATATTTCCTTAGCAAAGTGGATGAGCAGAGGAGTCAGAAAATTCCCCTTATCTTCTTTGCCAAATTATATTTTATAACTAAAAATCGTAAGCTAAACTGCATCTTTGCCTTATGTTATTTTCCTGTCATGCATGGTGAAGGGGGAATCTTTTATTTAAAGGGTTTATAGACAGGTTAATTGACTTCTGACTTAGTGAAAATGCATGTTTCCCTTGGAAGTCCTGGATTCTAAAACTGATTAAATTGTCCTAAATTTGAAGAAAATTGTGCTCTGGTTTCCCTTTAGAGCTCTCCCATATGCTAATTCTTATTTTATATCATAAATATGCAGCGACAGCACTCGTGGGTTTTCTCTTTTTTCACACCATACATTATGTTACATGTTTGAGAGCAGAATTCATCATTTACACTCTGAGTGAGTAGAAGGATGCTCAGTGCTGTGCACAAGTTGTTTGGGTGTCCCTGTCAGATACTGGAGGCAAAGACTGTCTGTGCAGCTCTTGGAGCACCTACTTTATTTCTAGTTTTTATGTTCTGGCTAGATTTTAAATTACATGTTTTCCATTAAAAAAAGGAGGCGGGGGGAGCAATATGATGGCAAAGCAATAAACCCAGCAGCATGAAATGAGAGCTTGGTCTAGGAAGTCACATCAGGAATCAGGGAGAAGTGGGAATGACCAATCCGAGCAGTTTGCTGTAGCTTCCCTTTTATTTCCAGTACAACAAGCTGTAGGTCTTCCTTGGAAAGCACTTGTTTAATTACAGCTTCAGGAACATAAAGCCTGTTATTATTTTAACAGAAGGAGCTGAGACTGAAATAAAGCTGAGCTGGGCCCATGTCTTTTCCTGGCAACTTGTAATTTCATGGATGGAAAAAACACCTGTTCAGTGGGGAATCCTTATCATTATGTTTTAGATTTCCCCATTAATTTATTTTACAGTCTTTAAGCACATATACAGATGGAAAGCAATCACATTTAAGGCCTCTCATCACTCTCTCCCTAGGAATTATGGTGAGGATGTCACTTCATTAATTTACCACAGCAGGCTCAGGATTTACCTGTGCAGGGAGCGCTGGCTGGGGAGCAGTGGGACACGGGGACGTGCTCTGGAGGGCCCCAGGCACAGGTCAGCCCCATCCCTGGGAGGAGGTCACCTGCAGCTCAGCAATTGTAGTGCCCTGGGGCTCTGCACCCTTGTCAAGATCAAAATCCTCACCTTCAGCTACCACCACATAGCCAGGAGTTACAAAACTATTTCACTGAAATAGCTCAAAAAAATTAGACTCAAAAAGGCACCTTTGTGTCCTTGTAGGCAGAATTTAGCAGCGTTTGGTTTTGGAGGTGGCTGCCTTTAGATCCTGACCCTGGGGCAGGGTTTGAGGACGTGCTGTCCCCCCTTGCTGGCAGCAGCAGGCAGGGTCAGGGCACAAAGGTGAGCTGTGTGGCCACACCACGTGTGACTTGGAGCATAAACAGGAGCAGTTCCTGGAGCTGGAGGCTGGAGTCACAGCCATTGGGCTGAATTTGAATGAAAGCAGCAAATCTATGAAGTGCTGCAAATGCTGATTTGGTTCTTTGGTCTTTTTTCTACAGAGGGATATCTGGATTTATTTTTTGTGCTGTAGGAGTAGAATAAGGCTTGAACATTGAACTGAAGTGACCCTTTGCAGGACCAAAGAGAGCACCTGGAGATGAAGGCTGAACCCAGTTTGGCTTGGAGCAATTAGCTTGTATTACAAATGACAAAATGAGATAAGGTGTTCGTGAGGTCTTCCCAGCTCAGGGAACTGCTAGTGGGATACAGAGATTTCCATTTTCACTGGGCAGCTCAAATCAGAATCAGTTAAAATCTGCAGCTGCCTGGTGCCTGTTGAACAGTTGAAGTGAAATGCTCTGGGTGACAGCACAGAGTGTCCCAGCAGGTGGTTTGTGTTATCCACAAACTCTGGCAGTGGGACTGGCCCCAGGGCGACTGAGCCCTGCTCTCTCTGAAGCATTCACTGAAACACAGAAGGAATTCTTCCCTGTGAGGGTGCTGAGGCACTCTGGTTGCCCAGAGCAGCTGCCTCATCCCTGGAAGTGTCTGAAGGCCAGGTTGGGTGGGGTATTGAGCAAGGAGCAGTCGTGGTCATCCCCAGCATGGATGTGGCCACATGGCAGCAAGGGAGCAAGAGCCTCCCGTGGTGTGCAGTGAATTTTGTGCCACTTCTCCAATTTTTAGCACCAACAACCCTAAAGGTACCATGTGGGGCTGTGGGGTGGGCACGCTGCTGGTACCATTCCTTGAGCAGGGCCTGGGAAAGCAGAGGATGGAGCTTGTTGTAGGATAGGCTGGAGTGCTGCTGTTCTAGGGATTTGTTGTTAATAAATATGCATAAAAATGGAAACAAAAGAGTATCAATGCTACTTGATGATCATTTGACTCCGCATAAATTCCGTGACAGGGAGGAAAGTAATCTGTTGTGGGGGAGAGCAGGGAGGCTTCTCCTCTTCTTTCACCCTCCCTTCCTTCATTCCTCTTTTAATAAAGAAAATCACTTTTCTTTGTCACCATTTTAATGATTCCCAGGGCACTTCACAGCACAGACATAAATCTGGAAATCAGCTCTCAGAAAGAATGAGAGATTTCTCTTCTCTAAATCACAAAAGTATGCTGAGCTCTTTGTAAATCCCCACAACAATGTAATTGCGGTTCTCCCATCATTATGTGGAATGTTTTTGGTGGCCTTTTTACAAGCTAAATAAATAGCTGTGCAAAACATCTGGAACCACAGTATGTCTTAAAAAGCTGCTTTTAGCAGGGCTTAGAATCTCAGTTATTGCTGGGCTTGAGTCTTTCTGATCTGATTGGGATATATTAATAGACTGTATGGAAATATTTGCCTGAAATATGATTAATGCTCTTAATTATTCATAGTCAGAGTTAGAATGATTAGTGTTTTATGGGGAAACTGCATTGATCTTTCTGTATAGTAAAAAACCCACAAAACCAAGGCACAACTGCCTTGTGCCCAGATGGTTCCACTGTCCAGTTGATTATTTACAAGCACAGGGGGTTAGGGCAGAACCAAGAGTGAGAGATGTGTAGGAACTTTCATCAAAATCTTAGGAGCTGCCTGCCACTGTAAACTCTTGGTATCCCAGGGTTTTGCCTGATAGGCATTGTGCTGTGGAGCAGTGTTGGGGTTCTTTTTGCCCTGCAGATACATTTCTAAAGAAGAAAGCTAAAATTCTTAAAATAAAAGCTAATCCATTGAAGCTTAGCAGATCACTTTGTGTAATAGTAAATAATAATAATAACAGGCTGTGGCAAGCAGTGTGGTCTCCTGAAGTGTTGGCTGAAGCATCCTGAAACCTTCAACTGCCTCCATCAGCTCATGGTAACTGAGTGTTTCTAAGCTACAGAACCTTCAGAGCTGATTTTGAACATCCCCCTGCATTACTGTGAGCCTGGCCAAGCAATCCCATTTCAGCAGACTTTTTAAGCTGGGTGGGAAAGCTCATACCTAGGGTAAACTTTTCCTCTGTTCTGGGAGGAACACACTCATTTTTTGTCTGTGATTCACTCAGTTGCCTTTGTAGGGTC
The DNA here is from genome assembly GCA_013397055.1 of Pachycephala philippinensis. Lineage (NCBI taxonomy): Eukaryota > Metazoa > Chordata > Aves > Passeriformes > Pachycephala > Pachycephala philippinensis. The sequence goes on along the minus strand of VWZT01011586.1, from coordinate 122,151 downwards.
CTGTGTGTAACACACTGTGGACATTTGGGATCAGTAGGAGAAAGGGTCTGGAGTGGAGGGGCTTCAGCTGTAAACTTCCCCTGCCCTGGGGATGCCCCTGTGTTCTGAGTAGACAAAAACAATTCTCATTTGAGTTCTGCAGCATCCAGTGTAAGTTTTAGTTCCAGCGCTCGTGTAAGGACTTAGTAAATCAACATGAAATGTATGATAGTTACTGTGCTGGTAAATCATGTTGCCTGGGTCATTGCCCACATTAGCCTAACACAGTAGCTCTTGTGATTTGTGTGGGGTTGTCAGTGCAGTGCTGTGCCTGGTACAGGTCTGTGCCTTGTTTTCCGACCCAAAAAGAAATGGTGAATAGGCTGTCCCAGAGCAGAGATTCTCCCCTGTGTTTTGGGAATGGTTGTATTCATCCAAAATGACTGCTCGAAGGCAAACTGAGTGCATGGAAAGCTTTCCAAAGCTCTTGGGAAAAGCAGAGGTGCTGGGATACATCACCATCCTTCCAGCAAAGAGCAGGGGAGAGTTGATCCTGCTAAGGGAAAGGAGGGACCAGATGGTCCTGTCCAGAGCTGGGATGCTGTGAACACTGCAGGGTGAAGTTCTTCCCAAAAATCCCAGTTTAACCAGGCAAGAGCTAGAGCTGGGTGGCAGGGCCTGGAGTCTGCTGCTTCTCACTGTTTGCCTCATTTTTCTAATTTTGTGGGCCTTCAGGAAACATTTGGGATTCTCATCAAAGTTGGACAGTTCTCTACTGTACTCCCTTTTTTTTTTAAAAAAAAAAAAGAGGTTTTTGTCATTGCAGCTGGGGATTTCTTTTTTCCCCCAGTACACAAGGGGATAATGGGCTCTGAGAGCAAGTGCTGCAACAGCCAGGAACCTCTGAGACAATAGACCAGCCTTCAGAAGACTTTGTGTGACTGTGGGCCGTTTACTGGGGTTACCAAAATGTTGAGAAAAGGGATAATTGGCAGACTCCTGTCCTTGTCACATGCAGTGAAAAAGGATTGACCCAGAAACCTTAAGTACTTTTCCCTATCAGGTATTTGGGAATTGCTGTAGCCAGCTCATGGCCCTGTGAAAAAAATTATGAAACTGAATGAAAGCAAAACAACTGATATTAATATGTGATTAAAACAAGCTTTTCTAGGCTTAACACTAGTCCTTGTGCTGGTTATTGAATACAATGGAAATTGCACCGTAAATTTTCCATGCAACATTGAGAAAATAATACTTACAGTGTGTTTGATGGTCTTTTACACTGCAATTAGCAGGGAAAGATTGCTTTGGGGAAGGGTTTTCCCTTTTAAATACAACATTTCAGGATGGAATAAGACTTTGTTTACTAGTCTGGTATTGAAATGATTACTTTTAAAGCGTGACTTGAGCAACCCTGATTGCCTCCTGCAATGAAGGGGGAGAGAATGAAATTCCCATCTTCTACCAGAGCAAAGTCTCGTTCCTTGTGTCTCTTGAAGGATCTGCGGTACTCGGCCACATTAATTGAGTCCTATGGATTTCAAAAGTTTTGCTTTTCAAACTTGAGAGGAGCTGCACCAGTTGTAACTTTTATGAGGAAAAATCTGTTATAGAATAAGCCTAAAAGGGAAAAGAAAACATGTCTGTCCAGGCTGGCCAACTGGCACGGGCCTGTGTAGTAGTAAAATGGGTAATTTTCAGCCACATGGGCCAGGGAAGATCCAGAGCTGGGCTTTTTCCCTTCCTTCCTTCTTTCAGAATACTTTGGAGACTTCTAAAATAAACCACAGTTCAGTCCAAAAAAATAGCCACTCGAAAATCACTTCCATTCGTGGCCGGGGATATGTCATGCTCGAGTTTACTGGAGCGCTGTGGAAAGCCTGTGCACTTGTCAAAAAAAACCAACAAAAAAAGGGAGTGGGGGATCTACCTCATCTCCTCTTTCTTCAAACCACCCCCTCTTTCATGCGCCTTCCCAAATCTGTCATAAAAGGTATCCCAAGGTGGTTGTTAGTGAGCTCCCCTCACGAGAGATGATTAAAGCCAGATGAGTCGGAGCCCCGAAACACAGTCCCTTTGTTAGGGAAAACAAAGGCCTTGGTAATTGGATTCACATTGAGTGAGGCACTTAAAACAGCAAAGTAACAAGAAAAATCTGCCGGGTTATGTCATAACTGCCAGGGTGGGTGTTTTGTTATTTTAAAAGAGCATGACCGTCTCATTTTTTTACTAGCTTAGTCTGGTATATTGAAGTGGAAGATTAAAAACAAAATATATATCCCCAATTGTAACATATTTTACACAGCCGACAGAGAGAGTTTGGGACACGGGAAGCAGCGGGATCCAGAGCAGGTCACTGTGCCGGTGCAATGGCCATAATGCAAGGAGCTGTTTCCATCTGTTTGCCAACGTTGCGATGTGCTGCGTAGGATATACCCTCCAGGAGCCTTTGGTGGGGCAAAGAGTCAATCCCAGCGTATCACTCATCCTTAAATCTCACTTGTTTGGCTCATGGATAAACTATTCAGCTTCCAGTTGGCCTGTGGAGTCATTTTCCATAGCTTGGGAGCAGGCGTGTACAGATGGGAATTAGTCGTCACCATCTTGTGCTGTGTTTGGGGAAAAAGCTAATAAATACCAAATTGAAGGGAGACCTGAGCTGTCTTGGGGATTTACTGCAGAAGTGCATGTCTTCCAGACCTTTGATCATCGATTTTGCTTGGAGCACTAATGGTACAAGGAACAGCTGAATGTGCCAGGTTATCGAGTCTCCAAAAAAACAGCTCGGTGTTACTTATGGAGGTGCTAGTGAGATCTTGCAGGAAGGATGTGAAGTGGCTTTCAAAAATTGCTTTTCACTGTGTCATGGCAAACAATTTTAGATTTAATATGCAAATGTCTGCCAAAGAAAAGTATCTGGTTTGGCAAAGACTGATTTATTCCATCATAGGCTCCAGAGTAAAAATAAAAACAACTACAGAAAATAATCTGCTCTGAAGATCCCAGCGCCTATAAAAGATTAGTCTTAAGAAGAGTTAGCAGAGTGTTGAAAAATGTCGTGTCTTGTTTTCCATTGAAACTTGGCTGGCAATCTTGGATGGAAAACCCAGAATCACACAGCTTAACACCCGCAAAGCTCAGCACTTTTCAGCTCAGATTAAAACGCTCATAGTCGTCTGCTTTCTTGTTGCAAAGGCATGATGCACACAGCTCCTGGGAAGAGCGAACCTTTGATTACCACGTCAGTCATTAGGTAAGGGGCACTGCTCATTCCGCACTTTGGAGACAGTAGAGATCTTCTTTATTAAAATTTCTCAAAGCTCTCTGGGGATTAAGGCACCCAGTTTCCATTAATTTGAATTAAGCATCCAGATCCTGCTGGTAGCTTTGTAAAAACAGCTTTTCTTCCTCAGAGTCAGTGTACCTGTAGTTCAAGGCTTTTGTTCTGGATCCCAACATCCCCAGCAGGAGCTGGGTTCAGTGTGAGGCCACAACAGGTTTTACAAGCACAGTCAAACTCATTCCCTGTATCAGGCACCGAGGTGATGCACAGCTGAATGACAGGATGTTTTTTCCTTATTTCCTTTGGGTGGGGTCACTCTCCCTCAAAGGAGCTGCAGCATTTGTGCTTCACAGGGTGTCTGTCTTCCTCTCCTCAGCTGCACAGTCACTTGCCTGAGCTCTTGGTGCTTCTCCATCAGCCCTGTTCAGACCTGAGTTCCTGTGGGGATCCATCAGCAGCAGCTTCTCCCTGTGCTAGCCTTTCTTGGTTCTCATTCCGCCTCTGGGTTTAAGCTCCCAGGAAAAGTAAGAGAAGACATCTTGCAAGTCTAAGGAGTTCCCACTTCATTCTTTACTTGCATGGGAAAGAGCCAAAGGGATTTAATTCTTCTCTTTTTGCCCTTGCTGACTCTGAGAACAGAGGGAGAAAGGTACCAAAGCTGCTGTTTGGCTGAGTTGTTGCAGGATTTAGAGCCTAAAGCCATGTCTCATTTCTATAAGGCCCTCATGCTCTGTTGGTAATCCCTGAACTGTTTCTTCAGGGATGAACAAACCTCAGTCACTGAGTGTGAACTGAAAAAAAAAGGTACTAGACTGGTGCTGCTTTTCCAGGAGCTGTGAGCGCAGGCTGATGTATTCCACCAGGGAATAGAGTCATTTCCCTCCTACACATGTGTTGTTCCATCTCTGCTCTTGGTCCAGCACAAGCATAATTTCCCAAGACTCCCCTGCAGGGAAGAGTTGTGAATGCAGCCCTTAAGTCCTAACTGAGCCCTTGAATCTTAGGCCTTAGTAGGGTTGGTGTGATACAAATTAAGCCTAACCTGTAAATCAGTTTGACAATTACTCAGAACTGGCTGGGGATAGCAGTTGAAACCCACTTCTACAACAGCTGCAGATGATGGGGCTGCAGAAGCCCGTGCACTTGGGGAGCACGTAGGGAGATAGACGGACTGTCATCTGGGAGAGACCTGGTGGAAGAGCAAAATCAAGAGCCAGCAGAGCCTTTGGACAGTCTTCTCAGCCTCATCCCCCAAGGTTCAGGTGCAGCAGGGAGCCCCTCGGTGTTCTAGAAGCAGAGAAGGCGTAACACATCTCCATAGCAGCCTCACTAAGAAATGGCAATAGCAGGGTAATAAGCAGCTCAGCATCCAGAAGTGTGCTGGGGAGGAGGGAGCCACAGCTCTCCTCATCACTGCAAACCCATTCCACATTTGTCTGCAGTCAGGCTTATTGCTCACAGAAACCTGAACTGCCTGTAATGCACCAGATGTGCAAAAAGAGCAGCCGTTCCTCTTGCTATCATAGGCAGCCACACTTACAACAACAGCGACTTGTGCTTTGATTGCTTGTCTAAAACTAAAATTCAATTATGCAGTGCAGGCAGGCTTTGCTGTGACACAGAGGGTTAGAAATTAATGTTAACACTGTTTCTGGTTAAGACTTTTTGTGTTGATAAATAATTCATAAGGCAGTTAGCTCTTTGAGTCTGACAACACAAGAATATATTAATACAGTAGACTCAGCTAAAGGTCAGCCCTGAACAGTGAAGCATCTGAGCCATCTTTTATTCATTTTCTGACACAGACTCATTAATTATTACCACATTTGAAGGTCTGCACGGGAAAAGTGCTAATGAGAAAAAGGATATTGGGTTTGATATCTGACGCTCACTCTTTGAAATTACTTTAGATTAAAAAAAAAAGAGAGCAGAGAGAACAATACAAAACAGGCCAGGTAAGACCTTTTCTTTAATAAAAATTAAAATTAAAAAATGAAAGACTAAAGATAAATTGGGAGACATTATTCAATCAAAACCAGACGCTGCTGGAGTGCCAGTTTGAGTGGCTGATGGGTGATGAAGTTTTTAAGAAAGCATTAATAAAGACATGATTAAAAGATATCCCTATTTAGGCGAGATGTAGTTGCTTTGACTCTTATTTGTTGCCCTCAGGTTTGTTTTCCACATTTTTCATTTTGGCTGACCATTTACCTTCCTGCACTGTTTATGATCACAAAAATGAGAGTTGTTCTGGCTTTGTGCTGTCACTCCTGATGTTTTTCCATACTTTTTCCATGCCATACTGGTTTTAAATACCTTACAAAACCTACCTTGATACACTTATCCATGCAGCCAGCTACCACCAAAGGAGATGGTTACTTTTCTCGTTTAACCTGGTTTCCTAAGAAAGCACAATCTGTGCAATCACATGTCCTTGTGTGTCTGTCTGTACGTCCCCATTCTAATAATTTTTTTAATCCCATCAGAGAGTTGGTCCATCAAATTTGATGGAACAATAAATATCTCAAACCCAGTAAATTCTTGCAGTGTTTGTGGGGAAAAAAAAGAACACATCTTCAGTATTCCCACTAGGGAAAATGATGAAGTTTAAGCTTACACCTTATTAGATACCAGAGAATTTGCACAAGAAGGAACCCTAAGCACAAGCCAAAAGCAATGGGGCCTCGTTAGCAGTTCTTCTTGGGGAAGTATCTGGGGACAGGATGTGAGCAGGATTCTGTTTATCCATAAGAGAGATGAGATCTCCTCATGCTTTTGAATTCGTTAGAACAGGTATGTCTTGTATTTATGAACGAACATGCAGGAACCAGACCTGGGCAGCTCGTGGAACTCAGCGGGACTGTGATGATACCAGCTTGAAGGTTTGGGGTGGGTGTGTGTGCAACTTGAAAAAAATATATACTTCCAGCTCCTGGACTTCCAAGTAATGGCTTGTCTTTAACATCAGGTTAAAGCCAGGCCACCACGGTACCCAATAATCTTTACTGCTTACGGCGCGTTTCCATGGAGTTCCTGGGGAAATGCAGCTGCCTGGTGGGGAAATACTGCACTGCTTACAGGATTTTGGTCTATGGAACATTCCTTATTTACATAGTGCACTTTGAAGTGATACCATGCCTGTGAAAGAGGTGAACTAAGTTTTTTTCGTGTGCTAGTAGATAAATGGAAACCTGTCTTGTATGGGCAGAAAGAAGTGATCGATCTATTTTGAGTTTCGTTTAGTCTCACTCAGAAAAAAATATATTTTCTTAAACTGTGATGAAATGGTTGCTTTACAAATAGAGCTTTTCTCCGTGCAATCAAAATTGCACTAAAAGATACACCCATTATTGATGTGAAAATTGAACCACGCTGAAATACAGATATAATATGGTGGGTTTGATGTAGTCATTGAAGGGAAGAGAGCACTGGAGCTAAGACCAAACTCTTCCTTAGCTTTCATGCCACTGTGCTTTGTTGCTGCTCAGTGTGCAGGAGGGGAGAGCTTGCTTCTAGTCCTGCACCATCATTCAGGGATGTCATGCTTCATCACAGGTAATCCCATCTGCCTTACAGGACTTTACAGAAACATCTCATCTCTCCACACAGTAAAATGTCCTCATCTTCACAACCCCATTGCCAACCTAAAACTTCCAGTACAGTAGCACCTGCTGCAGAGAGCAGCTTAGACTCCTGCAAATAAGTGCAATTATTTGTTGAAAATGACTGGACTGTGATTTCTTCCTAAATAAAGGTAAAATTAAAAAGTTTTAAGGTAAATGTTACTCACCTTGGTTAAAAGTCACCTGAATTTTCAAGAAGGCTTTGAAATACAGAGATCCACTTCTCATCCATCCCTGGGTTGTAGCTGCAGGTACAACATGAGAGACCTTCCCTTTGTCAGAGCTTGGCTGAGTAAACTGGCAAACTCTGTTCACTAAACCAGTGAATGATGTTTCAAGGCTGTGAAAATATTAGCATGTAATGTAACATCTCTGGAAATGTAATGTTTGCTACAGCTGTGTATAAATTTGTTTAATGGGTCTCTAACTCACCATCAGACTCATAAAGGCAGCCACTGTACAGGCTATTAGGCTGCAGTAACTTAATTGCTCGTTAATTGGGTAATTAGTGCTTTGTTTTGCTTTAAAGCCTAAACACTCATAAAAAGTGAATTAGCTGAGTAAACAAGAATGGAATTTTCATGATATGCTGTCCCAGTTATTGCACATAATTAATCAACCTTTTATTATCATTCCTTTTTCTTTTTTTTTCCCTTCCTGGTGACTGCCTCAGGTAGGTTGGATAAACATCCCAGTTCAAACCCCAAGGAAGGTGCCCCAAGTATATCTCATTAGCTGAGGATGGTACCTGTATTCCATGGTTAAGGGGATTCATGTGCTGCCGCCAGAAGCAGAGAGGTTCATGGACAACTCAAGTGGCTGGGACCTGGTTGTCTCTTAGGGGGAAACCTGTACAAGAAAGGACTAATTTACCTCTTCCCATTTCCTGGTATACGTGGTGTTCGGTTCCATAGCTCAGACTAATCTACCAGAAATGTAAATGAAAACCCAGCAGCCTGGAAAACCGGTTTATTTAACCAAGATGTGCATTAACATGAAACTATTGCTGTACTACTTGAGGTATTTGGGCAAGAGATGGGCCTGCAAATGAATGTTCTTAGCAGTAAATGTCCCCCTGGCTTTAACACAGGTAGTTAAACTAAATATTGAAAAAGGAAAAAGTTAATGGAAAGCCTGTTTGCACCCAACTATTGGAAGCTTAATTTGCACTCCCCAAGAGAATCGCAGCACCCTCATCCCTGCCAGGGTCACACAGTCTTGAATGCCAAAAGGATTGCAATTGCTGTGCTGCTTAAACAGGGAACGTCCTTAATTGGGATGACGGCCTTTGCTCTAACGAGCGGCTGCAGTCGTGCTGTAGGTGCTCCATGGTGCTCTGCCTTCCATGGCTGGGCCTGACTGTTTAATGATGTCTTAATTGGCTTTGAGAACTCCTCAAGAGGAGGAGAGCAGGAAAGAAAGGAATTGGTGCATTTTTTATTATGTTTATTCTTGCTTTAGAGAAAATTTTAAAGGGAGGACAGCTGAGGTAGAATATTGCTCTTGTCGTGTAATATTACGTGTAGAATTTCTCAGGTGAAGAACATTTTGGTTCCAGTCTAAAGCAATGGAAGTTAGTGCTTTTATTGATTGTGAGGAGGGCTGGAGCAAAAGGAAGGACTGGCCAGAGTTAGGAACCAGATTTCCACACTGAAGGGAAGTTAAGTATTTACTGGTAGAAGCAAATGTCAGCTGCCTGAGCGTTCACTGAGTAAGGCTAAAGGATTTGGTGCACAAAGAGAGCACGAAACGCAATTAAAGTGAGTCCCAGTAACTTTTATATTTGGCACTTGTGGTCAGATGTTGATACTAAATATAAGCAGAACTGTACTGTAAAAATTAGACCTCTTTTATTGCAGAGCAATTGAGGTTTTACGAAGAATGGCACCAATCCACAGAGACTTTTTCCTAGTGAGCTGATAAAGGGAACAGCTGCAAAGTTTGACGCGTAGAAAGTTTGAGTTAGAAATCTTTGATCTGCTTGAATATATGAAGTTAAACACTTCTTTCATGCTTCACGTTTTCCAGATTCAGCACTGTCTATGGTTGCTTTCTTGGCTGTGCTCTGCACAGGCATCAGTTAGCAAAGGGCTGAATGGTCTGTGAAGGAGAGCACCAGGCTCTTCCCTCCAGCGTCGTAGGTTGGCTCTGGATGGCCTCCTGGGAGCAGAGTTTCTTAGAGATCTGGTTTGGGGTGTGCTTTTATTTAAAACCCATCTGTCTGTAACGTGCAGAAGTTTGCCACGTAGCTGCTGCTGCATTGTGAGACACTGGAGCATGGAAGTGGTTGGCTGCTGGTGTGGCTGTGGTTTTCTAGCGCTCAGAATCCAGCTGAATATGGCCTAGTCCTTTTATTGATCATAAGGAGGGCTGGAGCAAAAGGAAGGACTGGCCAGAGTTAGGAACCAGGCGCCTGGAGTTACAATTGCCAGATGAATCCTGTCTTGATTGTCTCTTACAGACCTGGCATTTCTTGAAGTCACTAATTGAGCAATAAACACTCCTGTTCTTTGTTGACTGCAGTAAGTCCACTAGACCATCACTTATTGTTTTTACTTCTTGAGGGATTCTGCCATACAAAACTTATAAAAACTCAGGAAGAGACTTTGCTGTTGTTATGAAAAGAATTAGAGGAAAAAGAGTGATCTTAATGAAAAAATTGAAGCTATTTGAAATACCTTGCCTCTCTCCGCACTTTTTTAATGTATGCTGCAAAATTCCCTACAAAAATGCTGACTTTAAAAAAACATGTGTAAAAGGTGTGTATTTTTTTCCACGTAATCTTATACCCTTTTTTTTTTTTAAAGTAGCATACCAGATAAGTTTTGGAGAAGTGCAGAAAATGTATTCTGTAATTTGTACTATTCGTGTGCTTCGAGGGTTTATATTTCCCTTTTGCAGAGATTTTTCCAGTCTACAATGAAATATTGGCTCCTCCAAAACTGTACAGGAATTTTTCTAATTGGCTGAAGGTATAAATGCCGGGAATTAACAGGTTTCAGCCTTTCTTTATGAACTCGTATTAAGCTATATGTAAAACATACGTTTCTCCCAAACAGAGATTCATCATCTATTAATACTCAGGCTGCAGTGCCTGGCACGTGCTGGAAGGGGCAGACAGCAGCTTTCCCGTTAACCACTGCTCGGCTCTGCCCGTGAAATACCTACAGCCACATTCATCCCAAGCAGGGTGCAAATTTGCAAAGCAGACAGACTGCCAAAGCGGGGCAAACGTGATTTATTGTTTCACAGTTGCGTAAGTTCTGCTCGTGTTTTGGAAACTTCCCTTGCTCGGTAGCTGCTGAGGAGAGGGGGAAAGGAGGAGACTACCCCATCAGCACCGGTGCTCGAGAGCCTTCTGTGATAGTCTGTGAGGAGGAGACAACATCCAAATTGGAACCTCTCAGTGAAGACAGTCTTCAAAACCGAGGCTCCGTGTGGTTTTTTGCCTTGCATACACATACACACACTTACCTAACCAAGTGAAAGGCAGGTTTTAGGTTTAACCTTTAATCCATTGGCCAAATGAAAACTTCTCTCGCTTTTGCTCATGATCTCCATTTTCTCATTTTTTCAGGATTGTATTTTCCATCTTTCATTTGTGAATCACCTTCCTTGAAAGCACAGTTCATAGTGGAAAAACTTTCTAGCTGAATGCCATGTGTTCCTTCGCAAAACTGAGCCTGAAAAGCAAAGTGAGCATTGATAGAGCTGGGGGAGTGGGCTGTTACCTGGCAGCTGACACCAGCTTCTCGTCAGCTAAGTGCTTTCATGGGAATTGATGAAGTTCCTGTTAGGCGTGGCCAATTAGTAACAAAACAGAGAGATCATAATGGGGTGCAGCATTACCATGGAAGCGTTGTCCCCAGCAAATCCTCCAAATGTCACAGAGGGGGATTCTTTTTTTCCAAGCATCTTCCCCTCAACCCTTTGGACCTAACCAAGGAAGCCAAAAGACAAGCATGCAGACATTTCTTCTCCCTCCCAGCTTTTCTGCTGAGATAGAGTGGTTCGGCTTGATGTTATTGTTATTATTGCTGGTATCATAATGAGGGTGACAGTTTTGTCCTGGAGGGATACAGCCCTCTGCAGAGCCCCACCCCTGGAAGGCTCTGACATTGTTTGGCAGCTGCCTTGATCTCTGTGTTTCAGGGAGTTTTCAGGAGGACTGTAAGAGATGATAAAGGCTGACAGAGAAGATCAAGCTAGATAAATAGTCGGAAAATTTTCACATACAAAACCCAGCAAATCTGAAAACAGAGCCACAGCAGCAGGGAGATTTATGTATTATGTATTGAAAAATACAAGCGTGGCACGCTTTGTGAATGCTGGATCGCCGGCTCTCCTCAGCTGGGCTTTCCAGTCTATTAAATTACTCTGGGCCATAATCTGTTATAATAAATCGTTTGCATAGCACCTCTGGAGCACACTGCCAAGCAGAGAAAAACAGGCGACTTTTCCTCTGAAAAGCTTGTGGCCTGAGCAGTGAGGAGTCACAAATGGGGCAGTGGTTCAGGAGAAAGGAGATGGAAAAATTATTAGGAAGGGGGAGCGGCAAGGGAGGTTTTCCTGGGAGGGTTGTTTTTTATAGTGGCTGTGTAAAGGACAAGAGTTGGGGCTGAAAGATGAGGAGAGGAGGGAAGAAGATGCTGGAAAATAAAAGAAGAGAGCAGGATGGGATTTCTATCATTTAGCCTCCATGGGATCAAGTGCATTACTGCTCTGAATAATGCCCTCGTTTAGCTCCGTTGTGTGATGGATTTGAAGCTTCAAAACATAAATGAAACTAAGGGCCTAGATAGCCTAATGCTGCTATAAATTTTGAAGACTTGGTTTCAAATATGATTCAGGGGCCTTAGTGAAATGCGTTTGGGGATCTCTGCTCCATCCCTGTTGGGTAATTGTGCACATCACAGAAACATCACATCCTGGCATGATGCTGGTGCTCTGCCAAATGGAGGCTCTGAGGCTGCAACAGCAAGGGCAGCTGCAAGTTGTGATTTAGGAATGTTGGCTGGGAGATGTGGAGGCAAAGTCTACAAAGTTTCTGCCTAGAAAGCATTTTAAAAAAAAGGAAAGAAAAAAGAATCTCCAAGTTAATTCTCCTGTGGAAAAAAGCATGTTGGAAAAGAGGCAAATACTTTGTGAAATTGCCAGTGCCCCATTTCCCTGGGTCATAAAACTTCTGGCAGACACATCAGCTGTATTCCCCTCCCCTTTCAGATTACATGTTGTGTGTTTGAAATAATTTTTTAACAAATCACAACATTAAAAAGGAGGACGAAAGTCTGAATAGTATCTGCCAGGTCAAAGATTAAATACTGGCCTAATGCACAGCAGAAGTAGCTGTTTCCATTACTGTTGCTATTCTAAAACTCATGGTCACTGGCTGGTTGTGTCCACCACTTGGGATTACTGACATTTTTCTCTGTCATCCAAAAATGTAGAAAAACTTAGGCTGGAAACATCCTCAACTCTGTTTGAGTAGCTCTAATTTACATGACTTAGGTAGGCGTAAAAAGTGAGAAATGACCTTTTCAACATGACTTCAGATATTAAAACGATCTTACAATCTTATTATCATGAGAACATTTCGCAGAGTATTAAGCTCAATAAATTACCTTTTCCCCAAGCTGCTAACCCTCGATCCCTCAGGGGCAGCTGCAGCAACGATGTTGGTTCACGGCCTTCTTATTTTAGCTGAATTGCTTAATTGGTATGTGTTCTACATCCCCGATTGAGTATTTGGAGCACAAATGAAGGTTAGAACCTTTGCGCTAGTTATCGACTGGAAGAAAATTGATTCACGCTCAGGAGTGCAGTTGGGAGACAATTCACAATCCTCCCTCGGAAGGAAAGATTCTGCTCTTTTCTTTTCCTCTAGATTTCTTGCAAAGGTCACTCCAGCTGAACACGGTCATATTTTTGGTTTGGTGGTTGCTTTTTACACAGCAAATCACTGTTCGAGAACCTGAGTTTGAGTTTCCTGAATGTGTTTGTAGCTGAATGTGAAATTGAGGTGCTGGGGATGTTGTCCTTCTCTCTCCCTGCCTCCCCCTGCTCTCTGCACACCTGCATTTGTTTTTCTCCAGAAGAGATGTCCCTGTATGGGGCACGTGTTGGAAAACAAGCTGTAATTCTTCAAGTGTTCTCCACCTTTGTTGGATGGAAGAGAAGGGAGGAAAGGGTTATGAAAGAACGTCACTGTTTCAGCTCCCAACCTCAGGATGTATCCCATAAGGTGACTTCCCGAAGACATGTTTCCGTTGTGCTGAACATCTTTAGTTCAGTGAGTGAAAATAAATCCTTAAGTAAAGGTCATTCAAGACAAAGCTCAGAAATGCCAGAAAGTGACAGCAAAATTTACCAAATTGCTGTGCTGAACAAATTTAAACTGAGTGCACGTGCCTTGTACCGCCTGATAATTGATCTTTTCTTTGCAATATGATCAAGCCCTTCTGCATCAGCTACTACAGATGCCTTTGTTTTTTTGTGATCTTTGTAGCAGGAACCTGAGCTTTCTTGTGGCCTGTATTAATAGAAACATCAAAATGGCAGAGATTCTGCTTTCTTTTTAATGTTCATTAAAGGACAAACATGTGACTTAGCCAGCCTCAGCGAGATTCCCTGTGGCTCCATGAGCATGCCAAAAAGAGAGGCAAGGCAGCCAAAGCAAGAGGCATTCCTGGACTACAGAGCATGTTACACATAATCCAGAAGCGAAATGGAAAGAAAAAGCTTAAAAGTCAGACAGACACGGAGGGGGCAGCAGGATGTCAGCTCAGCATGTTGACATGCCACAATCTGTTAGCTCAGTCTCATTAATACGGAGGCCAGCGAGAGAGGAGATAGACAGGATTGGAGGAGGAAATTTGGCAGCATCAGATAAACCCAGATAGAGTCACTGAGATACCATGAGATGCTTCGTCTGAGGAACACTGTAAAATTAGAATAGAGCTCTACTCTTGAATTCAACAGTGAGCAGCATGCCACCTCGAGTGCTTTGTTCAGTGGGTGGTAACTAATCTGAGCATTGGTAGATGTTCCCCACTGCTCCAGGGGACAGCAATAGAGTAGAAATGGTGATTTTTGTATAATGCATGACCAGGTACGATGGGAGAGCCCATTTGCTGTGACAGGTTTTGCCTCTGTAACTCACTCAACCCCTGGGCTCTGCAGAGTTCGGGTGGGCATTGGCCACCATCCCAGGGTCAGTGGCTTTCCCAGGCACTGCAGAGGTGGAATGTTTGTGGAATCTTGAGCAAGTGAGACAGCTGATATCTTAAAGGTAACTCCAGTGCTGGCTGTTGTCTGAAGGTATGTAAACTCCATCATCTGAAGGACCCTGTGGAAAGCTGAAAGTTCTTTTATTTGGCCACTTGCCTTTATTTTTTCTATTTTGTGGCACCCTATACTTTATTGAAAGCCTTTTGATGCCATTGAGAGTCTTAAAACTCATGGTAAGCATTTTGATAGTTTAAATGTATAAATTCAGATTTATTCTTCTGGCAAAAGAATAAGTGTTTTAGCTACTTGCATAGGAAATCTAACAGAAAATTATCCACTGCATGGAATGTAATCCAGAAAGACATCGCTGTCCTAGAAATCTGTAAGGCAAAAATATAAAATATCAACTACAAATCAGCATTCATAGATGGCACCAGTAGTTCTATGAATGTCTCAGTTTGTTTTTGGATTTACCCTGAGTTGCATATTATCTTTATTTTAACACAGCTAAGATTTCAGGGCCAAAGTCAAATATCAGCATGATCAGTGACTGACCATAAAAATAAGTAAATGGAGCACTCCCCTGGTTCTTGGCACTTCTGCAATGTTTTTTCTTGGTATTGTTTGGAAGAGCCTCTTGGGACCTTCAAAATGAAAACGTTTCCTTATGTTTTCTCTTCCATTAAGGCTGACACTGAACTGGAGGTTACTCTTGCTGTCAAACTGTCGGTGTTTGGGGCTTTTATTTTGGCTTTTTTTTTTTTTTTCAGTGAGAAAAGTAAAAAGCTTTTCAGTAATTTCTTTTAAATTCTCTTGCATCTCACACAGATACAGTTAAAACAAGATTGGCAACAGCTCATGACTTAACCAGAAAAAGTGGTGTTTCTTTCACGTGTCGCGGTACTTACCTTACTTACTTAGGTTGTTCCAGATCTCCTGCTGTGCTTGCAGGAGGTGGGAATGTCACCTTTCTCTGTGGAGGGAACTCCCCTTGCAGGGAGCAGGAGCAGAAGGGCCAGCAATGCCACACCAGGGTTTTGCCAAAGGAAATCCAACAAATGTCAGCATGCCAGGAAAGATGCAGCTGTGTCATGTTGGCAGCAGACACGGTGACCTGCCCTGTCCCCATGCGAGCATCCCCAGGACAAGACCCTCCTGATGGACCACGCGCTCTCCTGTGTTGTCTCAGTCACAGGAAAGAAATTCAGTTCTGATCTTGGGCCTTCAAAGCTTATTGTCTGGTTTCTCTTCTTCTTCAAAAAGAATCCACACACAGGTGGCTTTTGTGTGGTCTAAATGTATTTATAAGGTTTCTAATAACCCACAGGGTTATCCTGGCTGGGTCTGCCCTACGATATGGCTGCAGCTCATTTTGCCATTCTGATAAAAGCAGCATAGTCCTTAAACCACTTGAGATCTCTCTTGGCTGAGAAGAAATATGTTTGTTATTAGGCTGTGTAGGGGAACGTAAATAATTGTATTGGGAGTGAAATAATATTTGTAGCTTTTATTTATATCGTGAATGCTCGCAGTGAAAGGTCTAAGGAGCAAACGAGCAAATACCTTCTTTTTTCAGTATCTGTATCGTGCACATTGTCTGCAGATACCAGACATCAATTCCATAACTTAGAAGTTATAGAAAGCTAACTGTAAATATGTCAACATTTTCTTTGTCATCCCAGAGCACTCAATAATCTCTTAGATAACTTGGATGTAAGCCGGGAAGTGCTGTAGCAATAAGGTCCAAGGCTTTGAACTTGATTCAAAATCGTATGGAAACCTAGTTTCAAATGTGAAGATTTTGATGTTATTACAGTAAGTTCTCTTGCCAAAGGGACAAATTCCAATATTTTATGTTACTTGGGATTTTTGAGTGCTTCATGCCTAAAGTGCTGTCAGTTCTGTGACCTGCATGGCAGCACTGAAACTGCAGTCCAGCTTACCTTCCCTCTGGACCGTGTCCTTTGGCATTGCCTCGTATCCACCCCAGATTTTTACCTTTTGTGCATAGATCTTTCATAGGAAGAGAGAGACATTCATGTACGAAGTGTCCAAGCTTTCTGTGTCAGCAAAACCACCAAAGTGGTGGCAACTTGGAGGTGAAGTAATGGAGGCATGTGACACCTCGGGGACCTTTCGGGTTTATTTCCACCTTCTCGACATTTATTCAATGGTATTGAGTCTTCAGCAGCCTCTTCAAGCCAAAAGAACATGTCCCATCTTTCTTGAACGTGTTTCTCCCTTGTGCCTCGCAGTTGGTGAGCTGCTGTCGTTGACTGGAATAGCCAAGTTACTGCAAAAACAGGAGTCCTGGCTGTGTTCCCCACGGGAAATGGGGAGGCAGAGACACCCCATATTCTCGGCGCCGCTGCAGCAGTGCCCAGGCCGAGCCGGGGGCACGAGGTCCATGAGGAGACGGGAGCGGAAGCATCCAATTCTCACCCTGCCAGCTCCGGGCTGGCAACCCTCCCTGCTGGCAGCCAAGCCACTGGGGGCAGCCTCCGATTGAATTTCCCAGCCTGGAAAATGTTCTAAGAAAGGAAAAGGAGTTAAAACAAAAATAGACAAAACATGCCAAATGGCAGCCAGGAAGCCGAGAGCAGGTTCTAGGCCAGGGGCCAAGCGAGGCTGAGCACAGCGGCGTCTGACACGCGGTGACAGTCGGGACGGGGACACGGCCGGCACCTTGCAAAGGAGCAGCAGCCACCAGCATTGGTGCCACTGGGGTTTTGGAACAGGAAACAGCCCTCCAAGTTTCCCTCTAGGAAAAGCATATTCTGGGGGCAGAAGGGATGAGTTTTTAAGAAAAACCAGGCAAGCCAGCACAGCATTCGCAAGCGTAAAATTCTGGAGTCTCAAGCCAGTTTTTAATTATTTCTTTTTGCCGTTTTTTCACGTCCTGATCTTTCAAGAAAATGTTTAAACTTTGGGACGAAAGCGATCCCTGTGACTCAGAGAGCAGCCGTGGAGGTGTGAAACGGGGGGTGTGTGGGTGTGAGAGCAGGCTGAGCACAGGGAGGGTGTTTGGATGAGCGACGCCGAGCAGCCACCTCGCAGTCAGACTGCAGGTGATCAAATACAGGTGGCTAAGAGCTTTAGGGAGTTTTAAGCCAACATAGTAAAGTACAGAATATGCTTTCATAAAAAAGTTGTTTTCATGGCCAGATGGAACCCGTTCCTTTCACACTTTATGTATAACCCAAACCAGGTAATTTTATTCTTTCAGTCTTGTGAGCCTGGTAACTTGTGTTCAGCCAGTTCACGTCATGCTCAGCTCTCCTAGCCTGGATCAGAGACTCTGAGCAGTGATGAACCACAGCAGCTAGGCCAGGGAATGGGGCAGGGAGTGCTTTGGGGGGATAGCTGGACAGACACCTCTTGGCCTCCTTTCCTGCACATACTGCATATCACAGCTGCGTCCAGCCTTCTCTCCAGGACGGTTCAAATCCGCTGGTTTTCTTTCTCCTTTTTCATATTTCAGCAGCAGCAGTGACCCACCATCTGGCTCCAGGTTTCTGAATTTGTCCAGTTTTACCGTCCCACCATTTCTTCCTGTTTAGTTCTCTGTTCATCCAGGAATAAAAACAATTATATTACCAATAAATCTCTTCAAACTCAGTGAAGGAAATTTTGGAACAGTGATTAGCTTATAATCATTGTGGCCCTAGCTTTGGCTTGAAGCAAAGAAGCCCTTGTGTCCAGCATATGAAAAGATATATAATTCTAGTTTCCATCTTTTCAAGCTCCTGAATCAGCAGTAGGAATTCTGCCCAAATGTGGAGGGCAAGTATGAGCTCAAAAGCTTTGAGATTCTTGGATCTCTCTTTTCCTGGGAAGGGTGGGAGCAAAAAGAAGGCACAGAATGTTCTCATAAGCTTTCACGGGGAAAACAATATGGTAAGATTGAGAAGATACACATGTGGAAGGAATGTACTCTTAAGATCAAGGCACTCGAGAGGAACCTCTTGGGCACAAGATGTGTTTCCTTGATTAATTCTCATTGCCTGCACTTGTGGCAGAGGGAAAAAGGGGAATGAGTATGAGCAAGGTGGGCTTATGTCTTCTCTCCTGTGCTCTTCTGGTGCACCTTTTTGTTGTGTTCCTCAGACTGCAGCACGAGGAGTGTTGTGCCTTGAAATTGCCTGGCTGACATCATAACCCAGGCTTCTGTGGGGTGGTTTTGTCACTGGTTTTCTCTTGAAGTTACAGTTATGCACAAGCCATTTGTTTTCAGTGAGTCGAGCAAGTTTCGTCCTCCTGTTTCTTAGAAGGATAGCAAGAAGCAGACGATCAGGTTGAAGCAGAAACTGAGAAATGTTTATTAACACTTGCTTTGAATGTGTTTTACTGCAAAGAAGCTAAAGAATCAATATATATTTTAATTGCTACTAAGGAGGAAAGGGTGACTCACTGACAAAACTCCACTGTCTGTGTTGGATGGAGTTTTGCAGGTTTGTGTTTGTTGACATTACTATCTTTTAAATTGACGGTTTTAATTAAACAACCCAACTCTAGTCAGAAATTTTGTTTCTTTAATGCAAAAGAAGTCAAACTTTGCGAAATGGTCTTACCAATTAAGATCAGGATGTAAGTTTATCAGATTAAAAGTAAAGCGTACTTTTCTTTGTTCTTTAATGGAGGGCTGGTTGTTTTGAGCACGTAGCCAGCCCAGGTCACTCAACCACAAAAGTCTTTTCAAAGGTATTTAAATTGACAACACAGCATAACGCAAAGAACTCGCTTTTGTTTCTGTTTTCATGACAAAGAATTACATTAAATGAGGGAAGTTAATCAGGCTGAATCTTTGTTATCCTAAACTTACGTTTGGAATAGAATAAATTACAGGATCAGGTTCTTCTGTAGTCATTGCTGGATTTAGTGATTGTGTAACTGAATATGAAATTGTGACCTAGTTTTTTTGGAAGTGGTCAAATACACAAATACAGCCAAAGATTTCTTTGATGTGGTCTTTTATTTTTCTTTTTGCAGTTGTAGTTTTAAACACACAACTAAGCTTTTGTTAAAAATATGTGGGACACAGGTGATGATTAGGAACCAAAATGCTCGCCCTTGGAAGAATAGCTGAGATCTAAATTTGCTTGTGTTGAAGAATATTTGGTGATAGCTTTTGCTTCTTATGATGTATGTACAAAAATGGCAGAAGATGCCACATTCATGGAGTGTAAATGACAAGTATATGAAGAGGGGACTGTGCCCTCTATTACAGATGTGGTGTCATTCCTCTCTCAGACTCCATGTGTTTTGAATAGGTGGGTTAATTTCTTGTGTTTGGGATGTTATTTGATACCTGGATGATAAGATTTTTCGGGTGTGAGGATTGTGTTTACTCTAGAGGAGCTTAAAGTGGCCAAGAGAGAGAAAAAGAGAGTAAACAGTTAATGTGTTCAGGAAACAGACTTCAAAGTTTGCTGTGAGAGTAACATTCTTCCTCCTGAAAGTTCAAAATGCCAGACTCTAAAAGCCACTCAGTACTTCAAAAGGAAATGTATCACAGTAATGCATAACCTTCTAGATAAGGTGTCTCCTGCCAGCAGGAAAAAAGAAAGCAAGTGTGAGTGTGTGTGAGACAGACAGAGAGATGTTGGGTGTGGTGGGCAGGGTCTGGGTTCCAGCTGTACAGAGGGTTTTCCGTAGTGAAATCCTGAAGCAGGGCTGGAGACGGAGCCAAGAGCTCCTCAGTGGCACTTGCCTTCATCCCATCTCTCCGTATTCCTCGCGGCAGGAGGTGTGACAGAGTGGGGAGCCATCAGACCCCACTGTGCAGCTGCTCCTGCTCCATCCAGCAGCATGAAAATTATTCTTAGAGGTTGCGTGTGCTCCGTGTCCTCCACATTTCTCAGTATTTCCAGTCCTGTTTCACACAACCGTGTCTGCACCAGTTTCACCAAGAGCACACACGAAACATTTGGCAAGTGTGCTGCTACATGCAGATTTTTTTGGGAAGCGAGTCAAAATGGGAGTAATGACTTTCATGAATCATTGTGGTAACAGAGAAATTCTCTTTACTGACCTATGTGGCTGGCACTGATATCAGTCAGTATTTTGTGGGGCTGTGGGAAACCTTACGAACATCATTCTTTTAAGCAATGAACAAAAAAAAAAAAGCTTCCAGACTGCATGTTGTTCCCATTGCAGCCTCTTAGCAAAACATTGTCTCTAGTCTATTGCAACTATGTAACATTTCATACATATATTTATTATTACTATTCCCTATTTTTGTAAGGACATTTTAACTGTTATTTTCCATAGTTGAAGATTGTTCTCCTCCGAAGAGAGTAAAGTATAGAAATCATGGGATTGTTAAGGTTGGAAAAGACCTCCAAGATCAAGTCCAGCTGTCCATGTAGCACTACCACCAAATGTTCACCACTAAACCATGGCCTCAAGTCCATATCTGCACATTTTTTTAACACCTCCAGGGATGGCAATTCCACCACTTCCCTGGGCAACAAGTGGCTGGCGGTCATGCAGTAGCTGTGTGACAGCAAACCCTGTACCTTGGTGGGACAGTAATTTCAGAGAGACCTTTTCTGCAAGAGCAAAGACAGTTTTGCCCTCTGATGCTGCTTTCCATCCAGGTGCTTAGTACACTCTGGGATCAAGCTTCTTTCCATCCCTCTGTAGTTGGTTCTGTTGTCCCATAAAGAATCTCTGAAGCACTGAGCATGAGCCTTGGGGATGAAGTGGTGGTGGTGGGTCTATTAGAAAAGCAGGACTAAGAGCCTTCATCTCTACTTCCAAAGCTTCTATAACCCTGCACATGGGCATTCCTTGCTGCCTCTTTAGCTTTGGAGCAGCAAATGTCTTTTATAATATGTTGGTGTGGCACGGAACCAAAGCTTGGGCAAGGACAAATGGTGGAGAACTATTTTTTCCCACTCTGTTGCAGACAGGTAGATAGGTGAGTCTGTAGATAGAAGGATAAGGATGCAACTAAAAGTATTTCCTCTGTTTCAAGCTGTAGCAATCAGCCAGTCCTTTCCCACTGATGCCTATCAGATAGATGCACAAAACCATGCAGCTTCTTTTTTCCTTAAAGGCCCGAGCACGCCTGAATATTCTGTCATGTTTTCAGCGGCAGTGCAGCTGCACCAGCGCTAACAGAAATCAAATGCTCGTTCTGACAAGGCCTATTTTCTCAGTGCACTCGCAGGTTTTTTTCATGGCATTGTAGTAAAAACACCTGAGCCCTGTCTATTTTCAGATACAGGGCTGTTGGAAAATGAGTGTGTTTTGTAGTGTCCCAGAGACCGCAGAGAGGCTCCGTGGTCTATAACAAATACCGCCGGAGAACATTAAGCAGCAATTCGCTGTTTCATTGGCAGGAAATAGGATGTTTTTGAAGTGTGACAATGTGTCCGTTTAAATTTTGATGAGACACAGGTTCACAAAAGGTAATAAGGGTTTGTTAACCATCCTGGAGTGCTCGCTTGCAGAGGTGGGTGTCTGTTTTCAGTGTCAGCTGATGGGGAAGGACATTTGTCGGCCAGCGTGTGACTTGCTGCTCATTCACTGAGTCTGGTCTCCATGTGTTAAGTAGAGGGACAGAAAAGTGTCACTGGGCACTGAGCATTTCTCATGGCTCGCCAGTACCTTGAAATCAAGCTATTCCAACTTGCTGGAGGTATGCACTGGAAAGAGTCCTTAATTAAAACTCACTTGGAATTAGAGCTTAATGTGGGCCAGATAGCTGAAGAGCACTGCAGGGAGTGGAGGCTTCTGGTGTTTTACATGTTAATTTGTTAGAAATGCTGTAGGGCAAGCCCTGTCCTTTCCTAGGTACCAGGACTGATGCTTTTATGATCTGGCTTGGGCTTACTGTGTACTAATTTCTACTTCCCTTTGTAAGGCCACTATCCTGGTGTTCAAATGGTCCCTTCAGAGCAGATCTGTGCTTCAAGAGCACTGTGGGGTTGTGTGAGTCTTGCTGGGTTATCCCGTGAGCGTATTTTCACAAGGTAGACGTGAGTTAATAAGGCAGCTCCATTTCAAAGCTTAGGTGGCTTTATCTTCTTCTTGTCTTCTGCTGGGAACTGTTAGCAGCATTTACCTTCTTCTTTCTCGGATGTCTGAGATGTACTTTGGACTGTTCCACTTTTTTTGTTTGTGTAAAGTACAGTAAAAACTGCAAACAGGAAGGATGTATGTGATTGCCTGCTGGTTATGAAAGCTCCTGTAAGCGCCAGCTTGGAACAAAGGAAGCACTGAAAAAGGCAACTGTAAAGAAGCAAAGGATTAATTTTAATGCAGTTTAGAAATTCCAGCAACTTTTTTCTGAGTGTATAATAAACATTTTAGTGAATCGAGTGAAACAATCTGGAGGAAACAGGGATTTGTGTTCTTCTTGATGGACTTGATCCAATTTTTAGTGGAAATTATCCTTCAAAGCTTTACTGAGGCCCAGATTTGAAAAAAGCAGCCCTTCCTATCAAGCCTGTTCGGATGACTCATTGTTCATTATTTGTGTTATACATTAATGTGTGGTTGCTTCCATCGAGATAGATGTTCTGCCATATGCAAGCACATATTAGAGACAGTCTTTGCCAAGAGCCTTCTTGATAGCTGAGGGGGGAAGCAGTATGGGAGAGGAGGAGGAGGAGGAAGGAGGGTTGGATGACGAACCAAGCGCCAACAGGGAATGTGCTTTCCAGAAAAAACCTCCACTGAAAGTCTGCCAATGTAAAACCAAGGTTGCCTCCCCACACATCTTCCTCTAATAGCCCATCATCCATGGGCTCCCAAGGCATTAGATTGCACCTACCTCCTCCTTGTATGCATTTCCTTAGCTGGGAAATCACACTGTCTCTGAGCGTGATTTATTAAGGCTCAGATTGAAATGTCATAAATAATGGGAAGTGGCTTGGTGAAGCTGTGCTGCTGTCCAGAGCACCAGCATAAAGGTCACAGCACATGCAGAAGAGTGTCACCTTCACAGCCTAGCTTCTGAGCCATTATTCCTGGACCTAGCAGTAGCCTTAGGAGGAGAACTAATAAAAACATCATGGCAGAATGGATATACAGCAGCCTGAGTGCACCACATCTTCATTTGATTCTGCATCAAATACAGACTATGATTTTTATCGCCATCACCTCAAAGCAAAAATAAATAAATAAAATACAGATTTTCCCACCTGTTATGCATTACTATACTTACCCTGTGCAATTGAATCAAAAGGAGATGAAAAGAGGGTTAATTACCATATGTCAGTGTTTCAGATTCCACAGATTCTGGGGATTATGACACTATTCAAAAATTGCCAGAGATTCAGAGATAAATATTTTGCTTCTCATCAACAAGAAAGTTCACTGCCTGAAATATCCCATCCCTCCATCACACAGGATCCTGTACTGGAGCAGTGGCTGGGATCAGGGAAAAAAACATTTGAGTGCAGAGTCATTCCCGTAGGCGCATTCCATTCCCGAGATTCAGTGGGCCAAGCACATCCCTGGATGCTTTGCAGCTGAGGAATAAGACAGCAGAGGTTTTGGCCCCTCTCTTCAGAAGTAAGAACCATTTATCAGGACTCCATTCCTAGCTCCTCGTGTGCCCCCGGGGGGGCTGCACTCAGCCAAACGTGGAGGGGTGTTGGAGCACTAGAGATAGTTTATCTTTCACTAAAACATCCGATCTTGATTTTCAAGTGTTACAAGGTTTTACAGTGTTAGTGATGGACTGCCACATTCAGACCTTCTGAGTCTGGCAAGAGCATACATCTGCCACATCATCTACACTTCGCTTCTTTTTGCTCATATTAGTACTTTAATTTATTCCTTAATTTCTGTAGGTAATTATAATTAACGGCATAGTTTTTCTATCCATTTTTGCTAGTTATAATTAGATGTCACAGTGACTGTATGTTATTGTTCTTACAACTTTAGGAAGACAAAAAACACTGAAATAATAGCTTTCATTTCTGTAACATTTTCATGCCAGCTTCATAAAACATAGAAATGGTGAATGATCTGAAACTCCCTCACTCACCAAGAGGGAAAGTGAGGCACAGCTGAGTTAGGTCAGTTGCTCAAGTCCCAGGTGGTCGTGGCTTGGTTCAGAGCAGAGATTTCAGCTCTGCACCTCAGAATCTCTCAGACAAACTGGGAAAGTGATAGGTACTCTGGGCCCTCTCAGGGTTTTCAAATCTTCTTTTTACCTTTCTTTCTTCTGAAGAAAGGTGTAAAATAGGGTTGCTTTCACGAGATGTGCATAAAGAAGGCAGCTGTTACCAAGCTCTGAATAGACCTGATTAATCAGATGTATCCACAGCGGGATGTTGTGTGTCTTGTGTGTAATTTGGAGTTGGATGTTTTTACCTCTAGCACACCTTAAAAACCTCTCTGGATAATTCTCAGTAAGTCTTCCATCGATCATATGGAATTTTTCAGCTGAAATCTGCTTTCCATTTACTTTTCACCTTCAAATTGCAGTTCCCCAAGGTCCTTTATAGAGAACTATAAATTGTAGATAGACGTTTTTGATTCTTTTTATTCAAGCTTAATATCTTGCTCAGTTAGTGAACCCTTAGGAATTGCCGTGTGGCCCCTTATAACCGGGGTGGTAATAAAGTGGCGGATTTGCAGAAACCCTATAAAAATGTGTGCAACGGTAAATTGTATTTAGGCTACTACTGGGGAGAGAGGCATGAATGTACAATTATGAGAAGGATGTCCCTGAAGAGAGATTTCAGTCCGTTGCCATAGTCTAAATCCTCTATCTTGTGGTGCACAAGGTAATTCAGGCATAGAGCAGAGGATTTTTTTTTCTAAAGAGATTATATTACCCATCTCCTCTGTTGATGGATTTTATTGCACAGGTTCACTGAGAGTTTTATTATTGCATTACTTAATGTGTTTTTGAGGTTCCTGAAACATTTAAAATATAATAATGAGTTCAGCTGTATGCCTGCACTTGGCTCCTCTCAATCTGTGACCAAGGCAGAGCTGTGACCCCGGTGAGCGGCCGGCCTGGCGGGACTCCGGGAACTCAATGGCTGTGGTGGATCCCGGAGCACTGATTCCCTGGAGAACGGCTTCAATGTTAAACAGACTTGTCAGATACCGTCTAAATAACAGATTCCAGTCCTTTGCCTTCTTCCAAAATAGGGCAAGGGTGAGTTATGACAAAGATGGAGTGATGGCTACGGGATGTGCCCATGATTGACAGGCTGCTTCTGCCGCCCAAGTTTCTGGTGCCACATCTCCTTTCCAAAGCCAGCTGCTCAGATAACGAAGTGTCGTTAAGAGCCATGACACTTGTCATACCATTTTAAAGAAGTGTTGTGGTGCTATTAAAAAAAAAAGCGTTCCCATGTGGAAATCGTGGCATAACATCTTCTTAATAATGTGATAATGTGGACCACAGTCTTAGTTCTCTTTAAATAGATAAGAACTTCTTCCTAATTAGCAAGAATGTTTATATTGTGTTGATAGGCCTTATTTTTGAGACTTAATCCAGAGCCTTTAAAAAAAAAAAGTGTTTCTTCATTGCAGGGGTTTTTTTCATAGGATTTTGCCTGTCTAACAGCATTTTTTTTTCTGTTATTCTCAAACTAGTGGGAATAGTAGGTCTGTTGGAACAGTTCAGCATTCATACATTGTTTGCTAATCCAATCTAAAAGCAGCATGGGAATATAGATCTCTATTACAGTGAATTCCCATACTGCTAATGTCAGAAATGATACAATATTTTGGTAAAAGAGCAACTTCCACTAGCAGTAGGAAGGTTCCAGGTTTGTGGTGTGAATTATAAGACAAAAGTGAACAAAACCCATGATTGAACCGTCTCAGGTGCTCTTTTGCAAGGTTTTCCTTGGGCTTTGCCAGGCTGTGGACTGCTGGGCAAATCCTGCTGAGTGCTGCCATGGCTGAGACAAGTATCTGAGCAGTCATGTTGGATTTCTTCTTTGGCTTTTCTTTTCCCAAATAGGTCCATGGTTACCTGCAGCAGCGCAAAATTCTCTCAACAGGAGGAGTTTTATGCACTGTATGGGGCTTAATGAATCCAGTTTTTTCATTAATGGGAGCCTGAAGTAGTTCAGTAGAATGCACACAAGTGCAGACTTTTTACATCTTGGTAAACTCTCAAATGAGTTTGCTTGAAAGTTTGTATTCATAGCTTACAGAACAATGCTTAACATGAATAAGGCAGTAATACTGGATAGGGTCTCTTATTTAGGTCTTTTTTGCTCTCTTTTCCAGTGAATGACCTGGATCTAGGGTTTAGGTTCTGGCATCTGAATGTGGGGATGAACTGAGACCGTTAGCTCAGTATGAAGATGATCTAGCATCTGGTTTTAGAGCAATAAAGTTGCTTTATTTTTCGGTATATTGAAAACAAATCTACTTTATTCCCTTAACTGTTATTGCCAAATACACTTCCCTTTTGTGTTACCTGTGCCTTGCCATGTTTTGATGCTGGCGAATAGCAAGTATCAGACTCAAATGTTCAAAGGTTCCTTCAGGATTACATTTGGTACAACCAGAGCAGCCCACTTGCATCTCTGTGCTCTTGTGTCTAGTAGTCTCTGTGCTGTAAGCCACATCCACCAATGAAGAAAATCCTGGATAGCCAGCTGGAGACAAGGGAAATGTTCTACTGTTGCATGGCTGAGGACAGTTAATCTGGCAGCCTTCGTTAGTCGATGCTCAGCTGATAATGAGCCTCAGCAAATGGCCTGCATTCAATATAAACTCCTCTGTGTGTTTGAATGTTTCACCAGTCCACAATGTAGCTTAAACTTTATGCTTCTAATTTTACTCAATGGAAACCAGATGAAATGAAAACAGGAATAGTCAAAAGAAAACACTGTTTGAAATATAGGCCTGTGAGCAAGGAAAAACCCTGAATTCTTTCTAAACCCAGATGAGTCACCAACCCACTGTAAGAGATGCCTCAATCACTTGAGTACTCTCCATCTTTTATTAAGCTCAGCAGGAAAAGAGCTTAAGCCATGATAAAACTGACCCTGCAGCTGCGTTATTTTCTCGGGCAAATCAGCCTCGGACGGAGGATGCCGTGATTTCAAAGATCAGACTGGTGGAGGTTGGCCACGTTTCACCCAGCAGATTAGTCACTGTTCTGGTGGCTGTGCCTGGTACATTCCCCTGCGCTCAACCATTGGCCACAATCGATTTGGCTGCATCTGTGTCGAGTTTCCTCTTTGCGGTGGGTGTGTAGGAGGCTGAATTTTGGTTCTCATGAAAGCGAGAGAGCGAGCGGTAGCCAAGCATGGGACGTGCAGGTGCTGCTGAGGCGCTCAGTCATAACTCAGACCTGAAACTGCCCCAGCTATTTCGGGTTTAACTGCAGCCGCCGTGGCCCCAGCGGGACCGAGGTGTCTCGTGTCTTGGGGACACCGACACGCTTCCACGGAGATCAATCAGTGATTCTGAATCTTATTTGCATTACTAGTAGAGACAGATCGTTTTTTAAACACGGGTCTTTAAAATGTCAAGGTTAGATATCAACGCGGTTTAAACATATTAGTAAGTAATAAACAGAAATAAGCCTCTTAGAGGAAAGAAATATGGAAACAGACATGCTTTAGATCTTCTCCTCTTTGGTGAAGATCTAAGTTGGATCTCTTCAATCAGACTTTATCTTGTCTATTGGACCCAAACCTGAAAAATAAATGCTCTGGGTAAGAAGTTAAAAATACACAAGCAGAGATGTCTGGAGGTATAAGGGGAGACAGAGTATCTGTGGTTTGGTACCATGGAAGTTCCCCTTAAGCAAATGCCTTTTCCATGGCAAATGATGGGCCAGCTTTAAGTTCCCTGTTTATTTTTCGAATACATTTAAATTTTTTGCAAAGCCATTTTCAGCACTGTTTTAGCTCAAACTCTCTGTTTCTAGGACTATCTGGGAAAAAACATGAGGGATCTGCTGTTTTATATGCAGTCATTAGGCTTGTCTTCTTCCTTGGTGGTTTAGTTACAGGATGTCTGGTAAAGGAGAAACCAAATTGGTCATGCTGGTAGTACTGGTGACTCACATAGAGACATTTTTGTATTTAAAACGGGAGCAAAGCGGTGCAGTTGTTGGGTCTGCAGCTCAGGCTTGATGAATGTTTTGGGCCAGCAGCAGTGGACAAAACCTGCCCTCATTTGCCCCATAATGTTCTCAGTGAGGAGCTCCAGAGCACAAACCAGCTACAAATTGGTCCAGCTGAGATACTGATATGAAAATCCACGGGGCACTTTTCTCTAGTCAGAACTTCTTTGTGCATGAGCTGCTCTGTGATCTAACAGATTTCACCTGCAACTTTGCGGTGATCTGAAATGAAAGACAGCACTTCCCACCATGGCAGGAACAGACAGGAGTGCAAGGGAAGAACAGGCAGGGGAAGCGACAGCTTTGTCGGATATAAAACAGAAAAAGAAGGCACTTGGCAGGAGTGAAGACTGAAATAAAATGGTTTGCGAAGGATTCGTGCTCACAGATACTGAAAGTGAGTGGTGGAGCCCAGACACTCATTTCAGAAGGAAGCTGGTCAGGATCTCAGTAACCTCACAGAGGGAGGAAACTCATCATCAGTGCTGGACTGACACCTGAACTCTGCCCTGTTGTTCCCCAGTGCAGAGTCAGAAATTATTATGGAGGTATATTTATTTTTTCTTTTTCATTTGCGGGTTGCCACAGTGTTGCATGATAAGGAGGTGCAAGCTCAGGTCACAGGAGCAGCACATGGATTTTGAATTCTTCTGGTTTTTAACAGGCCAGGTGTTTTCTTAACAGTCACAAAGTACTGTTCTGCTAGAGTCATACTGGAGTCAGGCTCAGACTGGGACCAGAAACTTCCAAAATGTTCCACACCTAGTGCTGAATTCTCCATGTGTCTACCAAGCAGTGAAACAGCCATATGTGGATGGGGTTTGCGAGTGTAGGCTGTCCAAAAGACACAGTGAGTACAGTGTCAGCTTTAGAAAAGCAAAATTAGTAATTTTACATCAGCTGTCTATCCCCACTCACTGTTCCCAGCAGATTTAGAGTGCAGCTGAGAATCCATCCTCACAATTTTGCCAGGAAGGCAAATCTCTGAAAGATATTTCCTGCAAGAAAAATATGTGTCCCAAGAAGGAGAAGGTTGTTTGCTCAGAGAAGTGCAGCCAGGGAGCGAAGTATGGAAAAGAACAGCTGGGAAGAGCAATATTGTGCCGTGCTGCAGCAGGAGAGCTGCGAGGGGCCGGCTGAGGCGGTGCAAGGCTGCGTGCCTTGGCGCGGGGAGGTGGGAGCTGAGCGTGGGGAGCTGAGAGCCTGCAGCAGTCACGAGCACTCGGGGTAGTGTCAGTACTTAGAGAAGCACGCTGAGGGTAAACGCACTGCATCTTCCTTTATCACCCGTCTCAGATACAGAATTGATGAAGCCAGTGTGTTTATTTACTTTGCCTTTGACTTTTCATCTCTTGTTTACCACGTTTCCTCTAAACATCAACAGATTATCTTTCAAAGGCCAGGATGGCACTCATCAGCAACAGTTTATAAAAGAAGAGAAAGAAGCTGCTAGCATTCTTTCCTGTCACTTAATTGTAAAACAAAGACTTAGTGTTCTTAATAACTTTTTGCTTTTAGAGTAGAAGTTGAAACCCATTTCTTTTCTGGGCAGGGACGTGATGGCAATAGTTGAGTAAAATCTTAGCAGATGTGAAGGAGAAAGCATATTGACTGAAGGGTTTGCTGCTTGTAAGGCTTTGTAGTTCTTGGAAACTTAAAACTTCCTGATTTTGGTGGCAGACACTTTTGGGGATTTGACTGCATCGCTCATGAGTGTTCAGAGTCTTCTGCTTTAACTGATGGGCAGCTTTACTCTGAAAACCTCAGTACTGGGAAACCTAATCAAGTGTTGCCTTCCAATTCCAGTATCATTATTAGAAAATTCTGATAAGTACCTCTGTGACTGCCAAAACCCTTCTGGGTTTAGTGGTACCGACACTAGCAAGAGAAATATCTCCCAGACTCTTGAATCACAAGCGGCAATATGGTGTTACAAATGAAACTAAGCCTAACCCAGGTACAGGAAATCCCTGCAAACCATTCAGACCAGGAAATTTGGGGTTCTAAAGAAGAGTCTAGTTTCAAAACAGTGCTGTGGGGGAGAAGGAGTATACGTGTGTGAACTCTTGGCTCCACTGAGTTCTTAAACACTGCCATGATTATGAGAGGTTTTTCCTTGTTTGGTAATATTTTTAGCTGAAGGTTCTTGCAACTTAAGCATATGTTAAATCTGTCTACTTGCCAGAAAAGCTTTCTGGAAAGTGCAATTAATTAAGAAATTACCTCAAATTCACAATTCAGGCGTCTCTTCTTGCAGTATGTTCCATGCTACTGAGGTGTGGTGTTTGTGTGAAATCAACACAGACAGAGCACACAGACTGCGGTGAGGCTCTTGGCTTGTTTTTGTCCAATAATCTATTCTGCAAAAGGTGGTATGTTGAGAATTTTGATGCAGAATAATTTTTAAAAGCATGGGAACATGGATTAAGGAAGTTTTTGATTTGAAGAGTGATTCTTAGTGACTCACCTGAGGGGTTTCTCTTTATTAACCTAACAAGGAAAGAAAACATTGAGCAGTTCAGACTTTGAAGGCCTCATCAAATTCCTGCTTCGGCTATGGTGAATTTGATTAGGGAAGGGAAGGAGTTTCACATGATCCCAAAAGCTTCTGTGTTACACTTGTTTCTTGTTAGTCCACTAAACAGCCTTGTTCTCCTCACACTTGATCTATGCCTGACCTACATGTCAGCAAACAGCAATTCCTTTTGTAATCTTAAAAAAGGAAAACTCAGCTGAGTTTTAATAAAGGTGCAGCCAACTTGCAAAGCATTCTTGTGTCTAAAGCCAGTTACTTGAAAAGAGGGTTTAGATCTTCTGAGAAGCCATGGCAGACATAATGGGATCTTGCTTCCCATTTAAAAGGTGACATTTTGGACTGCATAGAGTCCTGATAAATTTTTTGTGACTGACAAAGTTTCCCTGGAGCCCAGTATCTGATTGTCAGCACAAAGGTACATTTGGACTATTTTCAGAATGATATGCAGACATCAGCATTTCATGACACCAGATGAACCATCTCAGTTGCTGTGTTATGGACAGGTTGGCGTTGTGAGTGCTGTGTCCTTAGCAGAACAGCCATTTCAGTGTTTGGTTTTATTGTAGACTGGGTGAATGATGCTGGAAGACGCCGTTGGCCAGTGAAAATACGTTGCCAAGGTCACATGTAGCCTATAAAACTCCTGTTCCTTTTAGATCCAGCTGACAGGCATCCTTTAGACTTGAATATTGCTGTGTAACCTTCCCAAGGACCTCCGGAGCTGAAATATTTGACAAGAAAACTGAAGCTCAACACCAAGGTCTTCCCTGCTCATGAATTTTTCATGTCTTTGTTTGAAAAATGCTAGGCAGTAAAACCCTCTCGTTATCTCTGCTGTAAGGCACGGTAATTAACATTCACACTGGAAAAAAAAACCCAAACCAAAACAAAAAGAACTGTCTTGTTTCTGTTGAAGCTTAATTGCTGTGTTGATTTTATCTTTTGGGTTTGTGTGTGTCAGTGAAGCCCCCACTCGTGCTCTCTTCTTTCTCTTCCTTCTTCCTCGCTCACCCTTTCTATCACAGATCCTAATATCAGTCTCATGGAAGCCAACAAAATGTACACCATTGGGTAGGATCAGGTCAGGATTCAGCCTTGAATCCTGCATCTTCCCATGAAACAGGCTGGGGTAACTATCCCTGCAGGTAGCTGGCATTATCAATGCCCTCCTTTGCATTAGGTGCTGATAAACTGTTTTGTCATGATGGGTTTAATATAAGTGATGGTATCTTAGACCTGGCAGCCGAGACTGAGACAGTCCTGTTTCAGCAGGGATGGCTCCATCCTGCTGTGCTCCTCCAAAGTGATACCCTGTATCACAGTTCATGCCTAGATCTCACCCTAGTATCCAAGTAAAATATTGCCAGCCAGAAAATATATCCTGGGAAATTGTGTAAATGCCCTTAAAATACGGAAGAGTATTATTCCCTGTGCTTTAAGGGAATAATTTTTATCTAGTGAGAGCCCTGGCACATCCCAGGTGTCTCTTTTCTCAGGAAAGGAGGTCTGACGCTTCCCAGGGCCTTCTCTGATCCATACTCATTAATACACAGGACCAGAGAGAAGGCACACAAGGTCTGTATTCCTCGGGCTTTCTAGAGTAGCTGAAATGAACTTTTAGTTTTGCTGACCTTCCTCACAGCCTGTGACAGTGACTTGGAGACCCCCTGATGAACTGAGGTGCTGTACTGATCCACTCCTGTTGACCTCGAGTACCCACGTTATGTACTGTGAGCAAACGTGTGGTTGCAAAATGTTAATGGAAAGATAACTGGATAGCCTGACTTGGCTTTTTTTGGTGCAAAAAGCCATATATTGTGATAAATGACACATTATTGTGCATTGTAAAGCAATACAATGACTTTAACACACCAACTGATAGTGAGTTCCTACAACAGGAGTGTAGGAACAGGTTAACCACTATTCAGCTCTGGCAAACTTTCCTAACCCCTAATTATTAGCTGCTTTATCAATGAATATCTGAGAAATCCTTTTTTTTTTTTTTTTTACCAGAAAATCCTGAATCTAGTCCTTATTACTCCTGAAAGGGAAGCAAGTATGCTGATTTACCTACATGCCAGTCACTCCATCAATGCAACGTAGTAAAACAATTGTGGTTTGGAAAATTTGCAGTTCATTTGCATTGAGGGGGAAAAAAAATCTTTATTCAAAGATAATTATTGCTTAAGAACTTGCTACAAAAATACCGGTGGATTTTTCTTTTTAAATATTGTTTAATATTCATAATATGTTACACAGAAGAAAAGTACATATCCCTACCGATCTGTCAAAGGTAGGACTGGTGAACAATAGATACTGTTCTACATGGGAAGTGCAAAAAGCTTTAGCTAGGATAAGGGTCATTATCATCATTAGTATTATCATTTTACTCCTCCTTAAACTCTGAAATAAATTGAACTAAGACTTTTCAGCAGTTAAGAACCTGATGGAGTTTAATTAACCCGTTAAAGAAAATTCCACTACAGAGTTGAAAACTGATGAGGGGAAATTTAAATTAATGTATTTTAGTTGCTCAAAGCACAATCTGTGGAACAAAAGCTTCTGAACATATTTTTTTTAGCCTCCCCTAGATGTTGAAGAGCATTAAGCCTGTAAAAATTATCATTAATGTATGTCAACTCCCCCAGTTTCATTTTCTGGTGACTTTGAGCAGATGTAGTTCACATTTATAACCAGCATGATCTTCACCATCTGAACATTCATGATTTTATGAAATAAGACCCTTGAGACATAATGTTTTATTCCCTCAGGGTGAGATGTACCCATGAAGTGACTCAGATGGAAAGCTTGTCTCTGTTACACTGACTAAACTTTCTCTCTGTGGTGGCACCAAGACTGTCAAATCAGTGGGCGGCGTGGTGTGATTGGCAGTGCCGTTTTGAAGGTCGTTTTGCTCAATGTATTCAAAGTGAGACAGATGTGGCTTTTTTTTTTCAGTTCTTACTCTGATTAATTGCCTCATTCAATTTCAACTCTATTGCAGTTAAACATTAATTCAGTAGGACTTAATAATGTATTCATTTATGATCTTGCTTGTGCATTAATGACAATGATTTGCTGTTTTTTTAATTATAGGGATCCATGCAATGCGTATTTTACATCCACTTACAGGAAAATGCTACACACTCTTGTTCTTTTATGTCAGATAAATTAAACACTCAAAGAAGTGCTGAAGTACTTTATGAAATATTTCATTCTAAATATTTGCTGCAAAATATGTGTTGCCTCAGACTCTAGCTTTAAAAACACTTGGCAAAGATTTGTATATACCTAGGGATTACATCTTTTCATACATTATGTGAGTGATAGTCCTAGACCTCTACAAGAGCCCACTACAGACAAATGTGCATCCTGCATAATAAGAAAGTGCCTTTGTTTCATTTTAGCAGTAATTAGGAGGTTTGCTTTGTTTTGTCTTTCTTCTGCCTCAGTTCTTTTCAGTAACTCAGGCACTGGAGGATGAGTGGTTTAATGTGGTTTCTGCGTCGTGACAATCTGTCTTTCAACCACAGGGCATCACCAGGGGACCCCACTTTCCCTGATCCCCAAATATTATTTTTGACATCAGCTCTCAGAGATTTTGCTAAGCTTGAAGTGCAACTGTGATGTATCTGTAGTGGTTTTAATTCTGCATGGGTTTTCTGTTACTGGGACTTTCCGTGGTCACGTTTCTTATTCCGTAAAACAAAACCAATTTTTGTCCTTTAGGCCTCCACATCTATTTCTGCATCATAATGGAGATCAAAAGTAAATATTCACGCACTATTTCCTTGGTTTGTGCCTACTGTTTTGGTACATTTCATCTTTATTTTATTTCAAACCACGACATGCAGTGCCTGCTCCCACAGATGTGGTTATACCCAATCTTGCTTAGTACTTTTTCAGGATTAGAGCCACACATCTTCCCTGCACGGCCCTGGACACGGCTGCCTCCTGGGACCTCAGTCTCGATTCAGACATGGCTGGAGCTGGAAGTACTAGTTTGCCTGGTAATCCTCAGAGGTTACCAGATTGGGCATTAAGAGCCTTCCCGTGGTCACATTTATACTACTCGTGGTTCCTGCTAGCATAATTACTTAGTGTAGCTTGAAAGGTCTGATCACCTGCCGCTAAAATGACACTTTAATGGGGATTACAGTTTTCCAGCTCAAGTGTTCAGTGGCTTTAATTAAGCAGGAAAAGGCCAGATCAGTAGCAGAGTCAACATCTCTCTGTTGGATGGCATTCTGGTTTGATCCCGGGCTCTGCATTGGTCCCACGAGAGTGAGGTATTGGGATGGCCTTTTTGCTGTAGATGATTTTACATATTCTGCCACATACTGTTCTTCTGATGCAGGTTTCATTCTCTACCACCTTACTGAAGTCCAGTTTCAAAATTTCTGATGAAAGCTGGGCAGGAATTTCTTTTTCACTTTTTCCACTCTCCATTCTGAGGGTACATAATTTTTTTTTTCCTTGTGCATGGCAGACTAAATATTTTTTTCATTCTCATTACTATGGAACAACTCTTGGGAAGATATTTGTTTATGTTCCACTAAGGCCATTAGATTCTGAAGTTCTGGTTCAGCAAATGTTTACTGATTCCTGAGCTATCTCTGTATCTCATGAACCAATGGGAATATTTCTGGTGATGGGAGAGGGAGGTAAAACAGTGTTTTTCAAATAATTATCAGCTCTATCTTTCTGTCTTAAATACTTTCATCTATCTGTCTTAAATATCTTCACTGGGGCATTGAATTCTCCTTCTCTCTTTTTTATACATTTGTTTATCCACTTGAAATTTGAATCATTTCTTTGTATCTCATGGGTTCTTCAATCTTTGGGCAGATAGTTTAAACTTCTGCAGTTCCTTATTTACTGATCTGGATTGCATTGGGGCATCAACCAGCCTAAGCCAGAAATTCTAATTAGCACTTTACATCTTCAAAGCATTGTACAAACGTGAACTAATCATATATTAATCATGCTGAATTTTATGTTGGCTTATGTATTCTCTCTCATGTGCTGTGTGTTACAACCATCATACTATGAGCCATAGTATCGGAGAGATGAACCCAAGCTCAGCAATGGTGTGTTCTTTAGAAGAAAGGCAGTTATCTCAAAATAGCTCCTACTGCTTTTCTTCATTGTCTTTAACATTTGGCACTATCAGTAGTCATTTGAAAAATTACTATCCTTATTTCTATGGATTGTCCAATTATGATTGCTCTAATCTGTTCACTCTGATTTCTGCTTCTTCTGATTGTTGCCTCACTGAGCTGTTTTCTGTCATTATGTGGGTCCTGGAGTTGCTAAGTAGCATGCAGCATTGGTTTAATTTAAAAAATATAACATGCAGTGTTTGTGCCAAAATTGATTCTTCTTCACTAAGCCCATTTAATTAATTTGGAATCTCCCTCTTGCTCCTTGCTATTAGTTTCTAAATAAAATAGTAAGAAGTTGTTAGGATACCAGTACTGGGTGGTTCAGTGAGAGCATTGGCACTGTGCTGGGCTGTCTGTTACAAATGCAACCCTGTTGCTCGTGCAATGGTTCTGATTTACATCTTGTCAGGCGTGACTTAACTACAGGATCTACCAAAAAACACCCTCACAGTAGGTTTATTTTTAATAGTCACTCCTCGAGTAAAATAAGCAAATTTAATTGTGAGGAAAATTAGCAAGAGAGCATCTAATCAAAGCGTCCTGGTGTCACACTGTGGGTAAATATTTAGAACCCGGTCCTGTGGCATGTGAGTTCTGTCATTTCCCACCATCCCACCAACCATTTGCTCATTGCTGTGTCCAAATGCTGTGTGCTCAAAAGCTGTGTCCAAATGATTTCCAAACTTCAGATCCTTGAGGAGCTGTGCTGAACGCCACAGGTCGGTAAGGAGCAGCAGAGCATCTGAGGTGCCAGGGTGTTTGATGGTGCTTTAGGATCCTGAAGGTGACTGAGATTTATAGAAAGTTGTAATTCCTGCTGCCTGTGCTCAGAGGATTATTTCTGATCTGAACCTCTATTAACTCTAGCATGATGCAATTTGCTTAGACATTACCATGCTAATTACATGTTAACTTTTCATACTTATCATGTACTATACCTCCCAGAGGAAAATACTGTGTTCAGAACAAAAAAGATTTAGAGTTCATACACTTAGAAGAATGTATAAAACTTTGGCAGGAGCAGAGTATTGAAGTGATCTATCTTCCTAATAACTAAAATAAGCAGCGTTGTGTTGTTGCTGTAGGAATTTTTCAGTCAACCTTGGTTAGTTATTTGAAATATAGTAGGATGATGGTTCCCACTCATATGTTTCATTTGTTTGTCATCCTTTTCAGAATGGAAATTTCTGAGAACAGATTGTGCTGAAAACTTCTATGAACTAATTGCAAAAAGTACAAAAATTCGTGTGTGGACTTAAGCTACAAATACACTTCAGAGCAAAATACAACTTTTGTTAACACCTAATGGGTTAGTACTGCATTTCTGGATATTACATTAAATCAGATCAATACAATAAATGAGGAAATACATCACACCG
This sequence comes from Pachycephala philippinensis, assembly GCA_013397055.1. Classification (NCBI taxonomy): domain Eukaryota; kingdom Metazoa; phylum Chordata; class Aves; order Passeriformes; genus Pachycephala; species Pachycephala philippinensis. Next base: position 84,888 of record VWZT01011586.1, on the reverse strand, counting down.
AGCATTTATTATGTGTGTCATTGTCTTTAGAGGTCATCAGATAAGCAAATAAGAAAGTGATTCCTCATTTCTTATTTTCAATGAGCAATTACTAGTAATGTTGAAGTATATTATGCATCATTACTTGTTCGGTGTCCTTTATTAAAAAAGAAGTGTAGAGGTTTAGTGAAAGGTCTTTAGATAACCAGAAAGTTGTAGAAATATAGGGAACTCACTTAAAGCAAATTTTTAATGAAAATTGAATATTGTTGCTCCTTTTCTCTTAGCACGGTGTTCTCAAAAGAGGACCGTGGAGTGAGAAATGCATCACTGTTGTCCTTGAAGAGTCAGGGAAATCAAGGTTCAGAACCACAGGGCAAACTGAGGTTCAAGTTAGGAAGTGAATCCAGTCCTTGCTTGCACTCTTGTCTTCTAACCACTTCACTGCTTTCCAAACCTCCAGTGCATGAGCAGCGGAGAGAAAGATGAAGTGAATGTTACCAGTAACATGAACAGGAACTGTTTTATTAACTTCTGGCTGAGTGCAGGAGAACCTTGCTGCCATCACTGGTGAAAGAACAGCCAGGGCAGAGGAGCAAAGCTCGAGCAAAGGTGGGATGTGCAGAGCCGTGTCTCTCTCTGCTTCACTAATGGTAGCCATGGCAACCCCAGGACATTAACTTATGCAGTGATTGCAAGCCGTGAGCATCAAAGCAAGTAATTAGGGAGACAAATGGGAAGTCTTGATGGATTCTTCCATCAAGATCAAAGCTTTATGTAAGTTTTTCATTCATTTTGGAACAAGCACTGAGATTATTTGTATGTTCTGTTAGGCTGTCAATGAAAATTGGGACCAAAGCTAGATTGTTTCATAATTTTTCAAGGAAGGGCCACTCAGCTAAGCCAAAAACCATTTAATAGCCATGATACTAAATCAGGAGTTGGACTTGTTGAATCAGGCCATTGGAGTATTCAGCACACTCCTAGGTATTTTCAGGAGAAAATTGTGCTAAACTGAGGTTTTCCTCATCATTACCAGGAACATTAACTGTAACTAAAAAATTTTAAGAATGCAATTTTTAATCCATGACATGTACTTCTAAAGATTCATATGATTAGGGGATTCACTCTCAATATCTTCACATCAAGAACAGAGGAGAGTTACTGTCTGAAATGTAACGATTTGTGCTGTATGATTGCTCTGAAGTGATGGTCTGTGTTCCCTTCTTCCTTTACACTTTAACATGTCTTTAATAAAAGACTCTGGGCAGCAAAAACCCCGTGGGCAGCATGAGGCCCTCAAACAACAGGGGAGAACATAAATTGAATGATGCAACAGCTAATTATAACATAGATCTTTGCACAAACTTTTGGATGGGCAAGTTCTCTCAGTACTGGGCATTTAGAGTGAATTTTCAAACACCGCATTTCCTATTTTCCCCCAACTGCACACATTTCAATAACCACAGGGTCTATTTCTCTTCTTCCAAGATTTGCTTTTCTGAAAGGTAACTAATCTAAATTAGGCAGGAGTTTTCCAAATCAATGAAACTTCCACAGCACTCCATTGAGTACAGAGCTTCATGTGGGATGCAGCAATAGTCCCTAGAGCATCAATAACTTCATTTTGCTGGGATTTTAAGGCAGACATTAATATTTGGGTTGGACTTTCATTTTTAATTGATGAAGGAAAATACTATCTGCCTTTCCTTCTTGATAACGCAGGCTTCTCTTTAGTAACTTCAAACACCCCAATTCTTCAGTTAAAGGCGAATTAAGTTTTCCTGTATTTAAAATTAGCTCTCTGAGGGTGGCATCAGCTCTGTTTCTTTTATGTTTTAAGTCTCAGTTCTTTAATCTGTTTCTAATACATTCTGTTCAGCAGTTTTGCATTTCTGTTTTAGTGGAAGCAATGCTGATTAATTCCTTCTTATGACATCTGTGGCTGCATCCTAGATTAAACCTACTCTAATACAGAGCCTATCATTAAGTGTTAAATATTCTTGCAAGGCTACTTAAATTAGATTCAACATCAGTGGATCATTTAGAAGAGAGTCGTTAATTCTCCATCTTATGGCAAGGCCACATTCTGGTGATGCTTTTAATCAGAAGATTATTGAGGTATGATTTGAAAGGGATATGCTGCCCATATTTTGCCTTTGGGCAAATTATGAAAGGTCAAGTTGCCAAGGAAACAAAACTAAGATAACATTACTAATTCCTGACTCCAAGAGTTGTCTTTCCTGATCATATCATTTGCTCAATGTACATGCTTAGAAAAGATACCAGCTAACAGTATCTCTGCCATTTAGTTCTACAGAAAACGGCTTTATAATTCTTGCTCCTCTAGATAGTGTTCACAGTGATGACAAGGCTCACCAGAATACTTTGTCTCCGTTGAATCCACGGATCAGTTGGTTTGTTTACAGATAAGGTGAATGTTATTCCTGATTTATGGAAGGGAAAAGAAGGAAGGGAAGGGTTACAATTTACATATTCAAAGATAGCTGCAAAGTTAAGATGTTCCCGGTTTTGACAGTCTAATTTACAGCTCTTTAGAGAATCCTGATGTTCATAAAGTGAAGAGCACTTGATAACACAACTTCATTAAGGCCCCTCAAGTTAAACACTCAGAGTCACTTCTTCTGGTCACAGGTCAGGCCAGTGGAAGAGGCAGGAAGACTTCCCTGGTGTTTGCTGCTATCCTCAGTGTCGTTCTTCCTCTTTTTCTGTTATTTTCTCTTCTCCTTTCCTATTCCAGGTGGGAAGCAGTAGTATAGGATTGCTCCAGTGCAGGAGAGCCTGCATGGAACAGCAGGATGTTATGATGAGTCTGTTCCTGCCCCTTTCTCCTTTCCATCCATATGTGTGTGAGTGTGTAATATGTGTGTGCATGTTTGTGTTCAATTTCTTGTCCTTCCTTTGGTGAACTCATGAGAAAGGAATCGTTTAATTCCCTTAAGTATCAACATCTGAGACTGTGGTAGATTCTGTCCTTAAATTTTCATTGGGAACTGTGCTGTGTCGTAGGGCACTGCATAATGAATACGACCCTGCCAATCAAGACACTCTGTTTTATATCACTTATTACTAAATTGAAAATGGTGTTTTACTACAGCAATAAAGGGCTGGTACAGCATGAGGTACATTTTTATACAACTCTATGAACTTTGTCATTGAAAACATTATAGCCTTGAATTTGAGAGCACAGTGGAAGGCAATATAATTTGATTACCTATATTAATCAAGTAGAGTACAACATATAAAACCAGTAATGCATAAGTCTGACTGGAGCCAGATAACCCTCTTGTGCATCTTAGAAAGATTTATTTTCAGTAATATAATTCATTTGACATGAAAGTATCATAATTGCAGTTGCTAGGAAGGATTTCTTTCTTTCCTTTTTTAGGGAAAAAAAACTATCATGCTTTCAAGAGCAGTTTGTTCTTCTAAAGCTCTGCTTACTGAAAATTGAAAACAAAGATTTGTTTTTGTAATTGGGGCAATTTCTCATTAGCCAGCTGAGCTAACACAGTGGTTTGTGTTGAATACTGTTTCTGCTTCATAAACAAGTATTAGGTGAGAATTTCAAAGAATATTTTTTGCTGTGCATTGATTACATTGATTATTAGTGCTGTCATTCTCAGCCTGTGCTTCTAAGAGCTGCCCAGAAGCTCTAGAGCCTTCAGTTACCTGTGCCAGTGCTTTGCATAAACTCTGAAAAGAACTTCCCCTCACTCACTCACTCCATGAAAAAGCTTTAAAGCATATTTAAAGACACCTAATTACTCTGCAGTCTATGAAAACCCCTGTTGTTAGTCGATAGGTGGTAGTGACACGTACTAATAATAGCATTATCATGAGTTGCTATTTATGCATTTTATTGCTAAGAGTGGCTGCGAACCACACGTGAGTTGGTTGGTGTATCACAGCTGATACAGCAAAATTCACAAGTGAAAAAAGAGCAACCGACTGTGCCACAGCTCCCCGTGGAGCAGGAAAACTGGCCTCCTTCATAGTGCCAGTGCACACAAACTGAGAGGGGTTAAAATGTCCTGGTCAAGGTATTTTCCAGTTCTTCAAGCAGATTTCACATTCACCTTTGTTCATCATAATCTACTGGAAAATAAAAGGTTTGTATAATCCAATGTGTTCTGACTGTGACAAATACATACAAATACATAGTTTGTTCCAGCTAATTATTATTTCCTCATTGTGCTAATAAAAGGTGATAGAGTCCATTCCCAACGGTGTTTGTAGCCCCATCTCATTACTGGTCCACAGAGCAGTAAGTTGTTTTTTTCCATTTTTACTCTTCAGTCTTCTGTTCTTCTTCTCTTCTTTCCCCTCCTGTTGAGATGTTTTCTCTTTCTTTTATTCTCTAATTGCTCCAGTCTGGATTAGACATATAGGGGGTCATCAGTGCCGAGGAAACACTTTGACATGTTGGAACTTCTATTCATAAATGACATCTATCCACACAGCTGAGCATTTCCTCGTCAGCTCTGGAAAGAAAAAACAAATTAAAAAAAAAAAAAAAAAGTCTGTAGTGACAACAGAAAGTATAAATTTCCTCAAGCCTGTTCAGAAAGTTTCAGGATGGCTCAGCTGAGGATACTCACATTCCCGTCTTTCAACACCAGCCCTTGTCTTGGTCTTTGGGGTCAGTGCTGGTCAAACTGCCTTGGCAGTCTGAAAGCAGAACAGTGAGGTAGGAGGCTCCATTTGTAAATCATTACATTTCCATCAATCATGGACGTTTTGGAGGCTGACAAGAACAAATGAGTATCTAGGGGCATCGAAAGAGAGGAGCTGACGTGCTAAGGTAGGGGCAAGCCTTTACAATTTTACCTGAAATAGGATATATGTGTTTTCAAAATTGCTTAGTGTTTAAAGGTTTGTCATTTAGTGGTCCAAAGAAGTATTTTCCAGCTAATGGCATAGGTCTTGAAGCTTTTATATTTAGCTTTGATGGGGTATAATTCTCAAAGAGTGAATAACCAACTGTGTTATTTTCTTATCGAATTAGCTTGAAGTCTCTGCTATATTCCTTAGATTACATTGAAGACACCCCAATGTATGCCCTAGGCAATGCTTGTCCTTCACTTCTAAGACTTACCTACTTTAATATTTTTAAGATCTAAATGGAATGAAAGGAAAAAAGCAGATTTAATTTTCATTGTACTAATGCTAATGACAGCTGCTGGATATTGGAAGGGTGGGGGGTATGCAGAGGTAGTTTTTAGTTTTCATATTTAAAATCTTTTTTACCTCTCTCTTGGTGAATTTCTTTGTTCCAGGGTAGTTCGCCTGTGGCGAGTGGGGCATCCATCCCTTAAGGTTTATTTTAAAAGCAGTGGTTGAAATCTGCAAGCACGTGCTCTGGGTTTCCTTGGAGGAATAGGCCTTCTGTAGATGTCTCAATTCTTGTGCTAAATATTTTACCAGATTTGAATTTTAATGTTCAATAATGCAAACATTAATGGTAGCTATAGTAAGCTTAATATTTTTTACCCACAACAACGTAAACTTTACTATGAGTTAAATAGCAGTGGAATTAAATTACATTAATTATTACATTAATTATATATAAGTATAGTTAATCTTGTCCCTGACAGCAACAGGGACTTTTAGTGACTAAAGGCATTCAACAAAACAAAGCAGCTGATTCACATAACCTTCGTATATTCATGAAGTGAAGAACAAGCTGAGGTTCTTTTCACTGAACTAATGTATTTTGAGAACACAGTGGGTGCTTTAGATGGTTTTCCACATCCAGAGTCCTAACTGAACAGTGTTCTACAATATTCAATACAGCATGGCAGTGGTGTGTTTCCAGATGTGGAGCTGCTCAGCCCAGTTTCACACACCTGAGTTCAGCCTGGCTTCAGCCACTCCTCCGGCCACGTCCAGCACAGGTGGTGACAAGGCACAGCAGAGATTTGCCTTCATACCTGAGTCATGGCAGATCTGATTCTAAAATTAGTCCCCACTGCTGAATGTTCATGTTAGACATTTTTGTTTTGTTTCAGCTTGAATTTGAATGCAAAAAGCTGTAATATATCTGTGGGGGAACTTTGGGGTCCTCAGATGGGTGTCTTTGTGCATAAGCTGGTGTGTTCTTTAGTCATTGCAGCACTTGGACATAAAGGAAAAAGTAAGGAGGAAAGGAAGTTGGCAGCATGAGAAAAAGTGTGTGTGTGTGTGTAAATATATACATAAAAAAATTAAATGTTTAAATGAAATAAAATAAACATTCCTGTGAATGAGCTGTAAGAAACCACCGCAAGTTTCATAACCAGAAATCCATCCTGATTCCGGAGGGTGGCTGTCATTAAGCAGGATAGGGAGGTATTTGGAAATGCCTTTCCTCCTGAGTTCTGTGCTGAAATCCTCTCTTAACAGCTTCCTGCAGCTCATAATGGTTCTGCACAGAGGGAAGACAGCCATGCATGTTCTCTACTAAATAAATATGTAAATGGAACTCCCAAACAGAGTCACATACCATGGAGTCACATAGCTGAGAATAACTAAATGCTTTCCATTAGAGGAGGGTACTTTAACAAATTCTGTTGTTTTGTACTGGCCCAAGACTTTTTGGTGACTCCATAGCGACATGGACATGGCATAGTAATGGACTAGATTTGCAATCCAGATAGAAGAAAACTGATGTTTATTGTAAATGGGGAATTACTAGACAGATCATTATGGTTAAAGTGGCTTTTGACTATATCCATATTAAGTCCTAAACTCCTCCTTAATTTTAGAGAAAGCTTATAACCCCCTCTCCAAACTGCAACAGCCTCTCATTGTTGTAAATAATGGCTTTAAACCATCTTTCTTGTATTGGACTTATCGTCTAAGCATCCTTGCATTAAACAAAATTAGAGTTGCCCTGTGCAGTGAGTCACTGCAAATCTGATCTTGGTTTCTGCTCCTCCCAGGAGAGCGTGAGGGACCAAAGGAGCTGGGGCGGGGGGTCCAGGGAACTCTGAGCCAGGAGGCTCGTGGTAAAGGGGAGGCAGCAAGGCAAGGTGTCTCTTGCAAGCACATGGTGTTAGTCATAGCCTAAAACAAGAGAATTGGAAAGTAATGGATGTTCCTGTGGTTCCTTAGAGAAAACCCATATACAGCACTGAAGCTGTAATGTCTCCAAGAGTGTCTGTCTGATGAAAAGAAAATGAGTGACAGGTGACACAATGCCCAAGCGAGGGAAGAGTGAAAAGAACTTGTGAACACTTCAGAAGAGAAGCAGACTGCATCTCTTTTCTTGTCAGAGTTTCCTCTATTTTGTAAATTGGTGAAATGCAGTGTCAACCATTCAACTTCGCGTGCGCTGTTCTTTCAATTACCCAAGTGTGGCTGTGGGTGCACCACCGGAGACAAGGCAAGACAGGAGAGAGGTGAAAAAGCTTCAGTTCATTATTTGTGTGAACCCTGCAAATGCTGGACTGAATGTGGTCCATAATTCACATTACCCTTTGGTGTAATCATAGACAGTACAAGTGAAAATTACCTCCTGCATTGTCCGATCACTCTCTTTCTTGGCAAATATGGGCTGAAATTAAGCATAAAATTGGATGTTGGGTTTCCCAAGCTTTCCCAAGGGTGCTGAGATTCTGCAGCCATAGATATAATGAGTCAATCACAGTAAATTGACTTCAAGGCAGCTACATCAACCTACCATTAAATACTAAGAATGAGTCCAAATAGCGAGCAAGAGAGACTGTATATTGAAAGAGGTGTATTATATGGAGATAGATAGATAGATCTGCTTTTTTCTGATCATTGAATAGAATAGATCGATTCTGGAAAGGACATCATTAAATCATCCAAAAATTATGGCAAAACATTCTACGGGTATATTAAGGCCTAAAGTAGGAGGTACAATATGGTAAACCAGCCAGAAGGCCTCTCCTGAGTGTGGTACCAACCACTGCTGAGTAGATGGCATTGGATGCTGACTTTTCTATTTTTAATGAAGGTGTCTTTATTAAGCACTTAGGTAGCAACATTCATCTGTGTAGGCTCCAGTAAAAGACTGCACTATGGAAAGATCTTCCTACCTGTCCTATGTGGGGGAAGGGCAGGGATGTGGGAAATGAAGAGAAATCTGGTGGCTCTTACAGCTTTTTCAAGACAGGTGGGTCACTCTCTCCCTTGAACTAGGTCATTTGTAGACTTGGCTGGAAAGCAGGCAGCTGTAGATCTTATTTTGTAGATCTTAAGGAATAATTTGTGATTATCCCTTTTTCTCCAAAAGTGCTTTCCTGTGTATAGGTATAATAATAAAGAAACTATTTTCAGCATAAAAGATGTGCTTGTCAAACCACAGCAATGATTTTCCAGTTGCTGGCTTTTTCAGTTGTGCAGCCTTCTAATATTTCTGCTTGAATTCTTTCACGACAGAAGCAAATGAAAATTACACCGTGGTTTTTAGGTCTCTGTTCCCTGATTTTTGCTTGTCATGTCATGAACTTCTTCGAAGCAGTGAAATGGCAGCCCATCTCCCTGAGAGCTCCAGACAGATTTCTAAAGTTGTCTTGTTAACAGCTTGTCAGAAACCTACATTTCAGTCTCGCTGAGTTTATATCATGCAAAAAAAAAAAAAAAA
>VWZT01011586.1:1872-76286 GCA_013397055.1 Pachycephala philippinensis | reverse complement strand
AAAAAAAAAAAAAAGTTGCTGGAAATTATGATTTTTACAGGTTCTGACATTTTTCTAAAGAACTGAAATGCTCAAGGCTGCTGTCTCCCTTAACAGGCTGTGCTGTTTTGGGTAATATTCTGCGTTGCATCAACTGAACATCAGAGCAACATTCAGTTTCTTCCCTTTAACATGTTCTTTGAATTATTTAAGGTGTTTTGATGTTGGCTAGAATTCGTAACAAAGTCCTCCAGCTTTTATCCTAAAATATCAAAAAGGTTGAGATTTTTTTCCTTCCCCCCCTCCCTTTTCTCCCTCTTCCCTAGCCCTTCCTCCCTCCCTCCTCCCGCTTTTAATAGATCCTTGCATGGATCATCAGGGGACTTTCTTTTATGTTGTACAGCATGAAATGACTTAGTCAGGGTCTTCCTGATTAATTTATGAGTGCTAAGGAAAAGGGAAGGGGGGAAAAACAGTCCTTGAGGGATTGACCCTAAGCTGCAGCAGATCAACTCAATTTTATGGAATGAAAAGAGACTTAAACAGTATTTTTAGCGTCAGTTTCTCAACCCGCAGAGGTAGAGAAGCTCCCTGCATCCAGCAGGCTGGAGCAGGGCGAGAGGTGCCCATCTCTCCAGGTGGCTGATGGAGTGGAGCTCGGGTCTTCGGAGGCACCGAGCACGTTTAGAGTTAAAGCTGTGGCAGATTGGTGGATTAATGTGCTCTGCCTCCAAGGGACAAATGCTCTTTTTTTTTTTCTTTTTTTTTTCCCTTTTCCCTTCCCCTTGCTCCCTCCTTCCCCACTCTGGGCTTGCAGATGACAGCTGTTGGTCACTTAACAAAATGTCCTCTTGATTGCTGCTTCACAACAGGGGCCCCCTCAGACCAAACAGCACATAGCCTGTACAATGCATCACTGCCCCTCAAAATTAGTTATAGTGCTCTGGGCTATTCTCGGCTGCCATAGCTAATACTCTCTTGCTGTTCTTCTCTCTCCCCTCGCCCTCCCCCTCCGCAGACAAAGGCTCAGCCTATACATCTGTAGTGCTCATAACCTCCCCCTTCCCTCAGCCAAATGCTGAGGAGAGAAAGGGAAAAAAAAAAAAAATTGCTGCCCTGAGGCTCAATCTGTTTCTTACAGCTCTACCCCGGCACTTGGAAGCCTGAGCTGGTCTAGCCATGGGGAGGCCCTGACTCATTTCATCAAGCTGTCAGGGAGGCAGTGGAGCTAAGAGGACTCTGCTGCCTGGGGCAAGTTCAAGTCAACATTCGATTTCCGTCCTCCCCCCGGCCCCCGCCTTTCGCTTGGACACTTTCTGTGCTCTGGATCTAAACTTCTCCCCGAGCTGCAGCAGCTCACAGCTTCTTGCCAGGAGGAAGGACTTGTGGGACCTTATAAAGGACACAGTGGCAAAATTGCTGCAATAAATCAGTGGCCCTCTGACACTTGGCGGTAGCTTAATGTTTTGGCACTTTCTTTCCTGTGTATGCCTCAAGTCCCATTAGCAAGCTTTTCTGTCAGTCTGGCTCATGATAAAACTCTCTCTTCCTATCATCTTAAGCAAGCCCCTGCAGACATGAATCTGATGCCAGACTTAATAGGAAACAACACCCTCCCCTGCACACACAAGCGCGCATCCGTATGCGCTGCCACTGCTCCTGGGAAGTTAGCTCCGAGGGCACGGAGAGGGGACGGCTCTTAAAAATAGGCTTGATTTTACTCCTTCCTTTAAAAGAAACATTAACAACCCGGGATTTAAGCTTAGTACTTCCCCAAGCCTTGCTATTAAAAGAAAATTCAGTAACTAAATATGGTTGGAAATAATAAGATAGTGGTGAAATGGCTGTGGAGTGGGTGTGCAAGCTCTATAGATATCTACACTGTTCATATATTCTGTGCAACTTTCTACATATGTATTCTAACCTGCCAGCTTTCATGGTAAAATTATAGACAGTATATTCGGTATTTTTGCCTCCTCTTCGCTCAGCCTTGCACTTCCCCAGACAGTTCTAGGTGCAGGTAGACTGGTTAGATTACATGTCCCTTCGGGCTGGGATCTGTTTCTTCACATGGCTAGCTTAGATGTCTATCACCCTCTGCTTAATCATAATATAAATAATATCTATAGGTATGTGTGTTTATGTGGAGAGGAAAAAACAAGCCTTTCTCTCAGCTGTCTGGGCAGGAACCTGTAACTCCTGTGCTGTAGTGTCTGGCACAACAGGGCCCACAGCCTTGGGGCTGTGTGGGCACAACCTAAATCATAAACCACTGGGTTTGCGTGAAGTAAGAGATAACCGTGTTTGTGCGTATAAGCTGAAGTGACTTCTCAAAAGCTTGGAGGAAGTGGCTCTATTTGAAATAACCATATTTCTCTGCACCCAACATGACGTAACATCCAGGTATTGCCAATCTTGTTGCAGTCTTATGAGACTCGGTTGGTTTTGTTTTCATTTCTTGAAGCTCTTATTCCTGGCATGAGACAGTTTACATGACTATCTGATGTCATGTTAATCAATGTAGTGCTTTTATTATGTGCAGAAAAGCTGGATGATGTAGTAGTTAAAACACTGTGGGTAAGAAAAGAGTCAGAGCACGTTCTCATGATTCCTAAACTCACCAGAAAACAACAAGAATTGCAGTACAGTTTTAATGTAGGTTGTAAGGAGCTCAGTGCCAGTAAATGGTAAGAGAAGATCCTTTGCCAAATATGCTGTTGCCTGTTTTACAGTAGCCGTAAGTCCATCTTTGTCCCCTCTCGAGGTGGTTTGTAGAAGCAGGTGATGGAAGGCATCACAGCTCCTTGCCTGGTGGGAAAGCCATGATGGAGAGGGGTCTCGAAAAGCGAGATTTCACCCCAGCCATCAAAAAAGTGAGAAGCCACAAGGCCCAATCTACACTTATGGATGCTCTGTCTGTGATTCCCGAGTTACGTGTTGTTCCTGCTGAACCTCACATCACGGGAGGCTTCCTTCCGACTGGAATCTGTCACTGCAAGAAATTGTTTCCAAAAAGCTGCACAATTAGGGGTCGGCTTTGCAAACATTCTTGGTGGAATTGAGAGGCAATTGGCACAACCCAGTGAATAATCCCTTTAGGAGCCTTTATGAACCCGGCACAATGGCTGTTTACAGTCCTGCTTATAGACCAGGAGTGTTAACAGGCCTTTAGAAAAATCCAGGTAATTGAAGCTTTTGTCTTTCAATGAGCCCCCGTTGCTTTCAACAGTTGCCATTCTCCACATTTTCTTTAACTTTTTTTGTTTTGACAAGGGCTTTTGTCCCTCAACAACAGCAGCGTGGGAGGTGAGCCCGGCCGGGTGGTGGCCTCAGCCTTCGCAAGGCACACCACGGCCTCCTCCTCCTCCTCACACGGGATAAGTTGGCTTTTAAGACACAGAAAATCCTCTGTGGCCAAACCGAAGTTTCTCCTATGACTCCATTATTCATTTCAACATCCCGGCAGTGCAAGGTCCCTGCCTCAGGCCCTGTGCTGAGCCGGGATCTGCCGGGGCGGAGGTGAGGAGGACTGGAGCAGAGCAGGCGTAGGGAGGCTGAAGGCCGTTCCCACAGAAGCCGAACTAGCCCTTTGAAACCGGGGCTTTTCAACACACACACCCCCAGAGAAGGGAAGGGAGAGGGGTCAGCACTGCTTCTGCTTTTCGCAGCTCTGGCTGGGCCCCTTTGGTTTTGCTGTCGTTGGTTTTTCTGTGCTGTTGCTCGTTCAGCAGCCTCTGGGTTCCTGTTTCTCAATGCGAGTGTGGGAGCCTGTTCCTTTTACATAAAACAAAGAAAACCTGTGGGAATTCCGAAGCTTGAGGCCTTTTCCACCAAAGCTGGTTGTATTCTCTTCAGGCGTCAGTGGGAGGTTAGCATAGGTTGGTAGCCATGAGTCTCAAGCTTCCTATTTTCTTGTATGTTAAGCAGAAGTCCAAATTGTATAAATATCAGTGTGTTAATTCTTCCCCTACCATCTCTCATGCCATAGGGAACTTTGGGACATTCTCACATGGATTAAGATATGGTATTTTGGTGGTTTAAAGCCAGGTAGGAATCAATACAAGGGACAGTTTGTGTGCACGAGTGATCCTACACGGCTGCAGAGGGGGCAGAGGACTTGCTTTCGCAAGGCAAACAAGAAATTGGGCAACTCACTGCCACAAATGCAGTTTTTAAACCACTCATCTTGCAGTCACAGCTTCACGGAAGGCTCTGTGTCTGCACAGAGCCACATTCACGTGTGGATCTGCATCCACAGCCCTGCTGGCTTCTGCAGTTGCAAGACTGATGCAATCATGATTAAAGTAAGGAAGATGTAAGCTAAAATGAAACAAAATTCTTTGCTGTCTTTTTCCATTTTAAAAGCAATTAATTATGAAGTCTTTCCAGATCCTGAATGGGGAAAAAATGTATCCTCAGAGAGCAGATGTTTGCTTCATTCATATGTCTGTTTATAAAATTTAGCATGTGGATTTGATGGTTCACTGGCTTTTTGCAACTTTCACTTATCTACATGAGACAAAGTTGAATATTGGTACAAAGCAAAATTAGGCATCTAAATAAAGCACCTTTTAGTAGTGTAAACCATCTGTAATAGAGTTTTATACTCATCATAGGTATACAAATTTTGGAGGTCAAATCTGTTTTCAACAAGAGAAACCCTCTCTTTTTTTTTTTTTTTAATATCATAGTGCAGTAAGAAATAGGAAGACAAGTTTTGTTACAAAAACGGAGAAGACTAAAATACTACCTCATTTTTGAATAATAATGGTTACTAAAGTTTAAAAAATTGTTTACATCTCAAATATTTTTAAGCTAAATTTGGTAATGTTTACAGTATTGAGGTTTTATTAAACCAGGACTCAGAGGCAAAAGCATCTGAGTTTTAATGATAATTTTGAACGCTTTCTAGTCAACGGATTTTGGAGTTTAATTTATTTGGTTATTTTATTACTGCAGTGTATCATTCTTTAAGCCCCTGCTAGAATTAAAATTTGTATTGATATTGCCTAAGCATACAATTTGAAGAAACCCATGGCTGTGTGTGCTAACTTATTTTTATGCCATTCTTGTGGTAGGTGTAATTCTACTGTAACATGTTTTAGTCTGAACCACAAATCACGTCGTCAAAATATTCTGCCTCTAAAATATGAGTGTTCACACTGAATGAGCACCAAGATTCAAATGGTAGCTTAGGATACTCCTGCATAGACTGGCTTTAAAGGGTAAAATAACAAGGTCTTTGTGACCCACTCCATTATGCTGGTAATTTGGGGGAATGCACAGTCCCTGTAGCATTAGGGCTTGATCTGAGCCCCCCCTGGGTGGAGGTGAAAGGCTTCCCTCCACTCAGCCAGTGTTTCTCAGGAGCATGTAAATAATAAGAAGTGGACTGCTGTGACTGCATCTTCCCCCACCCCCCACCTCGGGTTTGATGAATGTGTTGCTCTGTCAGCGTGAATTATCGCTGTCTTGAGCAAGCACAAATGCAGCAGGTACTGGGGCAGCCTTTGCCCAGCAAACCTGTTTCAGTGTGTCTCGGAGTGATGGACAATTAGTCCCATTCCAAACCCAGAGCAGAGACTTCTAATTGTTTGTGGTTGCGTGACACGGGTTTGGGGAAGTCAGCAGATGGCTGCTCGTGATGATTTATCAGGATTGGGTTTACTTTTGGTTTGTGAAAAAAACCCAGAAACTGTATTTCATATAATAATTTTCATAAAGGTCAGTGACAGAATAAAAGTCACAAAAAAGGCACAAATAGCTTATGGCAAGGTATTTACTAAAGATATGGCTATCTGATGTTCTTGCCTACTACAAAGTAATTGGCTGGGACTTTGTGCAGTTTGCTGGTATAAACATTGGTTATTCCCATAGAACTTGCCCACCCACAGCTCCTGACCCCTGCAAAGCAGTGTCCTATCACTTCTTCCATTTTTCTTCAGGTTCTTTCTTTTCCAGAATGGTTACACATACAATTAGATCTGTGCACATCCTACTAAACAGTTGGATTTCTCTGTGAAAAACATGCTGTGGATCATGTGGGGCAGTGTAAAATAGTTTCATTTTTAAAGAAAATTAGTTCTGTGTAGTGAAGACTATAGAAAAACAGATTCCTTAAACCAAGTATTTTTACTGTAGTAAAATGGGAATAAGGTGTCAATTGTGAAGCTGAGCACTCTTCACTGCAGAATTACTATGGGAGATTCCTCCGATATATTGGGGCTCTTCATGTGCTCAGAGTGTTTCAGAGAATTTAAAAAGAAAAGGTTCCTCAAGTATTTGGGGTCAATCATTTCATGTGCCAAATGGAAGAAGAAGAGATTAAATATCCTCTCATAAATCAGCAGAAAACTAGCATGTAATAGCTGAAATTTCTGTTGTGTGACTTTAGGATAAAGGATGTGACAGGAAAGATCCCCCTTCCCTGCTCCAGGAGGAAATCTGGCCAAAATGACCAAACAGATCTATTCCTTCTTTTACATTCGTGACACTGAAGCATGTGCATTCTCATGGCCCATTTCCACATTTGGGGCTTGTCACTGCTGGCTTGCAGAGTCCCCTCCTGTTGACCCAGTGAATTCTATAAGGTGCTGCCAGTTACAGAAACCCTCTGGGCCATCCCCATCAGCAGTTGGCTGAAGGAGAAAATTCCCTTTGGGCACCAAGGCTACAAAACACACTGACCACTTCTGTCAGCATAACAGACACCAAGAGATTTACTTCTGTTCCCAACTGTAAATCTTTGTGAGCTCCGGCCAGCAAGATGTGCATGTCCTGAGATGTTCAGTGCTCAAGTTATCTTTCCATCATTTGTGCTGTGAAAATAGAGCATTTCATTTTCAGAGCCTGAAAGAGATTGCACTCCAAAACTCTTTAAGTAAACACTTCCTCCTGGGATCGTGATCTCATTCAAACTAAAAAATGTACCAGAATTTATGATGTATTTTAATTACTATTCTTGGTACCACTCATTAAATTAGAAATTGATTGCCAGTTTCACAGTTTCCTTGTTAGATGACAAAGTGCTTATCAAGGTGAAGCAATGCAAAACTGTTACTATATATTCCACAATTTGGGATGGTAAAAAGGCATGCTTTTTGTTGTGGTACTCATGTTACAGTGGTTGTTATAATGCATCACTGATTGTCTTTTTTGTTTAAAGTTTGCTTTCCCCCATCCAAGTAAGAGTATACCATAAATGTGTATAAGAGAGAATCTGACTTTGTCTGGTTTATGCTAGCCATGTAAAAGGCATTACTGCAAACATCAGAAGTGTGTTTCATTGAACTGTGAACATCATAAACAGCTATCCTAAAGATTTAAGAGGATGATGCAAAAGATCCCTATACATAAAGCTGTTTCTCAAAATCTTTTTTTCTCTCTCTAATCCACAGTGTGACAGCGAGAGCGATATTGACGATAAGGTAAGACTGAATTTTCTTATTTCATATGCTTGGAAATTCCCTGATAGTCAAAATAAGAATGAGTTTGAAAATAACATTTTCCTCCAGTCTTCATGTCAAATTTAAAAATATCTGCAGTTGAATGAAAAAGCATCAGATTAGCTACTCTGTAATCTTAACTAGCTTCTGTTTACAGGAAAGAAAGTCCCGTTAACATAATAGTCTTTATTGATTATTATGTGAGCATTTGGTAAGACCCGAATTAGAGCATTAGTGCTGTTTCAGAGGAAGTTCCCTCTGATAACTCGTCAGGAGCCCGTATTTTATATATAGTAACCTTTGAAGATGTCAATTTTTTAATCAGGTTAGGAGATGGGACCTGCCCTCCAAGGCAGTGTGCTAACTGTGGAGGAGTGTTTTGTCGTGTTGCATGCATATTTATCACAGAGCAGTGATTTTTCTGACCTTCTTTTGGATACAGAGGTTGGTCATTGAAAGGTTGTAGTTGTGTGTTTATGTACAGGGATTTCTTGTTCACCTCTGCAAGGAAAACAGACGAGTCCCACTGTGTAGCACCTGTGGCACCATGCATTTAAGCATCAAATGCGTAAAAGGCTTGTGTATTCCTTGCCAGCTTCTGGCAGATCAGACCTGGCAGTCTCAGGTCAGATCGTCATCAAACCTCTATTATATTTTGGCTGTCCAGTCTCTTGCATTCATTCATGAGAAGCTGTGGCACAGAGTTTTCTCCTGGATCAGCATTACAGAAGTAAAGGCTGACTTCAGATAGCCCTGTGTCCTCAGCAGCACACCTGGCTGCAGCCATGCATCAGAGAGCCATGAGTTCAAGAGACTACTCTAACAGCTTCTCCTGGTTAAGTCTTTTTATTTTTGTTAGTTTTGTTAGAGCTTTAGAAACATTAGGGTTTCTTCAACTTCTTCTTTTAAAAATCACATCAGATACTAAATATCCTTGGAGTATGGCAAAAGCTGTGTTTGGAGATGAAGGCTTGATTGAAGAGAAACATTTAAATCATGTGTGTTGAATGAAAGAAACTGTACATATTTTATTTTGTATTATTTTAATTTTATATGTGTATATATGTGTAAAGTCACTCTCTGAAACCACCTCTCTCCCCAAGATCTGTTTCTTACAAGGTTACACAGCAGCAGAGCTGACAGCAGGGGTGGAGAGGGTAAAATATTATTCCCTAAAAGCTTAGATACCATGGGGTTAAAACGTTTCTTAGACTGCCCAATCAAAGGAAGTAAAAGCAATCACTTAGAAAACTGTTTAAAGATCTGCCAGTCAAACCTCAGATGAAGTTGTAAGTGACATGTAGTTTTATTATACAGCTATGCTATTAATGATTATCTAAATTACACTGGTAGACCCAGCTAGCGGCATTACATCTGAGACTGACGTTTGTTAGATTAGGTTTGACTTCACCTTGTAGAGAAGAAATTGAAATCTGAACAACATTGATTAGCTTTCAGAATGTGGGATCTGAGGTTACCTTCAGAGGAAGCTGCATTGTGTTTGGCTGGTAACTTTCTGTCCTTTACAGAAGATGAAAGGCTATTATAGTGTTCCTTACCATTAATATGACATTTCTTTACATTTCTGTAACTGTAATTTGACCTTCTAGGCTCACCTATTTCCCAGATACCTTCTCCTTAAGGTGTCTCTGCCTTAATAATAACATTTCTTTTCTTCATAAGGAGAGCAGCACAAGATCATCATCTTTCTATCTCTTGCCTGATCTGCAGAGACATGAAACATGACACAGTTCTATTAAATAGGTCTCTGGAATTAAGTGGGGTTGCTTTTCTTGTCAGCAAAGATGTGGGCACACGCATGTAAACTCACCAGGGTTGAAGTGAAGATGCTTCAAACCTTTCGTGGGGATAATGTAAGTGCAACATTGCCTTCCAGTTGGGGAACACAGGCAGCCTGGCTTGCTCTGTGGATACCTGACATACTACACTCCCCTGGAAACTCATTCAGTGTTTGTCTAAAACTTAACCTGACTGACGCAACAAAGAGCTGTAAAAATTTTGGTGTGACTGTCCTGAGGGACTACACTAATTTTCCTCCTTCCATGTGATGGCAAAATGCATCTCCTGATAATGCTCCCAGGCTCTTGCAGGCGGATGGAGCATTCAGCACACTGCCTAGCCCAGCATCATCCTCCCCGAATTACGGGATGGGTCAGCTTCATTCCCCACTGCTACAGAGCAAGGCTGCTCTGCTGCCTGCTCAGCAGGTACACCTACACACGCTGGCACTAAGGAAGGGCAGGGCAGGGCAGGAATTACTAATGGACCTTTGATTTGCATAACATTTTTTGTTAGTCATAAACAGCGGATCAGTCTTGTCTGCGTAAAACTCACGAGGAAAGCAGACAAAAAAAAGTCATGTACAAGTACAAACTGAGTCAGCGACAGAGCTAGAAGCAAAACTGAAATTTTCCACCTCCTACTTCTCTCTCTGTACCATGCTAGTAATTATCCACTATTTATTTAGTTCGTAGGTATATGGGCTATTGAGCTCTTAATGTTTTCAAACATAGACATTAGAGTGAAATTAAGGTTTTACCCTCGCTGCATTGTAAAATATAAACACACTCCTGATGGTTTGGGTTTTTTCCTTGTGCAGTGCAGTGCAGGGCTCCAGGGGAGAAAAGCAGTTGAGATAGACAGTCACATGTACAGTGTATCAGAAAGAGAAGCCATTACTTCACTGCACGGTACAGTTTCACAGCAGATTGTGAGAGTGTTTCCAAACATTGCACTGCTGTTTTTCATAATCGGAGAAGAGGAGCTCAAGGGTGGGGGACTGTCAATCCCATCTACTTTCTGAGAACTGTCTCTGGCCAAGTATAGCCTTTCACTTCTGCATCACTGCTGAAATCTCAGAGGAAGTAAGTGGGATGATACTTTCTCACACCTATCATTCTGTCACCACGCTCTTCTCACAGAACTGTTCGAGATACCCAAACTAATAAAGTGAGCTGTCCAGCCATTTAACCAAGCGAGAAACTTAGCAAATGATGCATTCCCAGAGATGGCAATGCAAATCCTGTTTCCTTTACTGTATGTTCAATGAAGGACATTGCTTTGGACTCTGCAGCTGTTAGGAGGATTGCAGTGTTGCTTGCTGAAGCTGTGGAAATGATACTGTGCCTTTTGAGAGGGAGGAGGGAGAGAAAGGGAGTCGGTCTAATACTTGTATTACACTGTCTCTGCTCTGTGCAGTAGCTGAGATGTGAAGCTCACGGTCCATAAACATTGTTACTGAAAATATATACTTCCTTTAATAGCAACAACAGCATTAACAGATAGCAATTACCCTTCATTTTCAGGAACTATAAAGTCTCCATTAATTCAAGATTTATGTAGTTATAGCATTTAGCACAGGAATAACACCACAGAGAATTGGTTTATACACATGTAATGAGAGAGCTTATGGCATACTTTAGTGAACATTAACATAATAGAGTAATATAAACCATCAACAGTTCCACTTATTGTCTCTTACCTGCTTTAGCATCACTGTGAAAAGTGGCTAGCAGCTTGGTAATGTGCTCTGTTAAATGGTGTTCTGCAGAAAGCCAAAAGTCAACTTGTGTAAAACAAGGGAATGAGTAATCTCTGCTCGTTACTCCAAAATGTTGCTCTCATTTTTTTAATAACAGTGTTCAAGACTGCATTAAAAAAGCGCCTGTTTCTTTCTTTTAAAGTAATTCAGTGTTCATGTTCTTTCAGTCTTGGACTTCTGTCTGCTCTGTGTGAAATTGTGGGTTGTCAGCTTAATTACATGGCCCCGCCATGTAAGTGAGCTCTCCAAATCAGGGGTTAGATATCAAGCATTCTTCATTTAATGTGGTGCTAAGTAAGATGTACAAAAAATGGAACTGTATTTCTAAGTTCAGTCAGTATTTACTGTATATTTGTTCTGTAATTTGTGTTTTAGCTATAGCAAGCAAACTCTGAGACACAAAGTTAAATCCGAGGTGGAAACAAAAAGTTTTGAAGTCATTTTTTTCTCATGACTTTCTGCAGCAGCCCAGTGAGTTCCTTAGGCTGTGCTTGTGGCAATGTGAATCAGCCTTGCCATGATGTAGTTTGCTAACTCCAGAGTCCCAGTAGGTGCCTGGAAGTCGGCAGGAACACGAGAGCAGGTGCAGTTTAGCCCATGATAGATGGGAGGGGGGCAGCACGGTGGTGCTGTGATCCCTCCACCTGAGGCTGGGTTCCCATCCTGCTACATGCTGTAAAAACACAGAACAGCTCACAGCTTAAGGATGAGATTAGAGAGAAGGGACACAGGTAAATGGGGGGACACTGTCAACAGCAGCACTGTTTCAGTATGCCAGCAGCCTTGTTGTTGTCCAGCTTTGATTTCACAGGTATTAATCTAAAGGGGGTGTTTGTAGGGATTAAGGTTTTAGGAGGCATTTGAGAGGGAAAGTCAGGTAGCTTTGTGGCTATGAATGAGAAGTTATTCTCTGTAGCAAAAGGCATGGTGGTAAGTAGTGAGGAGGTGCTTATTTGAAAGTTTAACAAGGGGGTGATCAAGTCAGACCAGTGAGAGATGAAAGTTTACAGCAATGCTGAATGTCAGTGTTGGGAAGAAGAGGTAAGCTGTGAAAGAGTCAAAACATGAAGAGTGATAGTTTGGCCTTCAGGAAGTGAGAAGCTGTGTAGGAAGCAAAGCCACAGACTAGGAAAATGATCTTGCAGCAACTTTTCCTTGGCACAAGGACACAGTTACATCTGCTGTCACCAAAGGAAAGATAAAATGGTAAATGAAGGGTGAGGTAGCTTGACCAAGAATTTAGCTGTGTGTATAAACAGAGGATGCTCATTATGTTACAGAGAACAAGGATATACAGGACTTAAAACATAGGTTTAATATTTTGATGTCAGGAGTATTGTGAGTCAAAGAGAGTGCTGAGAACTTGTGGGCTTGAGTGAGAGACGGAGGTGATAAGAGAGAAGCAATGACAAGAATAAACTGTATGGATGATCTGGGGGATGAAATTATCACTGTTGTTTCAGCTGTGTTGACCTTGAAAGGGTATCCACAAGCCCACAGGAAAAATCATAGTTCAGGCAGCAGGAGAAAGGGATGTAATAATGAAGAGAGGTCTAGGAGTTGCTCTAGTATGAATGGTCACTCTGTGTGTGTGTTTGTGTATGGCAGTGGAAAAAGTGGGTTCCATCTGATAAGTCTGTTTTTTTTCTGAGGCTGGAAGTTTAGTTCCCACTTCAGATAATCTGTTATTTGCTATTTTTGAAGCCTACCCAGACCAAAGTCCCAAACTGGTTTTGTCCATCATTCGATTGTCCTTTTCTCTGGGAAATTAAACTTGATACTTTTCCAGAAATTGAGATTCCTACTGGTTGCAGCAGAAGGGAAAGATCAAACACTGAATTGAACTGAAGGCTTTCACATGGCAGTATTTGCACTTCTGTTAGCATTACACTTCAGTCTATGACAGTTTTCAGCTGTGGCTAATAATGAGAAATCTCCATTTGCCAGTTACTTCCCAGCTGGCTTCTCAGAACTGAAGTGGTTTTTACCATAGGATGCTCTGGCTTATGGAGAGCAGTGCTGAATGCCCTTGTGGAGGTGTGTGGTTGGGCTCTCCTGCAGGCTTAGCATCACGCAGCAGTATTGCATATGTGCATGTGCATGCACAGAATCAGTGCTCCTGCTAAGGTTTAATTCTCATAGACTGAAAATCCAGTGCTACAGAGTGAAAACTAGTGGGAAAGCTGACTCCCATATAGTAATAACTGTAAAGACTGTTAGTTCTCCTAATGGAAGAAAGCCTCTGTTTTACAGACAATCTGCGTGTTGTTATTAGAAACAGATCTGCTTCTTAAACAATATCAAAATATTGAATTTAAAATAACCCTGTAGCCCTTGAAAGATTTGGGTGCTATAAACAGGCAAATGTAATGTTGTTGCCAGTACAGGAAGACAAAAATTCACCACTCAGTGCATTTGTTTCACTTCATCGTTCTCCATGAATAGATTTACCAGAAAAATAGGATCCTCTAAGCCCACTGCATACCCAGTTCACTCAGTTGCTCTTTGGGAAATGCCAGATGGGGGAGAGACTTGGAATGCCCTGGGCTTCCATCGTTCCACCCACCATGTGCGTGGAGCAGACACAAAGGTTCCCACTGAGACCTGGGGCAGTTGAGTTAAGCCCTGCAAGTCCTTCCAGAGGGAGAGGAGCCTTCCAAGTTGTGCTTCTCTACTACAACTTCCGTAAATATTATTAGTAATAATAGCCCTTCTTGACCTTTATATTTAAATAAAGCAAGAACGCAGTTAAAAAACTGAAACAGAGTCAAAGCTTCAGCACCAACGTGCTCCCTCCTACTGAGATTTTGTGTTTTTCTCTTTTCCAGACAAAAACTCAAATTTTAAGTACATTAGTCTGTATGTAACAAGCTGAGTCATCACAGTCTGTGGTGCCCATATTCATTCTTGAAAATGTAGAAAAGAGGTTTCGGAGCAAACAATGAGAAGAGCCTTCTAGTTTGCTGAAAGAAATCCATCATTAACTCACATAAAAGGGTTGAAGAGATCTTATGGAGAGCTCTTGGGCACAACAGGATAATACCAGTTCTGTTGCTGGCAGTCAGCGTGTCCCTGGCTCTCTGCTTTCTCTATTGTTTAACATCTCCCTCTTCCAGTTCCCCATCCATGAGCGTTTTCTTATCTTACCAAGGACCTTATGAAGAAACTTTTAAGATCTGAGGCAACAGGGAAGAGAGCAATCGTGTACAGCTGTCTGCCCACATCAAGAAACACCATTATAACGTAGTCTGAGCTCCAAAGGGCTACCTGTGCAATGGCAGTAACTCCTTGGAAGGTGATCAGATAGAACATAACAGAGTAGGCAGGTGATGGGAATTGGCAATTGAGTTAGGCAATTCAATTAATTAAATCGAATTATATAATTAACCGTAAAGATGCCAAGGAGATGAGAATTCTGGAGGATGCATGCTCCAATAGCCACAATTGCAGGCCCTCATTTGGCATGCAGAGTTTCTCATTCCTGTATTCCAAAATCGTTTGCCAGGTTAAGTAATACAGAAGGGCACAGTGTGCAGCAGGAATTCCCTGGGCAGGAATAAAGGATACAACTCAAGTGGGCTCTGTTCCTGCCCTGGCTGCACCTGGGATGGGAAAATGAACGTTCCTCTGCTCTGCCCACCCTTAATGCTCAAAGTACGTTATCTGCAAACACAAGACTTTTCCCTCATTACAAAATGCCAGTTACAATGTCACTTCTGATTTCGTATTAGTCATTATTACTTCCTCTGTATGTACTGTAAAGATTGTGTAATTCCAGTTAGTATTTTATACTTTTTAACATTTCCTGATGGTCTTTAATAGCTGAGTTCTACCCAGCTGCATTTTTCTTGAGAAGGAAAATGTTCTCCTTAGCAAGTGGCTCATGTTTGGTTTTGTAGTATCCTGTTATGGCTCTTGGTCTTCTAAAGTTTCATTTGCATTTTGATGAGTTTCCTCTAATTTTGTTTGATACCTGTATGACTGTCTGAGGAATGTGATTCTACATTTCAGTCAGAGCTGTCCATAAGTTCAAAACAGAGCAGTGGCTTAAATGAGGCTTTTATGAGTTCTTGTCTGCTTAAAGTGAACTCTGCAGGTTGTGCTCTGGGGCACACGGCGCTGAACAGCTCCCGTCAGCTCTGTGTCTGGAGTGTCAGAAGCATCAGCCAGCCTTGATCATACCCACTGCTGCCCAGTCTTCCACTCTTCAGTGGTCAGATTGAAATATCTCAAACACACACAACAGGCTTGGTTTCCAAGGTTTCCAAGCCTTTCCTTGGCCTTTGCCACACCTGTGTCAAAATTAGTTGGAGATCTTTGTCTAAATCTTTGGCAGCAGCTGACTTAATTTGTGGTTTACTACTCCTGACAGTTTATTGGGGAAGCAAAGCGCGCCTTCGTCTCCAATAATAAACAGCCCACCCGCCGACACTTTGACAGACTTAATGGTTTTTTTATACAAAAATGGACAGACTTAATGTTTCGACTGTAGCGATCATCTGTCCTGATCTCCTTAATGAAATTAGATTAAGTGCACCTGGGAAAATGCTGAGACGGCACATTGCCTTCATCACCTTCCTTAATTTAAAACCAATTTGCGGGGAAAATATCCTCTGAAGCTGAGGGAGGCAGAGAGAAGGGGGAGGGAAGGGGATTTTAAAATCTATCTGGATAGCTACTGGCAGTTTTAATTCCTTTCCCTGCTGGCAATGTGAAATATTAACAGCCATAAGAACTGAGAGTTTAAAGACTTCCTAACCTTTTTGCCTTTCTTAGGGGAAACAGAAACAAAACAAAGTCTTTACCATCAGGATCACATATAGGAACAAAGTCCAGGATATGCTGAGGCTTGGAGTTGGGGCTGGGCAGGGAGGACAGAAATGGCTGAAATATGAAAGTGTCTTCTTCCAAGAGCTAGACCATGTTTTCCTAAAATATATTGTAACCTCTGGTTGTTGGTGGTGCTCACTGTCTGCTTTTACCTTGATAATGATTTAGTTGTGCAGAAGAACAGTAATTTGCCCACATAGCTGTGAAATCAGCTGCAATATGTGCAATAAATGTGACCTGAAAACGACTGCAAATGTTCCTTTGGCTCATTCTGAGGAGAGCAAGAAACATGTCTTTTTAATTAAAAATAAAATGTTGCAAAGAATAACAATAACTTTTTTTTTTTTCCGTGAAGGATGATTCCTGTTCTCTCATTGACTCCACTGATTGGAAACACGCTAAGAGTTAGCTCAAGGTCTTCCAGTGCTGAGGTGGTCAGAGAGCACAGTAGTCTGTGATAGGCTGGAAAGTCTCTTTATAGCAGAATTTTAAATGCTTACAGCCTTTGTTATTTGGAATGTTACAGTCCAAGCTCAACAATGCAGTTGATTTATCCATCTCCTGTCTCCGATTTCAGTATTGCAGGAACAGGGAAATTCACACTAGAGACGGGCATTTTCTACTGCTTGAAGAGGATTTTCTTTATTTGCTTAGAATTGGCTTTGTTCTTCATGAAAGCTTTCATAGCCCAGGTTGGGCAGAGATGTCCACCTTGTGTCTAGTCGCTCTCAGGATCACTGTGAACCCACACCAAAAAGGGAAGTCCCGTGTAAATCAGTGCTCTGGAAATGTCTGGTAACAGGCTGGGGTTTTGTTGAGGTAATTGATGCACAGTCACTCCTGTTCCTTCAGCTGCTGCTGATCACCACTCAGGACCTCAGTCATGGTGACCTGTGACGAAAAAGTCATTCAGAACAACCATGTTGAAAGTCTCAGCTAAATTATATTAATTAGTGAAGGTGGAGCCCCATTTTCAAAAGTACTCCTCACCCTAATCGAAGTCAGCAGAGTCCGTGGATGCTCCGTGCATCCCAAAATCTGTTCAGCCATCTTCATCCACTTGACTGGTCTATCAGTGCGACTCCTTATGTAAGTAGGAGTTTGTATGAGTAGCCCAATTGCTGTCAATGAATAATTTAGATGATTTAAGCCTCAGATGTGCTTCTTAATAATGAGGGAAATCAGCCCCATATGTCCTTGTCCATAAATACTAGAAGATGGGGACAAGTCACTTTTAAATGGGATTCATTTATTTTTAAATGGAATCATGATAAGTGTTTTAAAGGTAATCAGGCATGTGTAGCTATCCTGAATATTATAAATATAAAAGAACATTAGCCTAAAATTGAAGGGGACCCCATTCATATATAAACTGAATTAAGGTATCATGCAAGGGTAAAAGTGCAGAGTAACCTTTGGTAACCAACAAAGATTTTAAGGTGTCTGTTCTTTTTATTAATTGCCACAAAGGTGGCTGAAGTGACCAATGTATGTTATACATGTCACTATATATTATGGACACAGTTACTGAGTGACTGCAGCCATTTTCACCCTCTTTAAATTTGTAGATAACCTCACCCTGCCTGCAAAAGGTGAAGGAAGTAAGATTTTTTTTGTACTGTGATTATTCAGCTTGTTCCCATAAAACGACATATATCCTACCAAAAAGGTCTCCCTCCTATTCTTGTATTTTTAGTCCACTTTTTTTTTTGTGAAACATGAGTTTCTTGTCCTTTTCCCATCTCTCAGTTTTTGTCTGATGGCATCAGTGGCACCTCCTCTGCTCTGCCTGTGCTGTTGGCCCTGGGCTGTAGGACACCAGTCTCTCACTGGTGGTTTTCTCCAAGAGATAGGCTGCCTTCAAGGGCAAATCTGTGGCTCTTCCCCACAAAACCTACCAAATGTTATATACAGGATGGTGTGCAGTTAGTGGTTGTTTGTATTTACTGCAAGTGTTACATTTTAGGATCCATAAGACAGAGAATCCATATTGAGACACAGGGAAGGGGAGAAGTATGCCTGCCAGTTATTTTTAGTAGCACTGTAAAGTCAATTAGAACTAAAGCAGATGTGTATTAGAAGTTAATTCATATTAAGAATAGCTCTGCACTAGCTACCACTTTCATCTGGAAGCAGGTGCAAGTCTGTCTGTGCTACTTGTTTTTAATGTGGTCTAGTGCAAAAAAAAAGAAAAGGGATGTTTTTAAGCCATCTCATTAGTTTCAAAAGTTATTATATCCCACCTTCTTAGCCAGTCTGGATGATCACTGGTATTGAATTGATTTGTCAGTGCTGCCAGTTTGCATTGCCATGGATGTAAAGGAGGTGGGAGGAAGGACAGTTCCTGCCTGGGCAATCTTACAGTTTCCAGCTGCAATTCTTGGCTGTACAGCTGGTGGATGTATTCAGTGCAGTAGCAGTGCTTGAAAACATTTCAAACAGGCCTGTAAGCACCAGTGATCATTAGATCCATTCTGGATTGTAATTTCAAACTTTCTTCTCCCTCCCTGCCCTGTCTCCTTTTGCCTTCCCCTCTGCTTCATGGTTGTCTTTCAAGTTAATGTTGTCCAATGCAGACAAACACAAAAAGGATTGAATGGAGGTAGAAGAGGTGATGTTGTTATCTCTTGATGTAGTTACTCTCATTCCCTCTATTCAGCAGAATGACTGAGCAATGCTAATCGTGTACCTAAGTCTCCTCTTAGTTTAGCATCAGTTTCAATACTTGCGGAAGTGCTGTGAGACAGCAGATTAAGCCAGTGCCCCAGTGCCCTGCCAAAAGCAGATCTCAGTTTTCACTCACTCCAAACACACGAAGCCCACGGGCGTTGGGAGCGTGTTTGGAGTCAGGGCTGCAGAGCACAAGAACCCATTTCTTGTGGCTGAGTGCTGAAACTCGCTGTTCTCTGACCTTCAGTTGTGGCTGGGTCTCAGGCTTGTACCTTAGGCAAAATTCCCATTCATCGTGCCATTGTAAAGAGCAAACATTGCGGGGGGGGCAAAATAACTCTGCAGCTGGAACTGGATAATGTAGTTCAAGTCCATGGCCCAATTCCTCTGATGATGTTGTTTAAAACATTATTTTCTCATTACCCTTTGTGAGCTGAGCTTCAGAGCTCTCCATTAAAAATAACAGCAGTGACTTGAATTAATTGGTTAGAAAACATTTCTTCTCTCAGCCATGTTCCACAACAAAACCTGAGGAAGCCAAGAAAAATGCTGGCCCAGATTTGGAAGAAGTTTTGTTTAGAGGCCTGAAGCCTACACATTGCTCTGCAGACAAATGCTCACATCCGTGGGTCTGCGGTAACTGCCTTGGGTTTACAGGAAAAGAAGCCAGGCCGGCTGCAGGGCTCAAAAACAGTTGCCTGCCAGATTCTGATTTATTTGACAGCCTCCATAATAAAGTAACTATTTGTCTAACTCTTCCTGATTAGTCTGAAGGGGTTCTGCCAATCTGAGGAGGATTGACTAGTCAGGAAACCGCTGGTATTTTTGCTTTTTTTTTTTCTTTTCTTTTTTTTTCTTTAAGAGCTGTGATATTATTTGCAATAATTTCTCCTTTATTAAGTTTGGCATTTCAAAATTATTCACTGCTGCAATGTGAACATTTTCCACATCAACAATAAGTCTATTACGGAGAAATTTACAAAAACAAAATGACTTCATATTGCTTGCAGATGTATTCTGTAAAAATAATTGTTTTTCACTAGATTTTAATGTTTCTAGGCCTTTGTAAACATAATGCCTAAATACTTTTATTCAATAAACGAGACCCATTCAGTAATTGCTTGCACATTTGAAGTCCAGTAAATAAGGAGCAGATTTCGACCGAAATCTGTGTATCATTTAAGCTGCTTAGGTCACAGCCCTAGGGCAGAAAAGAACTGGTGAGAAACTTGTGTTTTCAGAAGTGGAGAGCTGTGACTTCAGAAACCAAGACAAATAAGCCCCATTTCTCTTTAATTAGTGGATTCCTGCTTTCTTTATTCTTCGTTCAGTAAGGCTGGGAATTCAAAGGAGGCTGGAGATGTTAAGCATTCTGTTCTCTGGACTTTCTTTATAGTCTGGGGATACCAAAGTCCTTGAGGCTCCATTGGAAATCCCATCACACAAACCCATATTTCTTTCCTTGAATGCATTGTTTTCAGGTTGGAAACACCATTGTGCATAGGCAGAGAACATACACGCATGTGGAATGGAAATTGTGGCTGATGTCACTAACTGTGTGCCTGGGTTTTATGTGTATTAGGTTTAGTATGTACTAGTTTTTAAAAGCCAGAAGGGTAGGGGAGACCTCATTGAAGCTAGGAGAACCTCTAGTAAGCATCTTGTTGTCTTAAGTTTGGGCAAAATGTCAGCTTAAAACAAAAAAGGCAGTGCATGAATAACTGGATATTGCTTGTCATGCAAGAAAAATAACCTACAGAGAGAAGTAGAATCCAGAAATAAAATGGAAATAAAAACAAAACCAAACAAATACCACATGTATTGTAATTCTTGTGTGAGACGTTTCGTGGAGTCCGTAAATCAAACAGCTTACAGACTGCATTGATGAGCTCTCATCATGCCTGAGGAAAGTAATACCCAGTGAAGTATTCTCTGTGGTGGTTTGTTTTCCTATACAGATATTTTACAAGACACAGGGACCTTTTAATGGAATCAAGGAGGGAAAAGGTGGTCTAAAAGACAATGTGTAGTTTTTCCTTGGACCTTGTTACCTTTGGTTCTCCAGACACTGTATTCTCACAGGTGAATCTCTGGCCTGTTCAAAGGCAGCAATAAAATCCTGTTTCATTTAAGTATGACCAAGATTTCAGCTAGTTTCAGCAAGAATACACCTCACTGTCCCTTAGGCCACCATGGTCTTTTAACATGGGTGCACAGGTAAACAGTGGCAAAGCAGGCTTTTCTCTGGATGAAGGTGTGTGCAGGAAATGAGCAGTCATCTCTTATGGCACTGAGGATATGGGGTGCAGCAGGTCACACTGACCCCGTTCCAGGTGACAAGTCATGAAAAGCAAGCCCTTTGAGGAAAACTGGCTTTGTATATATCAGTCCTTAATCTTTTGCTCGTGTGTACGACAGGGTGTTTCCCTGCCATCACAGGTCATTCCCAGCCAGCTCACTCCATGTCTGATTCCCTCTCCTTTCCCTCCTCCTATCCAAAGAACAACAACCCTAAAACCCCATAAAGCTTTGCAGCTGTTTTCACACATAATTAAATTGTCCTGGGTAATCCTTGCCGCTGGCCTTTGGTACAGTGGTGGGGGAATCGCATTGAAGCCACCGCCGTGATTTGATTACTGGGATTCCTGTCCAGATCAGCTGCTCCACGAAGGCATCTGTGATGTCTCCAGGGCTCAGTAAAGCTTCACACAGGGAAGAAGCTTGTCCCCCATAGCAGCTGCCTCTTCCTGCACAGGGTGAAGGAGACACAGAGCAGGGAGAGGAGCTTTAGACTCTGTACTTGTGTCTGTGGCTTGGATGTTTTTTGTGAACCCTTCCTGACAGACCTCTGGACAGGCTGCTGTGATCCATTCTGTTTAGGAACTCCCTTACAGGTTTTGGTTTTATTTATCATTTTCACTTGGCCAGAGGTGTACCTGCCTTTCCACCTGCACGTCTTCCTCTCCTGTGCCTTAACTTTTGGTTCTTACTTTATCAGACATTTCATGTTAAAGTATAGTGTGACAAACATTGAGTCCAAGGAAATAAAGGGTGGTTTGAAGTGAACCTTGAGCATCAAGAACTGCAAGTTTCTTCTGGAGTTTGCAGAAGGTGTAGCATTTTTCACAGCAGGAGTGAGTTGGAAAGTATTCTCTCCTTCAGGAAAGTCAGGAAAATCAGTGTAACAAACAGGGACATACCAAAGCCTTCTTTTCTCACTGGGTAGTCTCTCCAGGGAATTATATATGCTGAGTATTGCCATGATACATGCTCTTTATTATGTCTCTCAGCACACAGCACTACTGCTGAAAGTACTTCCATTCACTTGTTATCTAATCTCTGTCATCAGAGGTCAATGGATACAGCCCAAGGTCCTCCCTTGGCTTATTTCCAAGCAAAAGCCCTGCATCCCTTGAAAAAGCCTGTTTCAAATGGAGTATAAACAGGGACTTGCCTCACACACTGGCCAGGAATCCAAGTTCTTCAGTGTAACTTTCCTGGGTCGTGATAGTCAGTCTTGCAGCTTTGTCATTGATTTCCAAAGAAAGCTCTGTTGGTGATGCTGGAAATGACCCGTGTGTTGTATCAAAGCCCCGAGGAGCTCCAACCCAGGAACATATCCTCACTAGGATACTTAGTTCACAAAAAGGCTGTCCCCCTACAGGTAGCTCATCTTCCAGGGAAAAAGCAGGAGAGAGTGTGCATGGGCTCTTAAGAGGTCCCATAAGACAACATGGTGAGGAGTGGCTTTGTCAGACCTGGGAGGCCTCACTGCTGTCTATGGCAGTGCCATAAAAGAAAGTTTTGAGGAGGATAATGAGGCAGATGTGTAGGTGTTAGTGGGAAGCTCCTCCCAGGTGCGAGGGGAGGCTGGAAGAAAGCATGGTCCAAAAGGTGGGTGCAGGAGACTGGTCTCAACCTGTTCCCGTTGTGGTTGGGCGTGTGGGTGCTCTCCAGACAACTGGAAAACGATGAGAGGAGAGGAGATGCAGAGGAGGTGCAATGTTTTGTGCAGTAGCTGTGTTTTGTAATAACCTCTGTTATTAGAGGAACGGAGGCTTGCATCCCAAGGAAAACACCCGGGTTGATGGGCTATGCTGTAGTCTGACTAGACATTTATGCATGAAGGAAGGTCACATCATAGTAATTGGATAACCTAATAAATAGCTGGATGTGGGCCTGTTACAGACAGGGAAGGCTTGCAGAGCACTCCCACTTCTTTAATTGCTGCTTTAGCCTGCTGGTAGGAATTGGGAGGTGTCAGGAAATGACACAATAGCAGTTTCGGGAGCATTGCTCATGAATCACTGTCTGAGTACATCCTCTGCTCTAGCCTCTGTCATGCAGCAAGGAGTTTTTATGTTTATTTTGTTTGTTGCTATGATTTATTCCTAGCATTCTTCTGAAGCTGCCAAGGCAAGGTAAAAGATGCTTGTCTCTCAGTGTGTTCTTGTAAGACTAAAGTTCAGGGTTATTTTCTCAAAGGCAAAACGAGTATGGAAAATCTTGTCCAATCTCTGCAGCACAATTTTTTTCCTTGAAACAGCATTTGTCTCTGTCATGTGCAGCTGACTTCATTCTCTGCTAGAAGCTTCTCACTGGTAAGCTTTGCTGTCATCCTGGATACACAAATTATCCTTCTTTATTTTGGAGTAGCTTGGGCGATACGTTCTCTTCATTCTCCTCAGAGTCACAGAACATAGAGGTCTTTTCCACCCTCCTGTAAACAGGACGGGGAGGAAAGCCAGATGTCAAGGTTATCCTACAATTTATACCATGAAGCCCTGCTTTCACATGCTTACAATCTGCCCAGACTTTGTCATGGTGAAGTTCCTTGTTGAGAGTCTTCTTCAGACTGAATTATTTGGGTGAATTTCAGCTGAAACACTTCAGCAGAGTGAGATCTTCCACTTAGTTCTCCTTGCTGCCAGCAAAGTTCTGGAGCAGAGAATATGGTAGATGGCAAAAGCACATCCGTTTACACTTACAGCTTTTCCTGTTGGCATCCAGCAGTGTGGAGGAAGATGACAGGTGCTGCGGGGTGGAGGTGAGGGCCTGATGTGGTGTTGGGGAACCGGAGCCTGTGAAGGGATTGCTGAGGAAATGTGGGAGGCAGATTTTGAAAACAAAACACAACTAAAGCATGTGCGCAAAGGGGAGCTAAACTAAGATTGCATGGACAACCCTAAGTGTTTTTTTCCTCAGATTTTTTAAAATGCCTTACTTTGCATCTTTAAGCCTTTGTTTTTTTCATGCCTGGTTTTATGGCACTCGAAATGAGTGAGACTATATAAAAAGTAGTGTTACATTTTGTGTGAGCCAAAGAGCCATCCTAAAGTGAGAAGCAAGAAAGTGTTTATCAAATGCTTGTGTATGTTGTAGGGTGCAAACAGATGTTCTCTATGTGAAACTTGGATAGAAACACAAGTTTAGCAAAGTCTTCTCTCGCCTTTTGCTGCTGCTTTTAGGGATGTATCAGCCTTCCAGAGATCAGGTTCTGCAGATCATACAAACTATTGTTTTTTCTTAACAAGGTTTGCCAAGCTCGTCCTTGGTTGTAAACCTTTATTTCCTGTAATTTAAACAAATGGTGCATTTCAGAAGTGACTCAGTTCCTTAAAATAAAGATGTATTTCTGCTAGCTGGCTAGATGGAAGCCTGGTTCATCTATACCACTGCCTTTCCCAAAGCTACTGCATGGCCCATAACGCTGCACTCAGCTCTTCTCTCAGCTTTTCTCTGAATACTTCCACAATCTCTTTCATGCCAGCCTGAGTCTGAAAGAGTGTTTGGATAAGTTTTCAAACCATCGATATTTGAGTGGATTGGCAAAAAGCAAGGCAGTCATTTCTAGAGCTGATACTGCTTTCCAGAAGAGCAGGCATGTTTGAGATGATCTCTGCCTTTGTGTCCATACCAGGGTACTCAGAAAAATTAATTCAAGTCAACTAAAATGATAAAGCCAAAAGCCAAGTGAAAGCATGTCCACATGGAGGATGCCTTTTGTGACATTTCATTACTGAACTGATCTGTAAAGGTCTGAAGTTGTTTTGAGTTGTACAACTATTGTAACTAATCTGCCTTGTCTTTGAACATTTGCTTGCATCCCTCTGCCTTTCTTTACCATACCTGTATTTTGAGTATCGTAACACTAGTCTGATGCTCAGAAAGCTCTGAGTGTTACCTCTAGTTAACATTCATACTTCCTTCTAACCTGTCTTACTTGCTGCCTGATGACCCATTAGGCAATTGTTTTTAATTAGCAAGTTAACTACTAGTTTGCAATGCAATGATTTAAACAAAACCCCAAACTAAACAAAACACTCAGCTTCTCGAAAGTGTAGGTTAAGTTATTTGCAATACTTCTTGTAAACTTCTTGAGTATATTTATTAAGAGTGGTGAAGTTTTGTAGCTGGTGGCCTCCTTATCTTGTCCTGCAGTGTCTTTGGTAAGCAGGGAGAAAGAAGACGATGTTTGCTTCTGTTTGAAAAACCCCAAATTGGGCAAATTATTGTCTAGAACAGAGATTTCATCAGATACTTGTGGTCAGCCAGAGAAATTTGCACAGGCCTCAGACACCTGCATAAGAAGAGCTGCAAAACCTGTTGATGGAATGAATGACATGCAGGGACTCTACCAAAACTCTCCTTAGATTTCAACATAAGTGAAAACAAATGTTCTGCTGTAAATATCCCCCAGGTGAATACATTTATTCTCTTCACAGCTTTGAAACACGCTTCAGGCTAGAGAGGCTCCCTGGAGAGGGAATTTAGCGCTCAGAGCTAAAGGTCAGGGTCAGGTCACTCTGCTCCATTTGAAATTTGGCACCTAGGTACATATGGCAACTGCATCATCCCAGGGGCTAATTTGCCAAATCAGATTGCATCCTCTTTCATTGCTGTGTGCCAAGCTCTTATGTCAGTCTACTCCCTGCAAAGTTGAATGTCGAGCATCCAAGACCTGCTTGTAGCACCAGCCACTTTCAGCAGCTGAGCTCCCTTGGAAGAAAACCAGAGCACACCTACCTGATAATAAGAACAACATTTACATGGTGATTTTGATTTCAAAACTTTATTAAGCATCAAAGGCAAAGTTGTGCTTGACCCTTGGAGGCATTTACGAGCAACTCTCTTCCTTGCTCACGCACAAGTGCCGTGGGATGAGTGGATAGAAGTTGTAGCCTCTGTAGAGGCTGGTGCAGACCCTGGCTCACAGCCTCTCCAGTGAAGCCAGCAGCTCCCAGGAGTTCCCCAAGAGCTTACAACTGAGGCACAGATGGACAGGAGAAGGAAGCAGAGAGGCTGGAGAAGGTAAATGGTAAGGATGGGGTATCCAACTTGCTTGGCTGAGTGCAGAATCCACGATGCTCTCGGCGTTATCACGCTTGAGTCAGAGTCAGGTTATTACAAAGCCCCACTTGGGATGCCATGGTTATCTTTACACTGCAAGTTCTAGCAGCTTAATTAGGTTGGTCTGGGGTAGGAAGAGGTTGGCAAAAACCCCTGCTGCACATACAGTAATGCTGAGAAACTAGTTTTTTCCCAGTACAGCTTTGCTTTGATGGGTTTTGTTACTGTGATGAGTTGTATGCAGTGTTTCACTGTTACTGGCATTTGTACACATATGTTGTTAAGAGTTTCTGAACCTGGATGTCCTTTCTTTAAGACAGAAAAGAGGAGTCATGAAAGCGAAACAATGGAAGAACTGCAGTGAGTTTCTGCCAGTGATTATACTGAGATTTGGGATGGTTTTATTCCTGCTCCTGTACCCAGGCAGATACAAAAGGCATCTCTGTTGTGTCAGTCATCTGGATGCTTTTGCAGAGGCTGGGGCAGGGAGGCCGCAGGGGAGGGCAGAGGAAATGCTGAGATAGAGAGGGAAACTTCGGAAAACCCAGAAAGTGCTGGAGGCTTCAGCTTGCTTCAATTAGTGGAAGTCAGTGTGCACCTCCTTCCCTCACTGCCTCCCTTTGATCTTTCTTAAAGGTGTAATGCTAGAAACAGATTTAATCACGATACAAAAAAAAAAATGGGAAATGCAGTCTGTAGCTTTTATGATTATTCCCTCAAAAGGGCCTTGGAGATTTTAGCTTTCCTTTTCTTCTGGCCTTGGAGATAGACATGTTCATATAACCCTGCTGGTTTATCATTCCTATCAGTAACACGCCTGCTGCCAAGATCCGGCATTTCCTGATACAGAGCCTGTGCCTAAAAATTGCCAGCTCTGAGGGGCTTTTGAGGATGGTGATTGTTTTCTCTGCAGACGGGTGTGAACAGTGGTTCTGGAGAGCACATTCCCTGCCAGATAATGGTGCACCCACCCTTTGCCCTCTGTTTCTGCTGAGCAGTCAGTTGCCTTGATTTGTAGTGCTCTCCAATGCCTGTGCTCTTTTTTCCTCCCCTTTTTCAACATGACAAAAGGTTCATGTGTTTAACCTTTAGAGGCATTATTGTTGGTCTCTGTTCCCCTTGCCAAGAGGATGGGGATGTTTCTGAGTAATGAAGTCCAGGAGCGGGATGAGACTTTGGACCAGAAGGTTCTGTTTATCTGCTATGGCATCCTCACCACAGTCCTGCAGTTGGGAGGAAAGATAATCTTGTATTTCGAGTGACTGAATCCTCTAACAGGAGATAAAAATACCTCTCAGAAAAATAGCTGGCTAAATACCCATTGGTATTATGCTGTGTCCAAAAGTCAGGGAAGAATTTTTAGCCTGTCAAGCTACTGAGAGCAAATGTGAGCCATGTTTTACCCTAATTCAGTAAAATAAAAAACAAGCCAAAATGTTTTGTAAAAATTAGTCTTTGATCTCTCCTAATGCACAGCCTGTGTTAGTGGTCACAGCTGTCGAATTCTCTCAGCCTGTTTCTGTTCTCCCTGATGCCATTTTTACATTGGTGCAGTTTCAGTGGCGTCAGTGGAGCGGTTCCAGATTTATACCAGCAGTTTGGCAAACCCCAAATGTTTAAAAATCATGAGTCAGGCTCCAGAAAATAATGTGATTTTTCTTAAAAATAATTATTTAGAACAATGCATTGGGCTGGGGGTATGTTTTTTAATTTTCCTTTTAATGTTTTTGCTGACGGGTGCAGCAGGTTTTCTTTAACCTATCTGTGAGGTCTGGAAGATTAGTGTGCAGTTGCCAGTGAAAGCTGTGACTCCTGCTCGAGCACAGCACTCCTTTAAAACTTGTAAACTTGGAACTTTTCAAGCAGAACTTTAGTCAGATATTCTTCTTGCACTCTGTCTGGGCAGCACTTGGAGGGAAGTCTCTTTTCTGGCCCATGCTCGGAACTCTAACATGTATATGGAATGAGGTAATTAATCAACACAATTAATAACTACTATTTTAATCAACATAATCAGTATAACAGTCATCAATATTTTATATTAAAATCCTGAGAGTTGTCTGAATTGCTTTTCAGTCAGAACAGAATGCATTGATTCACTTCTTTGTCGACCGATTTTTACCAAGCCTGGAGACAGAACACGAAATATCCTACCCCGAGCAAGTTTGGTTTTAGCTTGGAACCGCGACACCAAGCATGTGGCCAAGTGCTGGAGCTCCTAGTGAGCTAATATTTTATACTCCTGGTTGGATTAGTTAAACTGCTCGGCAGGAAAGCCTGTGTGTGTGCGCGCTTGCACGGATCCAAACAAAGCTTCCTCACACACACACAGGAGGCCAGCCAGCTACTCCATTGATTATGGGTTTGTCTTTCTGTTGCCCATGCCTGTGCCTTTTATCATTTATTTGGAAAGTTAATGAAAACAAGCTTAGTACAAGGATAAGCACCCAGCAGAGCAGCCATCAATGCTGCAGAAGTTTCTTCTTGCCTGCTTATAATTAATGCCTCTTCCAGCAGAGAGAGACTTAATGTGGCAAAGCCAGCCAGCATATGCATCAGTCTGCTGGAACGGTGATTATTGATAATGGCTGGGAGGGAAGGCTGCCTTAGGTGGAGGGAAGACAGCATGTCTTACCTTGTGTCAAGGAAAGTGTAAAAACCATCATTTTTTTGAAAAATAATTTTTAAAAATTAATATTTTTGGCTATCACAATGATACCAGCAGCTCTGGGTGGTGTTGGCTGTGCTGTAGTGCTGTTCTGAAAGACTGAACATGTATTAGAAGTCCAGTCTGGCGTGATGGTGCACAAATGCCACTTGTGTTGCTTAAAAACAGTGAGCCAAATGTATTTTGGAAACAAAAGATGAACCCAGTATGGCATTTCTGGTTAGTGTAAAGCATGGACTGAGCGAACTGGAATTAAATATGCATTGAGATTAATGAGGGAAGTTGTAAGCAAAGCAGAGGAGTGATGGATGATGATCTCCACTGAGGTGGTCATGCAGATCTCCTGGAATAAACGTGGTGCAGTTCATGTGGTTCATAGCAGCAGGCCCACCACAAACTCCTGCAGGTCTTGGCCTTGGGCTTTGGAGACACTGCCCCACACAGAAATGCCTTCAGCCATATTCAGACCAGTGTTTTTCTGCCGTGGGATTTTAGAATTCCTGTGTAGATGGTGAGTTAATGACCCAGCAAATTAATTGCTTCATGAGGCTGCATTAATAATTGATGTTCTCTTACTCCTTTTCATATTATATACAAATTCTCCGTTCAGCATCTGCAACTAGAACAGGCAGAATTACAAAATTGCTTATAATCCCTCACTGAGCATGCCTCTGTGGCAGGATGGGAACTCAGGTACTGCTTTTAGTGCTGTGCTGAGGAAATAAATTGTGTCAACAGGATCTGAAGTTGCAGGAAAACTTTCTGCCCAAAGGATAACAAGAGGTCACTGTTTCAGATTAGGGGTTATGCCTTTCTTACAGGAAGCTACATTTTAGTTGATACCTGCCTGGTGTCTGGAGGAAAGAGCAGTGAAAATCCACATCAGCAAGAGAACACATTTAATTGAGAGGCCTTATCTACACAGAGTATTGTTGGTTGTGTGACTTTGTTTTCTCAATACTTATTCTTGCAGCTCTACCTTTGGGACCCCCTGATAACAAATCACTGTGTCACTTAATTGTCTGGGACTTTTTCCTTTCTTCAGATTATTAAATGAGGTGATTTAAACATTAAGTGCAGGAGATCACTGATGGGCCTCTGCTAAGCTACTGTACTACAGGGAGAGATAACTAGAGATACAGAGACATTTTTCCAAGAAAAAACAAACATTTCTAGGAGGAGGTGGATGTACTAGTGGCTGGTGTTTAACCTGGTGTGAGGTTTGCTGGCAGCTGATGCTGCTGTGGCCCCTGAGTCGCAGCCACGCGTTCCCTCTGGCGCTAGCACCATTCTGTGTTTGTGCAGTGAGCTGCTCCAGGAAACTCAGCTAGCTGAAAAGTTGGAGGTTTAGGGTACTTTTGTTTGGGTTCTCTTCATCTGGGACAGCTCTGGATTTCTGTGTTATTTCATGAATTCCAATGCTGGCACTGAGGAGGAGATGGGAACATGCAACCAGGGAGCCCACAGTGTTTAAAGCTCCTGTGGCAGAGCGCCTAGGTATCAAAGATGAAGGAAGTTTATTTCTAATCAACCAGTCTTACATTTCAATCAAAGAGTTTAAATTTA
This sequence comes from Pachycephala philippinensis, assembly GCA_013397055.1. Lineage (NCBI taxonomy): Eukaryota > Metazoa > Chordata > Aves > Passeriformes > Pachycephala > Pachycephala philippinensis. The sequence goes on along the minus strand of VWZT01011586.1, from coordinate 46,216 downwards.
TACACATAAATAATTCATGCACTTATTATGCTACACATTCAGAATGCGGAACGCACATTAACTTGTCCTTGTCCCACTCTAACAGATATGCAAGTGTGATCATCCCTGTTTTATTAGGGGAAAATGATACCAAAGGTGAGATCTTGGTGCATTAAAATTCTTACAGACCCCCCCTCCAACTAGATTTTCACTTGAAATAACTGAGATGGCTGACTGTTGCTCTGAGGGTAGTAGAGGCACTTTCTAGCTCCAGTGCAATGATTGTGTCACAGAAAGGATATTAGGGTAGTTATGTAGCAGAAATAAGTGAGTGTGGCATTGCCTCAGTGCTCCCAGGAATTAATAACCCCACAGGGATGTGAATGCCATTCCTGCTTTGCCATTTTTAGTCCACGGGGCAATGCCACCTCTCATCTGAAAAACAGAGATAGGTGTGATCAGTAATGCTTTATGCTAAAAAGTATATCCTTGCCTCTTACAGAAGGATAAAATTTATTAAGAAGCTTGATTGTGTTCAATTTAAAAAATTTGGCTAGTTCCTGAAAGAATATTTCATATGATATACATGAGTAAGCCTTTGGCTTGGGGAAAAGTGTTGTGCCTTTCCAGTTGCTGCTCAGTTTTGTGTTGTTCTAATTCATTTTCTTTGTTTGATTTTTATCTTGGCAAGATCCTGACTTGTTATTTTGCAGTTTGAGGAATTAACATTTCCTTTTGATTGAAGATATAATTTAACATTATAGGTAAGAATTCTATTGCAGCAAGCATCACCTGAAATGTCTAAAGTAGACTCCAAATCTATATGAATAATGGGTGAGTCTTTAAGTGTTATGGAGCAGCCGTGATTGATCCATCTTCCCCTGCTAGAAAGCCCCCCAGTTGTAGGGCTGTGCCTTCTACACTTCAGCCTCTGAGTTATTAGCACTCCACTCACAATCCACACCACAAATCACCGCTCCTGACTCCTTACAAAGAGCTGCCTGGGAGAGGGCATGGAGCTCACACAATGTCCATGCCTTCCTGGCCAGGCTGCAGGTGGAGCTGGAAGCCCAGCCCGATGTGGGGATTGTCTGGCACTTCCCTTGCAGGGCTGTTGACAATTGCCTGTAGCTTTGCCAAACTTTAGCTGTTGGAGCTGAAATTTTCCATGTCGTGTGTCTGCCTGCAGCTGATTTCCTTTTCTTTGAAAGTTCAAATAGAAAGATTTGGCTCCCTAAAAAAAACAAGGTAGGGAGAAATAAATTGGTTTGGTCATGTTAAAGGCGCTTGCAAATAGTTTGCTAAGAAACTTGCACACTTACATACTTTGAAGCAAGGATGTGAAATTTGGCCAGGACTTAGCCCTGTGGAAGACAGATGCCTTTTGCTATCTCTACAAAAGTTGCATAAGTCCTGCCAAGTCAGAATACTCCCAGAAGGATCAGTTTGCACATTCTAAGGGTTTCAGGACACACAGGTAGGCTTTTGAAAGGAAAATACCATTTCCTAAGTAGTTTGCTGGATATTCTATATAAGGAGTTTCCCAAAAGACAACCTCATAAAGACGTATCTTCCATCAGGAAAAAAATGAATGCTCAGAATTGCTTAGCAGCCGAGATCACAAGAAACCCCAAGTGTACTTAAAGGGCACCTGATAAGATCAGTGAAAAAATACCCATTACCGCCTCTTGCCTCTGGAACGTCATGTAAATCTGTCTGCACTTGCCTTTCACACTTTTAATTGAAAACATAAAGGGGTGGGGGGAGCATTTGAGCAGATTAGCTAATTGATTGATTATTTACAAGGAATCAAAATTAGAGGGACAATGATGTCTTTTTAGAGAGGCGTCAAGGCAAATTACATGATTATCAAGTTACCCATATGCACAGTTTGACATGCACAGCACTGCAGCATCCATTTGCACACAAATCATGCATCAGGGGTTTTCCTAGCACATTTTAAGAGAATCTAACGTGCCTTTCTCAAAACCACAAAAGCAATGCCATAGTGCATTAAGAATGAAATATTTAACTCTGGCAGCAAGCGCTCGTCTACCTCGGGGATGCCAGTAGAGGTTTCAGTGCAGCATTGACCATGGCTTTGCTGCATGCTCTGGGGCCAAATCCCTCTCCTGCTTATTCCTGGGCCAGAGACAGGCTCATGAAGAATGTGTGTTAATGTGCACCATATTCTCAGCCATCTGTTGACCCCATCTGACTTGCTCTTGCCTGTGCCTGTGGGGCTGCTCTCTGGGGAGAGCCAGCAAAGGTCAGGAGGGCACCCAAGCCTTGTTGTAAGCTGCCGAGTGGCAATACCATCTGTAAGACTTTCTTCCTCTGCTTCTGTTCCAAATCTGCCTTATTGAGGGCGGTGGACAAGTATTTTGATATAATTAGTTAGTTAATCCTGAAAAAGCCAGCCCCCATCCCCGACAGCCAGCAGTCCCGTCCCAGCTGGAGCAGACCCGCCAAAGGGAGGGACCTGCAAGTTCATTCTGGTTGTGCTGTTTGCTGACAGCCCTCGAAGCCCATGGGGATAGCTTGGCCAGAAGTGATTCCTTGCAATGAATGGTGTGATTTGTGCCAAGTGTTTTGAGACTATCTTTTTTTTTCTTTTCCTTTTTTTTTTTTTTAATATTCATGTATTCAGTACTTTTGTCTGGGCATGGGCAGCCTACCTTTTTGGCATTTTGAAATTTAAGCACCTTTCTTAGTAGCAAAAGGCAAGTTCTGAAACGTTTCCCCAGGTGACATTCACTCTTGGATGTCTGTTACAATCTTGGCGAGCAAAGATGAGGGATCAAGCACAGAACCCGGCCTCCTCTCCAAATTGCCTTGATTTCTTATCTCTGAAGCTGGATTATTTTGCACAGATCTTGCTGTTTCATAGGTTTCACGGTCCTATTTCAATTAATGCCATCCTGGGGACACATGAGCCCAGTGTAAAATGTCATCACAATGTTTGAGAGTGGTTTTGAGAGTCTGTTCTGCACATACTAAAAACTGTGTCAATACATAGTCAGGCTTTTAAAAGTGGTGTTTATAGTACCATAATGACTCTGTATCTAGGTCTTGAATCAGAACAGGGTGTGGGCCCTTTACAATGTGAATACAATAACATGTATTAAATAACATTGAGAAGTTACTGCCAGTGCACAGTAGCCAATTTTCCAGTGTTAATACCTGAGAACAACAAATCGCGAGTGAGGCTGCCCGGGCTGGTGGCCTCGGGCCAGCTTTTCCCCAAGCAAGTCTCTCCAGTCAGCCTGGCTCAAGGTGAGCTCAGTGCTCGGTGGGGTGAGCCTTTGCAGCCACCAGCAGCACCCTGTCCTTCCCCTCCAAAGGCAGGAACTGGGACTGGTCTGTCTCTGCACAGCACCCGGGAGCCTGACTGCTCCCCAGGCTGCCCTTGGATGGCTGGCTGGGGGAGCCAGACTTTAGAGACCCTGTCGTGAAAGTGTTGATCTAGATCCCCAGGAAATCCTGTTAAGCAACAACAGAAGTGCCTGGGGCAGGGGGAAAAAAAAAATCTGTCTGCTCTGAGCTGTGGCCCTCTCATTTGCATGCAACATATGTCCTCTTCGTTTGCGTGTCAAAATAACCCTGCCCCAGTTGCCTCAAGCAAAGAGATTAGATCTGGGGAGGAGGCTTGCACCAGGACAACTTTTAGCACAACAAGGAAATTCTGAAAGAGTAAAGATAATTAAAAACAAGAGATGAAAGCTAGCTCAGTCAGCTTGCTTGACATAGCCAAGTATCTCCCAATAATTCAAGAAACCTCTCGGTATCCAGAACTGTCCATCATCCACCCTGTTTTCCCCTGCCAGCACGATCTGGCATTTTAAAATTAAAATTGTTGTGCTTGTCCTGCTGACTCATATGTTGTGCATCTCTCTTCTGTCCAGATTTGGGATGAAATCTTGGCCCTGTGCTGTAAGCCTGTGTTATGCAGGAGGTCAGAGCAGTTAATCAAAATGGATCATTCTAGCTTTATAGCATAAAAGTCAGTTAAGTCATTGGCAAAACTCCTGCTGATGCCTCTAACTGTGGAATTCGAACGATATAACCCCAAGACATCCAAATGGCTGGCTGTAAGATTCTGAGTCCAGCTCTTCTGTTTAGAATCCAGAGCCTCTCTGCTTATTTACTTCCCTTTTTTCACATGTGTCCCATGGATTTGAAGTGCTGAGATTTTTTAATCACAAGGCCAAACCCTTGTTTCTTAGGAAGAAAATGTGGTTTCAATTTATTATTTTTTGAGTGAAAATAAATGACTTGAAAATACCACTAATCCATTCTTACCTTTTTCGCTGTGAATTTCCTTTTACCATTGCACTAAAGCAAATTTATTTTTAATAGGATCGAGGGGGAAAATTCTAGGATCAGTTTGCACCACATTTCTGCCTACAGCTGAAATCTCAAATCTAACCCATAAACCCTTAAAAATAGTGAGGAGGAAAGGATCACTAAAACTAGTTTTGAGACTCACCGTAAGAACATTATCTGTAAAGGCTGCATGTTGGTTACACTGACTTAGCAATAATAAGCAATAAAAATAAAACACACCGCGAGGCTGAAACAAGCATGAAAGCCTAAAATGTGTATTTTGGAACATTCCATAGTGATGTGGTTGACCAGTGCTGCTGTATTCAGGGTTTCTGCATGAAGATACACCTGCTGTTTAGCACCTTGCCCCCTACTTTGTTTGGAAGCTCTTGGTCCTGCTTTTCATTGGGCCCATTGCTAGAAAATGCAGCTGGGGCTGCACCACAGAGCACGTGGTGGTTGATGGATCTGTGGAACACAGTTTGCTGTATGTAAGTAACCTACCAGTTTAGGTGAGTCCTAAACAGAATGAAAACCAGCCTTGGATCAAATGCACAGTTACCTTTGTGTCTTCTCAGGGGGCTGGGAACTCTCCATGGGGCAGAGAGAGCTCGAGTAAGTTATGCAAACGCTATTGTGTGAGACTTGTGTAAGGGCTAAATCATTTTAGCCTCTGGGCTAAATTGTTTGATTGGATGGAAACCATTTAAGATGAGACTGGGTTTTTTTTTCCTTGAAATAGTTTATTCCCTGACCACATTTTAAGTAGCTAGAATGTTTTGCTTGGTGGAGTGTATGACTGTGGGGGGTAGAGAGCAAGGGAAAGGGAATTGGGACTCATTTTTGTGGATATCCCAAAATAACCCAAATGAAGACAACCCAACCTGAAATGTAAGAATTCCCAGAGGCTGCTTGGTCACAGGATATATTTCCACATTGTATTAGAGCAATTCCCTGAACTGGAGAAGACAGAGGCAGTACTGGCTGACTTGTAGTTTTACTGCCCAATTGTTTATTAGCAATCCTGCTGTGCAAAAGCATTGAAGAAATGGAAGTTATTCAGAGGCGACTCTGAGCCAGACTTGATTGTTAGCAGCTTTAGGGATTTGGCTATTAGCTCATGCGTTCTGTGGTAATGGAATATTGTAAAAATGTTTATATAAAAAAGTGCAAATGTCAAGGCAGTGTGTATGTGAATAACTCTTCATACAGTAATAGTTCTTAGAAGCAAAATTTACCAGAAGTGTAACAGTAAAAAAAAGTTACTCTGACAGATTTGGTTGGTCTTTAATTTACTTTGCTATAAAACCAGGTCCTTTACCCTAGCCTGCACACCGAGCCCAAATTATAGAGTTTGGAACCCCAGAACTGTCTGACCTGACTACTGATGCTCAAGTCAATTCTTTTTATTACTGCCATGAGGTTTGCAGCGGGCTGCAGGGCTGTGCATTGAAAGTACATCAGTGCTTTTAGGGTGAACTGGTGTTTTAGGTCGATCGGTAGGAGATAAATTGGAGCTTTCAGCACCCTCTAAAGAGATGGAGGTAATTTTTTTCCTCTTTTTCATCAGCAATTTGCACAGCCATTTCCAGTAATGGGGATAGGACACATCACAGTTTGGGGGCCAAGGATGACTTCAACAGCAGAGCATGAATGTGGAACCTTTTATCTCCAACACAGCAACTCGCAGCTGCACCTGACTGCTCTGCTGCTCCTGTCCCCCAAAACTGCCATCCTTTTCGGACAGCCACAGAAGCGTAAATTAATTAAAGCTATCGTTACACAGTCAGCCAGTTGTATTCATCTCCAGCCTGTGCTTGGTAGGTTTCTGAATAAATGCCCACTCGTGCTGTCTCAGGGTCACTGTTCCTGCCTGTTTCCAGCCTGGATAGCTGTGGTTGCGTCAGCTTGTGCTCGAAGGTTATCTACCCAACCAGTAGGATTACAAGGGCAATATATTTCTTAATGAAAATGTTGATTCTGGAGTACAGTTATAGGGTCATTTACATTATTATGCACATAATCTCTTTCAAAGCAGGGGGTCTACAATGACCTTTTAAGGTCCCTTTCTGTACTGCATTTCTATGATTCTATGAAGTTCTTGCTGAAAACAAATAAATGTTATCAACATTCCTATAAATTATTCATTTTTTAAATCCACTGGTCATTATAAGATGATTGGCATAAGTAATAATCTGTGTTAGGGATGCGAAGGAGAGCGAAACGATAAAAAGCCTCCTTGATGTTCTGCTGCTGTTTGTCATCCTTTCAGGAGAAAGAGGGGTCTGACAGCCCTCCAGCTTTGCCCTCACAGGACCTGGGCTCCAGGCCCTGCACTTCCACTGCTTCTTTTGTGGTCTTGACAAGTCATTAGGGAAAGACTGAAACAATGTTTTCGAAGCATCTTAGCTGCACTTCAGCTGGCTGCCCTGCTGCTCCCATCCCCCAGACTGCCCGGCCTCGCAGACTGCATTCATCAAAACTGTCCGGAGACATTCAGCCGCTTGTATCCATCTCCAGCCTGTCCTGCTTCTGTTTGGCCCACAAGCAGTTTTTAAACGTGCTTCTTGCCTATATTTTGATTTTTCTAGGTTTCTAAAAGACCTTTGCTTTGCATTTCTGTTTTCAAACATGGATTGTAAAAAACAGATATTCGGTGCGTAAACACTGTGCCCCAAAATAAGCTTTTTTCTCCCTCTGCTCACTGTCATCTCCCAGTGACAGAGAGACAAGGGGAGCTGCTTGCAAGTGGCTCAAACACATCTGAGCAGACGCTCAGGGCTGCAGCTTCATTGTGCTGTGCCGGGTCAGCAGAGTCACCACAAATGCGGGGCTCCTCACTCCCTGGCTGACCAAACTGCTGCAAAGCAAAGAACAAGAAATAAAGCTGCTTATACTCATTTGGCTGCAATGAATGGGTTTCAGCCATAAGTCTTTGGTTTCCTCTGCAGACACTTTCAAACACTGTGCTTGTAGTTATTATTTTTAATCCCTATGAACTCACAGCACAGGCCGGATGTTGGTGACCGTGGTGGCGTGGGTTACACAGCTCCTCGAAATGTTGATTTTGAATCTCACTTTAACTTAACCAAATGTTGCTGGTGGGCTCAGATATGTACAATTAGCTCACTTAAAATGATGCCTCCGGTGTGCTAAGACACTTAAAATTAGGACCAGAAGTTAGGCAGTTAATCTGTAAAGCTCAATAAAGCCCCCTGTTTCATCCAAGGGTTGTCAGAAAATTCGTTCCACATCTGTACAGAAAAAAAGCGAGGTGTAAACTGCCAAGAACCATTTTAATGATGGCTGGAGAAAAAAGCAGCCAGATGGCAGGCTCTGCTGTGGCTGCGGTTGGTATTTAACTGCTTTTTTATTGGAAAAATATGGGGTGAAAAATTGTGTGGGACTCATTAGGCAGCCTGCTGCGATTCTGATCAGCTTGCCAATCTGTTCAGTGTGGCAAAGATCCAAACAGCCATAAATTTTTAGCAGAGGCTTATAATCTATGACTTGGAGCTTGTTAAACCTTCTCTACTCCCCCCACTTTTGTACACTGCTTGGTTTGGGGTTTTTTTTCCCTTTTTTATTTTTTTAATAAAAGCTTCAGGGCTCAAGCTGTGCTGGAGAAAAAAAAAGGGGGGGGATCAAGTCTCTCACAAAAAAGCTCCAGTGAATAGCACATCTCTTTGCTCCTTCTCAAAGTAAGAGTCCATAAGACAAGTTTAATTTTCCTGATCCTGCATATTAACTAAAAAATGGGGTGTGCAGCAACATCTAAAGCAAGAGAGTGAGTGGTGTTATCTTTCCACTGGCATAGAGGAGCAGAGGAAATCCTCCCGCTCCTCCTTTGTCATCTTCAGAGGGAGGAAGGTTGTCGGAGGAGAGGGTTGTTTTTGCGGGCAGGCAGCTCCGCCGTGTTTTACCTTTTTGCCGAAACAATCCCAAAGTGAAGAATATGCAAATTTCAGAATTTCATAGCTTGGAGCAAAGTGTTAGGATCACAGCACGGCTGGCGCTCAGGGGAGACCGTAAACTGCTGGCAGGGTTTTAATTTTCCGTCGTAGTGGTGTCTGGATACCGAAGGATTCACAAAGGACCCTAAGAGGAAACTTAAAGCTTCCTTTTTCTTAATATTTGCATATTACAGAAATCGATTTCAGACAAAGGAAAAAGAGGTTTTAGAGGCTGCTGTGACATGTTTCCAAGTAACATACACAGAGCTATTGATCTGGCCACTTTTATGGAGATGGAAAATAAGCAGCCAGCACTCCTTCATGGGAGTATAAATATTGGTTTTGAAAGATTTATGGAAGCAAGAGGCCAGCAGTGGTATATATGGTCTCTAGTATATGTACTGTTAAAAATACTGAAGTATTTCTCAGAAATTGCCCCAAGAAGTGAAATAAAATTATAAGCTATGGAGTTTTGATGCTTAACTGAAGCACTACTCTACTGAAATATTTATATAATGATAACACTGAACTTGCACGTGCATTTGTATCTGGGCATGCACGCTGCACGTGTGATGTAGGTTCAAGGTTATTTCAAGGAAATGTTTTAAACAGAGCAGTGAGCCAGTTAAAAATACGTGTATGCAAATAGATCAGTGTGCACAATTGCTGTCACAAGCAGCTAAACCAGAGTCCTTCTTGCTCGGCCAAGGCAAAGGTATTAACTTGACTCCTGCAGAAAGTGAGTGGGACTTCAGCTGATTAACTTGGATTTTTTGTGCAATTTTAAATATGGCAGGAGCATTAAAATGAGCATCTGTACAACCCTAGTGACAATGACTGAGATTTCTTTTTATTTGAACTAGCATTTCCAGTAGCACATCCCTTCTCATTATATTTTGGGACAACAATGCAACAGAAATAGGAAGAGCTAGCAGACTTCCTTGCAAATGCCACTGAATTTGTTTTAATGCTGGCCAAGCCTTCTCTAGTCAATTATCTGCACCAAAATCAGAGCCCACATGGATGCATGTTCTCCTGCTTTGTCCCAGCCTACATGTACCTATTTCCCTCACCTTCTACTAAGCACTGTGGTGTTTCTTGTTACTAGCTGATTTCTTCTAGCTGTTGTCTTTGTCTAGAGTACACATGTAAATAGAAAAGATAAAAGGTGAGTTCTTTCCTTTCACAGAATTTGTTGTAAAAATCAGAAAAGAACAGTACGAAAAAGCCTAGGGATGTTGTCTCATATTTGCTATAAACATAATACAATCAGAAAGTCTTTATGTTGTGAAAAGAGGATAAATGAGCAGATAGTGGTAAGAAAATCCAAGGGTGCAGCGATCTACTTGCAGTCTTCCTCCTTTTTTGTGTTCTGCCGGTGGGAATATTTGTATATTACTGTTCAAAGAAAAATTGTCTGTTTTCTTCCTAAAGTAATAATTTATGATTCATGAAGGACACTTTTTATTCGTATTGACTTGTCTGTGTTTAGAGAAAGTTGTGTTTTTCCTTCTCCTGCTACAGGACTTAGGGGTTTGGGGCTGGGGCTGGTTGTGGGTTTTTCAGGATATTTCTGCCACTTGGAGTGGGTTTTCTTTAAACAAAAAGTTGAATCACGCCTCTGTCTTCCCAGCTGGCCTCAGACTTGCAAAGACAGCCAATTTTTCTTCACTTCCAGGAAACTGGTTTATTCCTTCCCCTCCCCACCTCGACATATATACATTCCTAACACAGCTCCTGCCCATGGAAAAGCCTCTCTCGCCCTCCAGCACACGGCATCTCCTAAAGGTGTTGAGAGGACTTTACTCTCGGTTGCCGCCTTCTTGTTTCTCTTTATGCCTGTCTGCGGGGTGTGTAGCCATGAAAACAGCCTTATCACAGCCTGTCTAGCAATAAGATCCATGAATACTTTGGCTGTTCCCCAGGATGGTGTGAGCACAGCATGCCTGTCACTCACGGCAGAGCGGGGAGCAGAGCGGCAGGGTGACAGCCGAGTCGCTGAATTTTATTTGGTGTGGGAGGAGGCTGAAGAGGGACTACTGGAGTGTCACGAAATCTTATAATTTTGCTGTAAAATGTATCCTTAAAGGCACAGCTCCTGGAAATCTACAGTGAGATGAGGAATTTCGGCTTTGCTACTAAAGATAAATTAACCCATGCAGTCACTAAGGAGACTTGGCAATAGGAGTGACCCCACAGTAAAGTCAGTGAGCAAATAGAAGAAGTGCCCACTGTATTTATTTAATTAGGTTTTCTGATCTTCTGGGTTTGAAGCCAATTTTCTGATTTGCTGGGGAGGGAGGGAGGAAGGCAAATGGGCAAAGATTAATTTGTGTTCTCTACCCTTTGGTGGTTCATTGGAAACAAGAATTGCCAACGTGCCTCTGGTAGTTCCCGCTCCTTGTTTTGAAAAAGTAAAAAGTGAAATAGGATAGGATCTTCCCAGACACCACTAATCTTGCCTCTGTGTCCAGAGGCTTCCATCAAAGGCCAGCTGTGATTTTGGGAGGTGAATGCTACATGCAGGGCAGATTCAGCCTCTTCCTCTCTTGACCACCACGTAAACATCAAATAGAGGCTGAACTCAATTTACGTCAGTAACCTGGAAAGGAAGGACCAAGTTCCCCAAATGGTGATTTTTCTTATGGCACAGTATAAAGCCACACATCCTCCTGGCCAGGCTCCTCAGCACAGGATGGTGTGGAAGGTGATGCCCTCAGAGCTGCTGCAATCAGGGCAGGAGACTCCCAAGCTCTGTGTTGGGAATGGGAGCCAGTTCCAGCTCCGAACAGGTCCCAGCTGGACACAGCCATGTTCCAGTCCAGATGCTCACCACCATCATCCCCTGCATAGACTGTGGGTGAGCAGAGCAGCATCTCCAGGACTAACTTTGGGTTAACAGGTGGACAGGAAGGATCTCTCCAGAGCTGCTATAATTTAAAGTACAGCATGGATACCAGCTGGCTGTATTTAGTGAGTGTATTTTTTTCCTGTGCATCATCAATGTACAGAAAATGTTGTTCGCCTTATTTTAAATGCCATGTTTCTATACACAGCAGCTTTGTGGGGGTTACAGAGCCCTCACCAAAGCTGGGGTCGGCAGTCCCTTCCCTGTGCCACCTGCATGAACAAGCTGCTGTAACAGCCTCACTTTATAAGATGCTCTTTTAAATAAATAAAGACAACTCCCAGCAGATACTAGCCCTTTACTTGCTAATAACACTCAAGTCCTTTTGGCTCTCCAAAACATCCCTTAAGAGAGGGGATTCTGCATTAAGCAACTTGTTCTGTCAGGAGCGATTCGCTCTGCGACAGGTCTGGCCCGCGGAAGAGACGGTCGTCATCTGTGCAGCCTCTGCCTGGGGAGGAGGAGACACGATAAATGAAACAGATTAGTCATCTACAGGAGGACTTGATCGTCTGTCTTCCCAGATCTCTAAGCTTCCAATGGAAGATCTAATTTTTCAATAAAGATAATTCAATTAGGAGGTTTTAATTAGGGAGTTGAAGCTGATTCCCCCCCACACTCCTTCCTGTAGCTGTCGGCCTCTGCACAGGAGCGTCCGTGCCCCTCCATTCCCGCTTCTCTTTTATTTATTTTTTTCAATTCCTAATCATCCTGGTGGAAGAAAGCAGGGAAGGGGGAAAGATGATGAAGGGAGAACAGGGACATAAAAAAAAACCAAAATAAAAAAAGACCCACAGCATGTTGTGTCATTAAAAAGTGCCTTGTATTACCCGGGAGCTTCTCCATCTGCTTTCGGTGGGCATCCCAGGAGGACTTGGCGATTATGAAGGAATTCTCGGAGGCCATTACTGGGAAGAGGAAAAAAGGCTTGCTGCAGACAGCTTAATGGACTAATTTGTAACTGTGAGAGCAGGAGAAATGAGTTGTTGGCCACGTTTTAATTTGACAGCGAGTGGCAGAACGAATGCGAAATGTGATGAGTGAGCAGGCGCGCTCCTTCTCGCCGTGCACTTTGCAGGGGCCCCTCGGCTTTCCCGTGGGGGCTGTCACTATTATTTTTTGCCTTCCCCATCCAAGCAAGGATGGTGGGGGCAAATTGTTGGGAGGTGCAAGGGGCGAGGACAGGTTGGAGGAGGGGAAGCGTGATCAAGCAAACAAGGCTCAGGATCCAATTTTATGCCAGCATGAGGAAGACAGGAGGGGACAGCTAAAGAAATTACCAGTGTGTCTTAATTCTTTGTGTGATGAATGGGAGGAAGGTGCCTTATGAAGAGCATTTTCTCTGTACACAGCGACTTTGTCGTCACGTGCCATATGTGCAGCCCTGCCTTTTGTGATTCATGTGTCCAGAGGTGATGACCACCAGCCAAAGCAAAACTTGCTGGTCTTACCAGGAGAAACTGGAGCCCCTAATTAGGCTTATAAAGCTGATGTGCAGTTGTTGACTGTTACCCAAAACTTGTGTCCTTGCTACAGCCACTCAAACCCTTACCCTCCAGTGCTGGTGCTCCCACTGCATCCCAGGGACCCCCTCACCGCTCTGACACTGCCCAGCCCTACCTGTGCCCTCTGGGGCATGACATTAATCCAGGTGGTATCTGACATGGAGCCAGGAAAGCGTGGCAATTGCCACCCCTGCTTGCTGCCCCCATGGTTAAACCCTGATGGTGGTTTGATGGCAGCTTCATCACCTGGCAGCCTCCCCTTGCCCTCAGGTGCCTCTGGGCACATCTCTCACCCTTTGGACTGAGGCTCCTGCCTGAGGGCAAAGGCAGTGCATCACCTTCCCTGCGTCAGGAGGCCTCTGTTCCACACTGACATTTTGTCAGATCCGTTGTTCTTTAGTTTGTGATGTTTAAAAATCAATGCTTCCCCACCCAGAGGCTATAGCAGAGCAGCTTGTATGAACTGAAAGATAGATAAATAAGTGTGGTTCTGTTCAGGCTACCTTCTTGGCAGCCAATGCTCACCAGAGCTCCCCATCATGTATTTTTTCTGTAAAATGTTCTTTACTGAAGCTCACATAAGGGGAAGAAATTCCAATTGGCTGCTGTGTTTTCCAGTGGGTTCTCTTCAGTCACCTGTTATGAAGTTGTATGATTTAAAAAATACTAATTCTGCCAGAAAACACAGATGGATTGGTCACAGAATTAATTGATACATGTGAGCTGATTATTTATGGTTTTCTTCCCAGGCTGCAGTATCAAGGTATGATGATGACATGAACTGCATGATAGTTTTTTGCAGGACAGCAGACCAGATATCATCCCACACCCTTGATGGGTTGTTGGAGTGGTCTCTGGGAGTCTATGTCATAACCAGTTCCAGTTCCCTCTCCTGGACTGCTGTTCCTCTCAGCTCTGTGCTGTATCGAGGGCTCCTCTATGGGGTGGGGGATCCACTGCATGGCCCTTCTGTGTCATGTCCACCTTTAAGTGCCTGTAAAACCTAATAGGAGTCATAAATCTTCCTCAGAGCTTTTACAAAGCATCTAGAAAGAAAATGTTCTGTTTCCTGGATTATGGGAATAACAGATGAGAGAGAAGGTGGTAGGACCTTTCTGTTTTCTGCACATTTCTTCTGTAGGGAGGAGAATGTGCATTATGGAGAGGTGTGTGGTGGTTTTTCTATGCAAGCACTTGAGTGTTTTGGTGTGTTGGGGGTGGGTTGTCTGCCTGGAGAGTGTTGGCTGGAGCAAACTGCTGTCAGCAGTGCATCACCTAACACTGCCTGAGGACAAGTGATCTTGCTGGATCCCAGCTCCAAGCACTGCAGGATCAGGGTGGGAACAGCTGTCCATTGTTACTTCAGTCAGGGGGAGGATCTGCTGAGCCTAGTCCAGACCCCACGGCAGCAACAAGAGTTGCACTGGCTTCGATACATTTTCCTTCAAAACTTGTATTAGAGCTGAAGATTTCAGCGAAAAGCAGCATGAAAAGGGCACTGAACTGAGGCTCTCATGCTGTTGGCTTGCATGGGAATCCCTGTGCAATTTTCTCTTCATTTTTTGCTGGTCTTTTTTCTTAGAATTGTTTGGGTTTTGTCCTTTTAAAGACTGCACTTTCCCACTTGAGGGAGGGGTAACACTGCCATGGGTCTTGTTTGCATTAGTGTTCCTGGAGATCTCCATACTCTTTTATCAGCAACTGGTCTGAGGACAGGAAGGAGGTGAAGCTCTGAGTTCCCATCTCCTTTCCTCTTGTTGACTCCCTCTGGAGCTTCAGACAAATTACTCATGAGCCCTCCCCACCTTTCTTATCAGTAAAATAGGACGGAGGTGCAGCTTGAGCAGGTGCTCTGCAGTAAGTGGTAAGTGACATCCTTTCCAAATGGAAGTGCTGCACTTACACTGCCTGTGACAAGCCCAGAGCTTTCATTTGAGAATGGGCATCAGGTTCAGCTCTGCCAGCCCCAGATACATTGAAACTCTTCTCCTTACAGCTTTCGCTTTTCCATTTTGAGGTTTCTCATTATAAAATAATATTTGAAAAGGCTTTCTGCCTTTTTTTCTTAATGTAAAATATTGCATGTGACTGTACAGCTACTGGATTGTTTCTCTGTTTATTATTGTTCTTTTTTCTAAGAGCATCTGCAAATAGTACATACAATCCCCATGTATAGAAATCTTACCAGCAGATTTAATAGTATTGATCTGTCCTGCAAGGTACAAAGGTTCATCATCCTTGAATTTGACATTACCTGAGTTGTATTACAGGAATTTATTTCTATTACTGCTGGTGGCAGGTACACAACATCCAACTTCCCTTGATTTTCTAAATGTTTCTTTAAAGACAGATTAACCTTGTTTGAAATCTTCACATTATTCACCTTAATTATGTGTAGCACTGGACTTTTAAAATGGGGTGGGAGAAGATCTAAGAAGACAGAAGCCCACGCTTGGTCATGGCACAGAGAGAGGATGACAAACAGAAAAGAGACTATTCTCCCAACCAGTACAAAACGTTGGCTTTGTGCCTCCTTAACTCGTTAAGCCTCGGCTCTTGCTTTGGTGTTTTGATAGAGGGTGACGGGCAAAGGACCATTTCAGTGCCTATTTTCATCTCACCTACTTGCCTGTTTCATCTCTATCTCTGAACACTGATCTCCAGAAGAGAAGGCATTGGGATTTCTCCAAGCTGTCACCCAGTCTCAGGATGTGATCAATCTAGGGCAACAAGGAAACTAAATATAAGGAAGATAGAGTGTGTATGGCTGTATTTATCAAGAAGACTAAGTGAATGAAATCCATGTTGCCTCCAGGACTTCTGTTCACACCTCAACCTGTCCCTTCTGAATCTAGAAACATGGCCCTCTGGTTTCAATCCTGCATGCACAGACACATGAATGGAAACTGAAATTCCTAGATAGCAGCAGGCACGATGTTCATTTACACCAAACGTGATCTTACATACGGGACTCCCATTCCCACTCCCACTGGGCTGTGAGTCCACTGTAAGCAGGACTGCAGGGCTGGAGAGCTGAGGGTAGGGAATCTCCAGGCTATTTCATTCCCAGGTAAAATCTTTCTTTTAAGGCTCATGGAAGCTTTTGGGGGTCCTGTGCCCTGGGCCTGTGGTACCTGAAAAAGCAGAGCTGGAGCTCAGAGGTTGTGTAAATTCCTGCCTTGCAGCAGCTTCCCTTGCCAAGGCAGCAAGGCTCCCGCTGCTGCCGTGGCCGCTCGCCCCCCCTTTTACCTTCCAGCTCACTGCGTCTGTTCCTGGAGGCCCCGGGAGGCTTTAACAACCACTAGATTGTTAGTGACAGTCAGACACTTTAACACTTAAAGTAGAAGGTTTGATTTAATCGCAAGGCTGTCATTTATTATTTGTCTGCTGTGTTCCGCCGGGGCGCCCGCTGATCAACTGCCTGCTCCCANTTTTTTTTTTTTTTGTTATGTCTAAATCCTCAATACAAATTGCAGCGCTCCTAGATCTCCCAGCGGGACCCATTACCGCCTGTGGGGCATTAAGGATCATTAATAGTGCTGTCAGCAAGCTAGCCAGTTGGTTAGCTTCTCATAAATAGGAAATTAATCCATCTACTTCATTAATAATGCCGAGTGTAGCTATTTTGTTGCACTTGATGTAAGGGGCCCTGTGTTTGTCTGTAATGCGATAAGACAGGACTCCAAATTAGCATTGAATGTCTGATACAAGAGTGCAGACTCAATTACTTAGTGGAAAGGTTTTTGTTTTGGTTGGGGTTTTTTGTGGTTGTTTTTTTTTTTGTTTTTTCCCCCAAACCTCTTTAAAGTTCTCGAGCAGCAAGGAAAAAAAAAACAACACTGATTTGCTCCATTATTTGTATTTTACAGGTTCTGTTTCCATTGCTTGTTTCTGTTTTTAAGAATAAATTGTTGGGGAGGGAAACCAGTGAGTGAGAAATGGGGCCACACCTGGCAGGAAAAGCAAAATGTATTAATTAGAGACAGGGCTAACTAGCTGTGCTCATCAAGCCTTCTGTGCCGAGGGCTTGGGGAGGGGGGTTTGCTTTTTGCTTGTGTCTCTAGTTCAGGAATCATTACTACACTGATGGATATTATATTTCACTTTGGAGGAGGAGGAGAGGAGGAGCAGTAATAGAGCAGGTTAAAGGAGAAAATGATCCATGGTAAGAGTCGTCCAGCTTTTTATGAGAAAATCATTTGCCTACCCAGCAAACGCAGAGTCCCTGATGGGTGGTATTGGAACCACTTAGAGGATATGAAGAATTCCGAGTACATTTATCTATTGCATTTCTAATTAGTTTTACTTAATAATATCTAAGCACCAGGAACAAAATAGAGAGTTGCATGGCAATTATCCATAAAAGTACTTCATCCTATGCTCCTGTGCTGTTCAGATCTTCCTGCGTTTCCTTCCTTCCTATAGCTTTCTCATCAGCGCATGGGAAAATACAAGTAATTTTTCAGCCCTAATTATTAAAGAAAAGCTTTTCAACAGGGGAATGGTTTCCCTCTTGCCCTGGAAAGACCGTGCATTTGCCTTTTTGTACTTCAGCCTTGTGAGTTTGTTTTCAGCCAAACAAAAAATTCAGCTCGGATGACTGGCTCTCACTAGAGCTGGAGTTTGCAGTCTGGGGAACCGCTCCATTTCATGGGATTTTTATCCAAAGCTTTGGGGAACTTTGCTGGCAGTCTCCTTTGTGATACTTGAAGAATTTGCTTTTACTGGCTTTTGAGGAATATGCTGTTAAGTAGCATGTAGAAAAGGGATTATAAACATGTAACCATATCAGGTCCCTGCCTCTGTCTGGGGCTCCACAGCACTGCCACAACATAAATAACAATCATTATAACTAATTACTGTTTGGGCATTGGGGAGGGAGAGCACTTGTATTTATTTTTATAATGGGAGGCAAATAAATTTCTGAAATATCAAGAGGAGGGAGGAAAGAGCTTCTATAAAGTGATGTGATAAATAGATTTGGAAACATTCCAGTTCTCAGAAGCCAGTAGTCTGGAATGGATATTTTCTGTTGACAAACTCTTCAAACCATGTGAGCTGTGCTGTATTTATTTACATCATTTTTGCAGTAGAAATGCATTTTCCAAAAGTGGCATGTGAACGAAGAAGTACAGTACAACAGCAGGGATGATCCCAGAAGGAAAGGATTTAGAGGATTTCCATACCAGGCAGTGGAGAAGCTTGCCTTTTTTGTGCTAGATGCACGTTGCACAATGGTGCCATCTGAGAAATAGCCCTGAAGGGCAAAACGTACAAAGGAATACAGGAGGCATAGACCCTATCTCTATAAATGCCACTATGGGCTCCTTCAAACTTTACAAATATTCATTGTCCGAATTCCAGTGATGGTTCTGAATTTCACAATCACCCTCTAGGACAAGCAAGAACAAAAGGATAAAACCAAACTTTGAATGTAGAACTGTACTGGAGGGGGAAGAAGGAAGTGTTGGAAATTCATATATAGAACTGTGCAGATTGGCTCCGTTTCCAAAGCATTTTTTTCAGACTGCTGCCTTCTCCTGTTTGGAACTGTTTTGTGATGTACAGTGAGTGGCAGTCACAGCAAGCTGTCTGTCTCCGTGCCCCCTCACCTATGTGTTATTAGCAGCAGTGGTGCCGAGAATCCAGTGGCCGTAAAAAGCCCAGCTGCAGCCAAAATCCTAATGCACTTCCAATTCCCAGTGCATTAAGCTTGGAGGAGTCTGTTGTGTATTATCCCAGGCTCTGTCCAGTTTCTCTAGAGGTTTTCTGGTGCTAAAATCTTTGCAAGCATTTTTGTCAAATGCTTCATGCCTTAAAACTTAACCTCATTACACTCCAGTCTATTTCTGTATTGAAGGAGAAGGGAGCATGGGAAGGATCTTTTCCCCAAAAATAAAAAGTCCGGCCAACATAAGTTAGATGCTTTGGAGGTTCTTTTATTGTAAACTACAGGAAAGGACTTTGGCAATGTGTTGAAATCGTTAGATTAAAGCTTTCCCCTCCATCACCCCCCATTCTGCCATTAAAGACCAATGCTGCTGTAAACAATTTATGGCTTTCTTAAAGGAAGTCAGATAATCCTGGCTGATTTGTGGCCATTCCTTTATTGCCTTGCCAAACTCTGCTTTGTCATTTCTGGTTGGAGGAGAAAGCACACACAGCCACATATGTGCAAGTTTCTGACCTCATTTTAAATGTTATGAGAGAGTGAGTACATGCGTCTTCGGAAAAAAAAAAAAGTAAAAGAAAAAGATCCTAGAGTAAAAGAAGAATAATTTCCCTAGTAATTATGTTTTTTAAGAAATAGGGGGTGTAAAATATACCATTACTGACTGTACAATCACTTGGCCAGTGAGGCAGGAGAGCTGGCTGACCCAACCTAGTAGAGAGCACCACTCCGCATTAGTGTCAAAATGGATGTTTAGTCGTGTGCAGCCATGGTGAAATTGGAAGTGGAAAGGAGCCAATGCTTCTTTCAGTGAGAGGGGAATAAAAAACCCTCTCTCTTGTTTTACAAATCTCTCCAGGGATGATGAAAATGGCTCTCTTCAGCATCCATCTTGTCCTTAGTTCTAGATCAGCACATGCGGTAGGAAAATGTGTAGATATGTCATGGCTTCAGAGAGACTGTGAAAATAAAAGGGGCACATTTTTCCCCTCTGCAGCCCTCCTCCTCCTTGCATTGTGAATAATTATGTTACCAATTAGTGAATATTTATTGTTATAGGCAGAGCTTGTAGTTGAGCATATAATGACAGTGGCCTGGCACATTTCATTAGATGCGCTTTGCAGTAGCAGGTGTGCGCTGCCTGTGTCTGTTTGGTCTGGAGTGTGGATACACCCTGGATGGAGATTTAACTGCGTAAGTTTTAGGATGGCATGTCAACAAAGAATGTAGTGAAAGGCAGGGACTGACAACAAACAAAAAGAGATTGATTTTTAAGACCTGTCCTCTGAAATATCTGGTGCTAAGATTGTTGAGCACTTGATCCTGCTGTGACCATAGGAGGGTTTGCAAGTGCCCAGCTCCTCTCCAAGCTGGGCCAGAGGGGTTTCAAGAAGTATATCCAGAAATTCAGGGACACAGAACTGCTGTGCCTTTTTCTTCTTTGAAATTGGGGTTCTGAGATTTGTGTCCAGGGCCATATGGAGAGACTTTGATGAAACCAGACTTTCCACTTTCCTAGAGTCTAGACTCTTGGAACTTTCTAAAAAGCAAGAATGTTGACTCTTTTACCAAAACAGTGAATTGCTTCAGGAAATCTAAATCTGAAAGTGTTTTGAAAAGCTGGTAGCAAGAAGATTCTGATTTATATTGTTCAGAAATGGCTGCAGTGGAGAAGGCCTGCACTGGTTTTAGTGCCACAGTGCTGCTACAGACTTTTTACATACCAACTCAATTTCTCTTTCCTTCTGTCCAGTCCAACCGTGCAGGAAGCAGCAGACTAGACTAGAGGTAATTCAGTTGTAAAACATCATTTGACAAACTGTTAAGATCTCTCCTGAATGGAGCATAATCCATGTTTGTGGCGGGGTTGAGATGATTATGTTAGGAAATGGCATTCGATGCAGAACAAAGTATTGCCACAGCAATAATTTCCAACATGCAGCTCTAACAATAAGTCACCCCCAGATCCTTACCACAGAGGGCCAGGCTCTTTGTTTACAGTCAAAATGAGAATTGTGAGACTGCTTGGCTTAAGCAAGAGCTGTGGCATCTCACCAGTGTTGTATTAATAAGAAAACTATGAAGACCCTACATGGCCGAGTCGTGTCTCCAGCCTGCCATGACCTCTCTCCTGACAGACATTGTCTGAGTGGCTTTTCTCCTTGCACGGGGTCAGCAGGACTCAGCCAGAAGGGAATCTGCTCCTGGGGCAGCAACACCTGGGGAGGGAGAGCTGTGCTGAGCTCTGCCACATCCCAGCACTCGCTGTGAACACACACTTAGAGCTGGTTCCTTTCTCCCGTTTCACTGCTGAATTGGAGTTGCAGAAGCCCAGGGCAATACAGCTGTAGTAACACTTCCATTTTTTCAGAAAGTCATTGGTACATGAACTAATCCTTTCAAAACACATGTAACATCTGTAGGTTCTTAACTACTTTCCTGATTAATACAACGCTGGTGAATAAAGGGACAATGTTGTTATAGATTATTAGTAATAAACATGTCACCCCTTGAAGTATATATATTTTATTAGCCTCTTCCTAGCACAGCCCATTTTTCAACTGGTTATAATTTCTCCTACTTATTCTTTCCTTCATAAATTTTAGAAGACTTACTGTGTGCATGCGTGCAGTAGTGAAAATAGCCTTTGAAGATATGTGTGCACCTTTTTTCAGCTCGTTTTTGGAAAATGCTTTATTTTGTGTTTAGAACGAGTGATTTTTTTATTGTAAGCAAGGAGGACTTTTTTGGTTTTAAAGTCATAATCAATAGCTATTGCAGAAGAGCCCAGAGGACCCTCTGGATTTGTAATGCCAGGGAGGCCTAAATAGGCTTTTGTGATATGATTCATTGATATCTGGTGGTGGTTTAACTCAAATGATAAAGGGATTTTCCCTATCACTCTGTGTTTCGGTGATGATGTTCCACTTCTTTGCTGGCTTATATCTGCCAATTTCCACTACCCACAGAAAAGAATGAGAAAAAGTAAATGAAACACCAACAAATAGGGGTTTTTTCAACAATTTCTTTCAACTGCCAGCTTCAGCAGTGGCTGTTAGATCTCTTTAAACTGAACAGTCTCCAGTGGGAGCACATAATAATAAGTGTTTGGTGTCTTTCCCAGCCTCTTGGAGCAAAGTTGTTTCACCCCTTCTTGCTCTCTAATGGTGTCTGTATCCAGTGGTTGTTACTGAACACATTTCCCCTCATTTTGGTTTGCAACCATTGAACAATCCCACACTGCCACTTCTTTATTGACACTCAGGATTCATCAAGCTCATAAAATTAAACTGGATGTGAAATGCTGCAATTAGGCTTCAGTAATATATGTGGTTTTAACATGAAATCATCTCTGGTTTAATCCTGTCCATTCCTGCTTTTTTTATATCCCAGTGCTCCTAATCTTTGGAAATGTAGTTCCCTCTGCGTGGGGTGGGAGCCCTGGGTTCCCCTGCAGACCAAACCTGCTGCAGCTGGGTCAGGGCAAACCCCATCTGGCTAATTTATGAGCAGCACTAATGGGTCCTCAAGGGACCCCATCAGGAGCCTCATCCAGGATGCGATGCCCGTGACACAAACCTCCAGGGGAGACAGGGGCTGGTTTTAGGAAGAACCTCAGGATGAGTGGGGGCATGGGGAACAGGAAAGCATGGGATATCTCTGGGGGATGGAAAAATTATCACCCCCACAGCTACCGTTGTTCTGTCTCTCATGATCTCTGAACAAATGTCGCTGCATTGACAGGTCAGAAATCTGCACAAATAAATTCGTGTGACATGTTTTTTCTCTCCCATGTTTAATGGCTGCCCAGTCAATAAATAATTATTAAGCAATGATATAAGAGCTGCACTCTCAGAAAATTCAAAGTTTAGTTTCAGGAAAATGAATTCATCCAGGAAAAACACCTTTGTGCAATAAAGACTTGAGAAAGTAAAATGAGATTGTGGGCTTTCTTTCCCCAGGCTTGGATATTGCTTTATCAATACAGTTCTGTCAATAAGCTGTGAACAAACGCAGGCCTTGTCAGATTTACTAACTAATCACAGAAAAGTGTTGGCAGGGCTTAAAGGATTGAGTGACCAGACATAGTAACTCATTTTAAGTGTTTCTGCTTGCTGTATTTTTTTTCCTTCTTTTTTTTTTTTTCCTTTCCCGCTCCTTACTTTTGCTGTCTTAAGTGAATAGGACAGCAAATATCTTCTTCTGGCACATTCTGTCACACAGAAAGGAAAGATGTGCAAATTCCATAGATTCTGCTTGTCTTTAATCTAGTTCCTGAGCCACAGACACAAAAATATGTACGTATCTAAATACTGTCACTCCTTTAGTGCCTGCACATCTTTAGCAGCAAAAATGCAGATTACATGTGTGTGCTGCCTGTATAAGCACGTGGTAGATATTTAATTGAAGGCATTCCATGGCTCTGATGGCTCTGCAGTGATTTCCACCCTCAGCTTTAGTGGAGCTGCTCATTTGGGCTCTTGATAACAGGTTTTCCTTTAACTGAAAAGACGAAACGGGTACATTGGAAACGCTTTTTTCCTCTTTCTCTCCATAATTTCTGTCATGAATTCCTCTGTTTTTGCTGTTCGTTCCCTGCTGGCAGTTGCCATCTGTAGCAATTTTTCTTCTGCCAGAAGGATTGGCAAGCAACTCCCTCCAGTGCCCACATCAGTGATGCCTGGGCGACAGCCCGGGTGCCGGAGCGCTGCACTACCTCCACCTCTCCCCCCGTTCCCCCACCCACACTTTCGTGCTCACACAGCCTCAATATGTCGCTTTTGGAACAAAGCTGTGCTGCCGGTGCCCCCAGATCTCTGCCAGCCTGCCTGGGGACTCCTGGGGTCCAGCCCTGGCGTGCCCCTCCTGCAGCCTGAGCACGCCCCAAAGGTAGGGCTGCTTTTCCCTCCACCTTTTTTGCAGGCACGGGAGGATTATATTTCAGTATCGCTCGCGTGAAAGGCACTGCTTGGCTAAAGCAGCTCCAGCTCACATTTGCTTTCCGTTGGGAGATTCAGACCTAAAGTTAGAGTTAATTAAGTCGATAGCCCCTGTTAGAAATGCTGCAAAGCAGTGATCGCGTGAGGAGAATCCTCCTTCAGAAAGGCTGGGCTTTAGATTGAAAACATTAATCTTTGCAAGAGTGGGGGAAAGAAAGAGAGGACGAAATAGAGAGAGAGAGAGAGAGAAAGAAAGAAAACATTATTCAAGTATGAATGTTTTTTAGATCACAAAAAAAAAAAGACTGGTGTTATGAGAGGGAGCAGATCCTCCATTTTCTAAAAAATGGGGGAAAAAAAGGGTTTTATTGCAAATTAAAAATATTTTCATATGTGTGAAGATTGTGATGGTTATTAACCTGCTGGTTGCCGCTGTGATTTGAAGGATGGAGCCGGTGTTCTTTGTTCAGAGGCAAATTTTAGATTATTTTCTGTAAAGGGACAGATATATTTGTATACACATATATATGCACAAGATATATGATTCCATGTGGACTTTGGCTTCATTTAAAGCACCCATTCTGTACTCCTAATGCCTGAGACTCTGCATCATCTTGAAAGAAGTTCAAACAAAGACAACTCGTAACTCAGCGCAGCGGTGGAAGGGATCTGGCAGCTGGAAGATGCGTTGGGGTTATCACAGCTGCCATAAATATCCCCGAGACCTGCAAGGAGCTTGATGCAGTAGCTTGGCGGGCAGGGCAGGAGGGGCAGGCAGGAGCCATCTCGTGTTGAATTTTCCTGTCACAGCCGGGGCGAGCAGGAGTCCTGCTGCAGAAATGTCCTGCAGAGGATGGCTGGACAATTTAACAATGGCCAGTGGTCAGGGCTGGTGTTAATTTCTCTGCGTGTGAGAATGTGCCTATCGACCTTAGTGCAAGCAGTCTGTTATTTCCAAAGCTGAAAGAGTAACATATCCAGGAAAGACTGGGGCTCTGGTAAGCCAGGGCTTGTCATTTGTGGCGTGGATGAATTTGGCCATGGGACAAGTGGCTGTGGGTCTCACAGGGCCCGTGTGTGCCAGGCTTGGGAGCAGTTCCCTGTGCATGACTTGAAGGGAGGATGCGGCATCGCAAGCCCCATCTCCCTCAGCTCCTTCCCTCCTTTCCAGAAGCCCCAGAGCTCTGCCTCTGGCCATGTTTCATGGTCAGGTTTTTCCTCTCATTTCCCTGGTGGCAGCCCAGAAGGACCTGAACTCGGCTACCTAACAGCACCTAATGGAAAGAGCAGGGCTCCTGTTTCGCCCGGCAGCCAGAGCTGTGCAGCTTTTCCCCAAAGTCTCTGCTGGGGCGAGAGCGGTTTCAGTGGCTCTGGCTCTGGTGGAAAGACTAAGAGCCTCTCTCTCCCCCAGCTGTCAAGGAAACTTGAGGAGGCATTCAAATGAGAGACACATGGATGTTTATAATTCACAGTTTTGCCATTGTTGTCACCAGAGATTTGTTCTTCCTGCTTGGTGAAGGGAAAAAAGGAAGGATAAAATTGGTACCATAACATGGCCAGACATAACTTGTTTGAAAGATGGGCCTCCAATTATTTACTTAAGGAAATAGTGGGAGATTTATTAATAACCTCTGGCGACTTAAATAGCTCTAGTGATTTCCATGTGTGACCTGAGGCCTCAGCCTTCCTGGCTGATTAGACACGAAACTCAACTAAAGAGCTGACCTGGTTGGTTTCAAGCGCTCTGCTGGTTAACTCCCAGATGTGAGGCCGAGGAAAAACAACGTCTGTCAGAGCCATTACGGAACGCTCTGCTACAACAGATTTAATCTTGCCCCTGATTTCAGAGGAAACAGTGCAGTAGGAGGGCTGAAGCTGTAATGATCTCTTAACACAAAAAACTATTCTCTTCCATGCATCTGAGAGTGAGCAAAAGTCCTCATCTATCACTGCCTGCGCCGGGAAGTCTCCGCTGCTGTTTGTGGACATGTCACTTTTTTCTTCTTGACAAAAAGAAGATTTTTTTAAAATATAAAACCCAGAATAGTATATTTTTTTTCTGGCTATGTGCGCTAGTATTTCCTGGGGCTGGTATCCATATTGCTGCTGGATGGTTTTGCCAGATGTTGTCTATATAAGATAGCTGGTGACCCTGAAATATCTCTTAGGCTTTACGTCACCACAACAGGATCTGCTCATTCTCTTTGTTTCTCTTCTAATAGAAGCTGCCATGGGTTGGAAACAAAACTTTTCCTAAAAAACACCCAACAACCCTCTTCCTGCCTTCCCATTGCTTCCAAATAAATGGGAAAAAAGCACCCCACAAGGGGATAAGAAAAAAGAGAAAACCAGAGGGAGTGGTTTGTTGGGGACCACTGCCTCTGCTTGGCTTTTGCTGGGGTCACCACACTGATTTCTGATGCTTTTGAGCACAGGGTGGATAACTTCTTACAGCTTCCAGTGTGTTCCCAACTGACGGGGATGAGAAAAAATGTTAATGTCTTACAGACTTTTTGTGGGACTAGAGGACTAAAAGCAAATTAGGGAAAAACAACAGAAATTAAAACAGCTAGAATTGCATTAGCATAGCATGGCTCTGATTGAAATCAAGGAGGTGTTCAATTACCAAACGGCTGCTGGTATCTGACCTGAAAACAACTAAACCTGATGCAACAAATTGAATAAAACAGCACTGAAAAATAGTTTAGACCTACTTAAAGAACATGCTGATGGTGTGGAACTTGGTGCTGTGTTAGCATTCATCTCGATGTCTGTCTTCAAATTGGCTTCCATACTCAGGCCCTGCTCATGCCTTTCCTTTAATTTTGCAAAATTTATGACTAATAGAAACTGAAAGGAACAAATGGTGGTGTTGTTTATAGGTGGTAGCTTTAAAAAGGAAAAAAAGAGGCTTAAGTGTTTTCCTGTGATTTATAAAGATAGCCAAAGGCTGACCAGGGGAGTTAGGGGTTTTGTTTGGTCTGTAAATCTTGGTGGTTTTCTGCCAGTCATGCATTGTCCAGCTGACTCTTAAGGACTTAGTGAATCCACAAAATTACATGGCCATGAAGGATCATCAGATGGAAAGCTTAAAAGAATAAAATAATTTTACTCAAGCTGTTTAGGCTTTCTGCTGCTGAAGATTCTTGTGTTAGAAGGTCGATGGATAAAATCTTAGTAGGTATATACAGGTACTGTTCAAAAAGCATTTTGGACAGGCTTTGTACAGCACAAGGTAACAATAAAAGCACAAATGAGCATTTTTTTAAAAAAGTCTTTTCTAAGAATTACTTTTACAAGTGCTAAAAATTAAAATACATTCTGACCTAGGCACTGTTTGTATTCACAGTTGTACTAGTCACTAAGGATGTGACTTAAATCATTGAGCTTAAACTATGTAAAACTCAACATGGACTTTCTTCTTCCCTTTGAAACCAGGATTAAATAGATTTATCTTGATCTTAATTTAAATTTGCCTAGGCTTAAATGAAATCGAATTTGAAACAACCGATCTAAGTTTTGCCACGCATTAGCAAAATTGTTTTTTAAAACAGTGGAAATTTATACATAGGATGTTATTGTGAATTAGGCTATTTAATTAATTAGATGTCCCTGGCTAACTGTTAGCCAAGGATTTTGGATCATGATGTTTTCATTATGTCTTGCAGCAAACTTATACAGGTTAATTCCAAATCTGTGCTGTGCTTTGTAACTGAGATATGAGACTAAGAAATGTGATTAAGAACTTGTGCTGTTTTGGGGCTCACAGAATATGAAATTTAAGTTACATCTGGGTGCTTGCAGTGGGGGACTCGATTGAGTCTGATAAATAGATTTGAGTCACTTCATCAAATATCATGTTTCCCAGAAAATGTTTTGTTTTTAACAGGGACGTCTTGGTTTTTAAATGAGGTCTTTTTCTCTGCCTTACCCGAGCCTTTGGGTGATGAGAGAATGCATTTAGATCACATTTTTAAGCTTCACAGTGCTAGAAATTTATCATTTTCTGTTTCATTGAACACCAAGATTCCCACAGAATTACACTTAGAGATGGGCTTCGAGAAAAACAACAACAATCATAAGACTTAAGAATTGCACTGTGAATATAAGTCTGAGAAGGAGCTCTAGACCTCAGAGTTATGTCCCTGTTCATCTGCACCCTATTGAAGCAAACTCCTCCTGCATAAAATGCCATAATAATTCTACTTTTGCAAGACATTTGGACACAGCATTGTTTAAATTACTTAGAGGAATAAGAGTCAAAAAACTCTGCTGAATATGTTCAGCTGTTTCACCAGAATTTGATCACATTAATAGTGCAGCTGCATGATACCCATGGGAATAAACAATTTATTCGGTTTATTATCTTCTTTGGATCTTCTTTTTAAATTGGGATGGCAAGAAGTGTGAGATACTTTGTCACTGAAATGATTAGTAAAGCTTGGTTTTTATCGAGAACTATGGAAAACCTTTCAAGATTTGAAAGCAAAAAAAAAAAACCCAGCATTCTGCATGTGACCAAATTCCCAGCTTTGCAACAAATTCTAGAGCTGTGTTCAGATCCAAATGTTGTGGAGATCAGAGGAATTAGTATATGGGGCTGGTTTGTCTAGCACAGAAATCTCTGCTCCATCAGTGGTCAGCAGGAGAGGCTTGGGAAGCAGTGTAAGGAACAGGCTTGTACAGGGTGAACCTTTCCCCAGTCTTATCCTCCCCGCGTCTGGCAATCGGCACCTCAGGAACTTCCTGAGCCAGAGGTCGTGTCCAGACCATTGTGTTTAATTGCCACTGGTGGACTTATCCCCCGTGAATTTGTCTAATCTTTTTTTGAACTCGTTTATATTTTTGGCCTCTGCAACATCCTGTGGCAGTGAATTCCACAACTTAATGACATGTCATGTGGAAAAACTGCTTCCTTGTGTTTGCTGTAAAGGAAGGTTTACAGGTTTCATTCAGCAAAACTGATTTCAGCTCCAATTAAACATCAAAATTAGCACTTTTCTGAAGTGAGGTCTTTATTCCAAACTCTCTAGAGTCAAGAAGCCCTGCATTATTTTTTTGCAGAATTAAAAACATTTGAAGTTTCCAGACTTGTTTGACACTAGCAACATATTTTTCTGTCACTCAGGCAAATTATGTGAAAGAATTTGGTCATACCACTCAAAAGATGGATTTCTGACTCTTACAGCTAATTCAGTTGCTGTTATTGATGGTGTTAGTAGTAAAAACCCACTAATACCCAGCCTGAGCAGAGTGATAGCCAACATATGGTGCTGCCTGAAGTCCCTGTTTCCTCAGAATTTCATTGATAGCAAAAAGCATTCGAGCTGGAATTAGCCAAGTGTTGTTTGTAGTGGAGTATGTTTTATTTCATTTTGACCACTTCAAGTGTGTTCCTTTGGCTTGCTCCAGTTCTTGGTGACATTTCAAGATTTCACTCAACCAGGAATTGGCGCAAGAAGTACTTTGGGGCTGGAGAGGGAGCAGATTTGGAGCCTTTCAAGAGAAAGGAGCACACTTCTGTTTCCTACTGTGCCATCCCCCCAGCTCAGCTTCCATCCTGTCCCGTGAAAACAGAAAGGAAGCATGTCTGGGAGTCCTCGGAGAGCTGCTGACTGCGTCCAGAAGCCTGGAGCTGGCAGGCAGAGTACTCACTTGGAATTGGTGGGTCCCTGACAGCAGGCATCCTTTCAGAAAGGAAAAGACAGGGAAAACACAAAGAATAACCAAAATAACACAGTGATCCCAAGTGTCAGATGGAGCACCAGCCTCCTTCTTTGGTGGGGTCCAGCAGGGCAGGATACGGAGGGAGGCAGAGGGTGCCTGGTGTTCGGCCAGCAGATGGAACTGCGGCAAAAGGACAAGAGTTCTGGCACACAGCCTCACAAAAAGGCCACTGCAGAGGCTTCTTCAGGAAGGATCAGTGCACTTGGCATTTATTTGTGTGTTCTGTCCAACTATTTTGGATAATAGAAAAATTACCTCTGCCTGTAAACCTGAGCTTCAACCTGCTTGTGGTGGCACGGAGGGGTTGAAGTGATCAGGAATTGCAGGTCATTCACTGACTCTCATTGCCAGGTAGCTGGTGTCTCCACACAGGGCTCTTTCGGCTTTTTCTAAAATAGAAGTGTGACAGCCCATGCAACCTTCTCTATTCTTCCCTAAATATTCCATCTCCTAGTCTCTTATTCTTAATGGTGGAAGTTTTTTTCTGCAGCTTCTTGAGTGGAGTTGCAGAGGGCAGAGCTGTCCCACAGCTGGTCACCTCCCTGCCCTGGTGTCCCAGCAGAGCCAGAAAGGGAGCAGGTGTTTCCTAAGCAGGGATTTCATTTTGGGTGTTGATATCAGGAGGTTTAGTTAAATCTTTGCCTATACTGTAAATTCATTAGTATAGGTGCAAAAAGCTAAGAACCAAAATCCATTTTGGAGTTTTCAATTTGTCTTGATTTTCAGAGCTCCTTATCTCATATTGACTTAGGTATCTAATGACCCAATTCATCAAGTAGTTTAAGCATGTCGCTAATTTTAATCAAGTGCGTAATCCCACATTTAGTTAGGCACACGTGTAAGTATCTTTCTAAATGAAAAATGGGTATAAAGCCTAATTTAAGACAAATCCCTGCTTGAATGTGTTGCCTTTGTTCTTCGTGAGGAAAATGAAAGAGGGAGTATTTTTGTAAGGAGATGTTTCCAGGGCAGATCTTCAGCGTGGAGGCAGAAATGTGCAGGTGAGCTCTTCCCCTCAAGGGCCATCTGTGAGGTACGGGAGCGGCGTCTCCCGAGCTCCTCCTCATGTGCTGACCCTCGCCTCCCTGACATCCATCCCCCTCGCCTAACAATGACAAATGGAGTTATAATACTGGTTGTTGAACCATAAGCTGTAGATAAATGTGCTTCTGAGAACCACCATTAAGTCCCTAAATGGATTATATATATTTGGTTTAGAAACCTAATATTTAATATTAGTGTACTCTCCAGCGGTTGGCTTTATTTCTCTTGATAATCTATTCCCACTCCATTTCCTTTTAGATTTCTAACCTCATTAAACCTTTCATATCGCAGTTATTTTCTGTTCTAAACAAAATTAAAGGCACACCATCCCCAGGTTTTAAGAGTCTAATTTTACCCCCGAACTGGAGGAAACACAGAGATAAACATTCTTTTCAGTGATGAATTTTAAAACCGCTTTACGAGTCAGCTGAAATTGCTAACCATATTGAGGATTGTAAAAGTCTGTGAAAGGCAGCATAATAAATGATGCTTGAAATGGCATTTGTTGTATGGGAGTTCAGATGCTTACATGCTATCTTCCTCCTCTTGGTTTTGTATAAAATGTGAGGATGTATCTCACGTCATACAGTACCTTAAGAATTTATAACATTTTGCTTCTGGTCTGATTGTCTGCAAGGAATCTCAGTTACCAGCAGGGGTTCCTTAAATTCACATGGCCAGGAGAAAGCTGTATCTGTGTAATACTCTGCTCCCAGTGTGCACATTAAACTGGTTTTTCTTGATCGAGGACACATTTCTTCCTTATCATCAGGCACTTTGGCACATTGCTTGTTCTGATATATATAAGTATTGCACTCTGCCTTACTAGACACATTAAAATCGTGCTTGACCATTCTTCTTGTTATATGTGCTGGCCCCTACAGTGGCTGCTGTAAGAAAAAATGCAATATATGTGCTGTTGAAAAGAAATCTGCAGGCTGGAGGAAGCTCTAAAACATATCCTTTATTTGCCCAAATCCATTTCTCTTTCCCTTGTTTTCCTCTAAGGCCTATAATACCTCTGCTAATTATCAAATTGCATTAATGGCATTAAATCAGGGTTATACAGTTCACAGCCTGCTTGCTCCTTCTCTTTCCACTTCCACCAGAGTCCTATGGCTGAATGATGACATCCCATCAATGTGCAACATTCCCATCACAGCTGATGGGGATCTCACAAGCACAGGAGCATAGGGAAGTCTCTGTTGCGGGCCTGTTGGATTTGGTGACTACAACAGCAGCTCACATAGCTCTGCTGCTTCTAATTCCAGTGCCAAGACCTGTAGTCTGAACTAGTAATTAGCACTTTGCATCTTAAAAAAAACTTGTCTTCCCTTTGCCTTGTGGCAGGGCAGATACTGTTATTTTCCATCCCTGTTGTGGAGGCAGGGAAGGTTGAGGCTGGGGCAGGGTACCCAGGATACTTATGCTGCACATCAATAGCCAGAATTATCACCAGCAGCTCCTGGCTCCCTGTCCTTTGCTCATCTGTTAGTCTATAAGGTAGAAGCTAACATTTTAGGGATTTAAAATCAGAGACAGGGGGCTCTGCAATTTGCAGAAGCTCTCAACATGCCACAGGAGCAGGCCTGGTGACAATAGGCATTTGTTTGACATAGAAAAAATGATAGTGAAAATTGGCTGAGCAGTTTCTGATCACTGAAGTCCCTGCTGATAGCTTTGTGCTACTCTTGTTCAAATTCACAGTAAGAAACAGCATGGTGCTAATCGCTGAGAAGTTCTGGGAGAAGGCTGGTCAGCGGGGTGCTTATATGAAGAGTGATGTGATGAAATGATAGGGAAATAGGTCTTTACCCTGACCCTTTTCCTCTCCCTTCCAATTGCACAGAGCAGTTAACGATGACCAGAAACTTTCCTGGCAAACTGACCCCCAGTTTTGCTGGTTTACTTTTGTTTTCAAGGGTTCCGCATCATTGTCTTCGATAGGATGCTCTTATCTGGGACTTGGTCGTGGCTGTGTGTAAGGTTCCTACATTTATGTTCTCCTCCTGTTTTCTTCCACCATGCATAGCACCATTCAGATGAGGACAATGTCCTTGAGTGCACTGTGAAGCAAGAGGACACGTTTTTACCACAAGTGCATTTTGAGCCAGTTTCCACCGGGTTATTACAGCCTGTGAGTTCATTATGCTCCTGCTCACCTGTTTTTGGAGCATGTGACAATGTTATCATCCTCCTTTCAGAGGGCAGGAGCAGGCAGCTGAGCTGCTCAGTTTTAAGCTCTAATGGCTGCTTATTTAATACGGTTTTATTTTCACCCACCCATAGCAATCATCACCTTAAAAATCACCTCCATTATATCCATTCTGTTCTCCACTGCTGAACAAATCAATGCACCTCTGACAGTCAGAGACTGTGAGTGTGCGGGAATCCTGAGGAATCAATGGCACCCAGGTGCATCAGAGAGGATTAGCGCTTTTCCCCAGGGAGAAACGGCTGGCAATAGAGGCCCCCTGTTCTCATGACTCAGCAGCTCCACTCCAATTTCCCCATTTCAAATACAGAACAGCAAGCTCTAAATCTTCCATGCCTGAGTGCAGAGTGGAGAGCCCAATACAAAGTTGCATTTCAGTTTGCACTGACAGATGGAAAACCATAACAACGTCCTTTTCTCCATGAAGAGTGATGGGTTCCCCCAACGCAGGAGAGATTCCGAGTGCCGCTGCAGAGGCGCAGGCGCTGCCAGGAGCTGGATGCTCGTGTGAGAATCCAACGGATGTTACTTGGTGTCTCGCCCTAGGTGGGATAGTTGCCATCTGTTCTACAGTGATGGTGTCTCAGACTGTTTGCAAATCTTCTCCAGTACCCCAAAAATGCTGGAGATTGAAGAAGGCAAGGGGAGTTAAAGCCTTTAAGGGCTGGGATAGATTTCAGGAGAACAGGAGATCAGGGTGGGAAAGCATGTTTCTACTCCTCTGCACAAGTGAAGGAGACAAAGGATTTTAGATGTGGGCTTGGTACTTCTCACCAATATTGTATTTACTCTTAGGGGTTAATATGGGGCATCTGAATCCACCATCACTCAGCAGCCATCAGGATGAAAGAGACAGATCCTTATGACCATAAAATAGTGATAATCCTGTGCCATAATGTTAATGAGCCTCAGGTTTCCAGGCTTGCCATATGCAGCCCCCCGTTGGCTTTAGCAGACAGTACCATATGTGTCAGATGTCCAGAATCAAACGCTTGTTTCCCATTTCCCATGATGGAAGCGATGCCTTTCTGAAAAAAAAAAAACAAAAAAAAAAAAAACTGCAAGTTTGCCTGTAGGTCAAAATAAAAAGGTTTTTCATCAAAGGAACAAGTTTCCTTCCCGTTTCACTCACTGGTGCTTCCAGAAGCTCTTCTCATTTACGTCCATCGTGCCAAGTCAACTCTTGGTGTTCCTGTGCAATAGACACTCAGCCTGCCTCGGACTGACTCTGCGAGTTGGGAGCAGATGTTGGCTCTGTGACAGGTCTGTGTCAGCAACGTGTTTTGATAAGAACAGACTATTCCCAGCTGGTTTCTGAAGAGTTTTTCTCTTTTTCTCTGTTTTCCTCCTCTCTTGCTTTGAGCCCTTCATCAGCCTCAGAGCACACATTCGGAAAAGATGTGCCCAGCTCTTTTGTTGCTGTTGTTTTATTTTCTGCACGTTTCAAGGCCTTTTTTAAAACATTGTCCTTCCCATGATTGGGAATCCCCCAAATTCAGCTTTTCCTTTGCTGACTGATTTCCATGGAAGAAAACTCTGCATTGCTTTCAGTCAAGCAAGAACATGGAGACATGCAGTCCCTGTTTAATGTAGCTCTGCCACCAGAAACCAAATAAAAACCCAGATTTAACACAGTTAGCTACATCCTTTCAGGGAGCTCTTGGTGTGCAGCCCAGGGGCTGAGCTTTGGTATCACTAATCTGGGCAGGCTGTGGGAGATGGGCACAGCTGAGCCCAGGGAGTGTCAGTGGTGGAGAATCACGTCCAAACGGGAATGCGTTCCCTGCCTGCAGCCCAGCAGCGCTGTCAGCCAAACCATGGGTTTCTGTCAATGTGTTACTGGCCTCCAAATAAAGACTTGAAGAGGCGGAAGCTTGTGATGTCTGTCTAGATTAAATGTGGGAACCGAAGTTCACCCACCGTGCTTCTTATCTTCGATCAGATTCAGCGTTAGATTAGTGTCAGAAGACTGTTGAATGGGTTGGGATAATTTTTTATTCCACCTCCACCTTCATGCATCTGCTTACCTGGTTAATTGTGGTTGGAAAATCCTGCAATCCCTTATTTTAAATATATATGACATTTTTGTTGCCTCGACAGGGCAGGAGCTGTTGGCTGAGCCCACACTCCTAGAGGATGCTTCAGAAGGAGATCCCTTCGCAGAGCCAGGAGCCAATTTCCAGGCTCATTATTGAAGCAGTGTGTGATCATGAACTGGTTACTTGTCTTCTATATGCTGTAAATCTACAAAACCAGGGGGAACGTAGAACCTCTTGGAGCTCCAGACAATTCACATCCTCTGTATTCTCTTGGGGTACAGTGAAAATGCACAAGCCACACTGGCCCAAGTAAATAACTCTCCTTCTTTACCAGGAGTCTGTAAGACCTGGTTGTTCATTCAGCTACTTTCTCCTCGCGTCTCAAACTCCCTGCAGCAGTTTCTAGGTGAACAGCAGGCTTGAGGACTGTGTTGTAATGGGAGACCTCTGTTTCCCTTTTAACCAGGATTTCAACCCTGCAAAACAATCAGCTCTTCCCTTTCCATTGAGAGGCAGCAGTATCTAATCAGGTTTCACTCCTTTGTTGTATCTATTGATCCTCAGCACTGTAAGATGCAAATTGCCATGCCTGACAGGATTCAGGGTGTTTTATCATCAATGGAGAGTAATTATCCTTGGCTGCACCAATATTGGATTGTTAAGCCCCAGGATAATGCACAAGGTAAAGACATTTAGAAGGCAGTCCACCTTGGGGATTTGTGTAAATGTGATGGATAGAGTGAGAGCAGGATAGCTGAATTACAGCCCCAGGGACTGACAGCTGCATGGGGCTGTAGCCTTGATAATCCTTACAGAGAAGCTGGTGCTGCAGTTGGTATTGAGACACAAAGTGTGTCTAAAGCTGTAAGTTTCCCTTTCTGCTTAATCCTTGTAGTGTGTATGTGCTGAAGAAGAAAACTCATGCAAGATTTTGAATGGATTCTGTGCTCTCGCAAGAATGGCCAAATAGCTTCTTCTGTTCATTTATTTATTTCACCATATTTCAGGCTTTTCAAGTGAGCATATTTTAGAGCCAAAAGGGTGTTCGGGTGCTTATTTCTTTGTCTGTGGATTCCAGTTCAACACTAAAAGCAGAATTACAATTTAATAAGTAGGAGATGCTTTTATTTTTTTGGAAAATATCTGGTTAACCATTGCAATATTCTGCTGCATAAAGTAGTTAAGCTGTCTTAGCTGTGGGGAGAAAATGTATGTCAACAGAAATGCCATGTTAGCTGACTAATCCTCGGCTGATAGCAGCAAACCTGAAAGTAGTCTCAGGGAAGAAAATCTCTTTTTCCAGAGTTATCCATATGAGCTGAGTCTTATACCTGTCACTTTTTTTTTCTTTTTCTTTTTTTTTTTTTTTAACAGACCATTTCTTTAGCTGTGAAATAAATAAGAACAGAGATATAAAGAGGAAAAGGAGTGTTGGTGCCTGGAAACTGCTGAGATGAATGTTGAGGGTAGCTCCCAAAGACCTTCAGGCTTCAGATGCAACACTAAACTTGCAAGCTGCGAGTTCCGTTAACATTTTTTAATGTTTTTAGTGGCAGTTCCTTCTTGTCAAGCAACTCCTTGTGTTTGACCAAGGCCATGACTAAGATCAGCCAACTTGCTTGGCATGCAAAGCATGCTTTATTCTTGTTAAAGCTGCTAAGGATACTGCGGGGCAAATGCCAGAAACTTAAGCAAATAGTCCATGTTTTACCAGAACTGGGCCAGATTTTGCAGCTCTCTGCAGCTCTGTGCTGGCAGCCCGTGCCCTGTGCTGCCACGGAGGCACTGAGGTTACTGTACTCCAGTGGGATTTTTCTGACATCCTTCACAAGCGCCCCCGGCTGCTTCATTTCACACGTTATCATCAAAGTGTGCAACAAGCTCCTTACATTGCTCCAGACCTTCAGACAAGCGAGAGAGGGGGTTTGCTCCACACTCAATTCTGACTGCAGCTCTGAAATAGGAGAAAATTGAGAAAGATTAAGAAAATTGTCTTGCATACCTACGCCGTTTGTCATATTTTTAAAAGGGAACAAGTCTCACAGATGTTTTGATTGCCAACTCAGAAATGCACTGCTCGGGGGGATAGAGTCCAGGGAAGTCATGCTGGGGGACAGAATAGCCCCCCAAGCTTGGACAGGGTTCTGTGAATGAAGAAAAATGATGCAGTAGATGCTGATGCTGGTTGGGCTTCTCCTCCTGCCCTTGGCTGCCCAGAGCCTTCGGGATGCCCTCCAGGGAATGCTGCTGGGGGAAAGCAGCTCCTGCAGCCGCCGGCCCCATCTGCCCTGCGCTGCTGAGCTGTGCTGGCCTCGGCCACATCCCTGCAGGTGATCCTGCTGCCGGCTGTGAGCGCAGGAGCCCCGCAGCCACTTGGGCAGATGCTGCGGGCGAGCAGCCTGGAGCCTCAGATCCGTAATTGGCTCCCTGCAGCGCCGCAGGCAGCTCCCACCTCACCCTGTGCTTTCCTGGGAGGCTGCAGCACCGCTCCTCCCGGCTGCTCTGGCAGCCCACGGGCAGCCTGGGCACAGGACAGCCGTGCCTTGAACCCCCCAAGTGTGCTGGGCATGCACAGCCTCAAGCAGAAGCATTGAAATCCATATTTAAATATGTCCCTGCTGCTTTTCTGCCCGTGCTCCTCCCGTGCTGCATGGGAACAGTGGGGCTTCTCCAGGCTGTCGAATCTGTGGCCAGTTTCTGGAAATGTCAGTGTATGTAGGGCAGTATCTTTGGGGAATTTTTGTTGCGTGCTCCGTCTTCCCCACAATCCCTCCTTTTTTTCCCCAGAAGCGTCTCAAAGCTGTGCAGTTCTGCAGCTGCAATGTGCCACGGCTCATAGAATTCCTTGGGATGCAGAGAGCAGGTTTGTGACCAGCTGACAGGCTTTCTCCTCAGGGCTCACCACTGTACTCGTGGGGGGGACCCCCAAGCAGAGCCATATTGTAGCTTCTAAAACGGGTGATAAAATTCCAAACACGCCAATCCTTGAGTTTGGGGAACTCGAGATCCAGACCCCCATTTTGTAGCAGGGCCTGAATCTTCCTTAGACCAAGCCAGAAATCGTGTGAGCTGAGAGGTTCGGCCCTCAGGAGGGGGGAGATGCTGGTGCAGAACCAGAGCTGAGACCTCTCCTGCCCCGTGGCATCGTGCCACAGCCCCAAGCCTGCAGAATCCCGTAGTCAGTACGGATATTTTAGGTGAAGTACATGTGAGTGGAGGATCAATACCATATGGCATGCGTGTTAAAATAAAAACATGCATACACTCAGGGCTGGATTTGCTGTATTCCGCACGAAAGTAGGGTTTTTTTATTGGGAAAATGGTTAGATTTGATGGCGGTATGTAATTAGTAGTTTGCCAGCAATAATTACAGGGCTGTGCTCCAGAATAAATGATGTAGCATTCCTGTGCATATAATATGGTATACCACAAAATAGGACTTGGAAAATTGCAACATTGCTGGATCATCATATATCTGACATGTTGAAGGGGTTTTTTTGCTCTGATAGTTTATGAAAAATAGTAAGTATGGTGCACTGTGAACCAAAAGGCTTGCTTTGTTAAATTAACCACAATTGCAACCACAAATTATGGCTTCACAAACTATAGATTTAAGACTGGCTTTTCATAAATAGAGCTTCTTTGTGTTATAACAAAACATGCATGAAAGAATGGAGCTGTACAGTGATGCCAAAGTAGCACTTTCAAAATCATCAGCCCATTCAAGCCTTTGGAATACAATCATAATATTTGTTTAAAGTTTAATATCCAGAAAGGAAATTCATGGAAATCCCATAAGCTTAACACAGTTCTGGTGCAATTTCTGTGTGCCTTAATGAAATAAT
Source organism: Pachycephala philippinensis (assembly GCA_013397055.1). Taxonomy (NCBI): domain Eukaryota; kingdom Metazoa; phylum Chordata; class Aves; order Passeriformes; genus Pachycephala; species Pachycephala philippinensis. Next base: position 8,064 of record VWZT01011586.1, on the reverse strand, counting down.
AGCAAGATAGCAACCTTAAAAGATAGGTTTGTATTAATTTGAAAGTTTGTGTACATTTGAAAGTTTCACTTACACAAGTGACTAATTTGCCACTAAGTGACTAAGCAAAGTTTCTGCAAAATGAAACAGGATAGAAAAATCCTTCTGTGTTTTTTTACACATAACATGTCCATATATGCAAAGGAACCAAATCTTTCCAAGTAGAGGGAGTTACGCCAGTTTCTACCAAAGGTAAATGTGCCCAAAAAAGAGTTTTCTCCAATACTGGATGATAGCTGTAGATTTCTCCAAGTTTTAAAATATCCTACAGATTATTGGCATGCTCATCCCAATTTTGAAAGGCATACTTTTGGCAGCAGCCGACTGAGGAGGGCCATGTGTTAACATCCTGGTTTAGCAATATGTATTCCCACATGCTAAGCTCTCGTACAAATGCAGTTTTTATTGCTGTTGACTTCAAACAAAGATGCTTTGACATCTAAAGTTGTATATGTTACAGATGCAATGCCTAACCATACTCATGCTGTATATTTTAGGATGAGCTGGCTGTGGTCCCAATTATCCAATGGAGTATAAACACTCCTAGGATACAGGGCCCCATACGGAGAGTCGCTTCCCCGTGTTGTGCTGTGTTGTACAGCACTGGAACATCTTGCTGCGTCTGACGTTTTGTACTCCAGCTCATTTGCACGTTGTTGCTTAACACAATGTATAAATAACATATAGGAGCAGGCAACATCTCTTGTAGTCTGCCTTGGAACGTGGAACAAGCATCGTCAATGATAGCTTGAGTCGCTCCCAAATCCACAGGGTAGCAGGCTCTCCCGTACTTTCCCATTCCGTGTTTTCTCATCCTCACACTGAGGAGGAGGATAATAATCCAGTTTGGAAGCATTTCTAAGAAAAAAAAAAAAAAAGTGTTATTTATTGGCCAAGATCTTTTGTGTGAAGCAGTTTAAGGCTTGCCATTTTGAAATGGTCGTTGGTGGTTGGCTGTTCCTTTGAAGCAATAGGTTGGCTTTTTGGAAAAAATCCTTAAAAAGTTGAGTAAATGATTATTCTCCTTCCACCGCTACCCTCAGCAGGAAACCAGAGTTCTGCTTTACTTCTGCACCCATCTTTACCAGTAACCTGAGCCCAAGAAGGGCTGGCTGGAGCTGTCTTCTTCTGTGCTTGTGAAAACTCCAGCTTTTGTCCTTGATGCTGTAACAGCTGCTTTGGAAGAAAGTTAAGTGACGACTCATCCACTACCTTTCTGTTTAGACTCTCCCAGCAGTAGAAAACCTGCCACTCCTTTCATTTGCATCCAGGACGTAGCTGAGCCAGCACTTTTGAGGTGCAGAAGCACCCCCCATCACTCAGGAGCATCCCCTTGGGGATGGTTTGCCAGGAGGGAGGTCCGTGGGGGCTGACAGATCCGTGGGGAGATGGGGAACCCCGGGGGCTGCATCACACTTGGCAAAAGTCCAAAAAAATACAAGTCTCACCCGTCTCCTTGTGGTTTTGTTCTTCAAAGGTAACTGGATTTGCACGTAAGGTTTTCACTCCTGTGGCTGGCAGTGTGTACAGGAGTTCTTGTAATAATAATTAGCTGTAAATATTTTGCATCTAATTCTGAAAGGTTGCTTCAAAGAAACATTTCTTCTTATCGCTCAGGATCTTTTCTAATGTTGAAATACACATTCATGAGTGAAGCACTGCAATTACAAGGATGTTTAGAGAATCACAAAGGTATTTATTCTTGTCCTGGCTAGTTTATAGTAGCAAAAATTGCAAGTGGAAAGGCTAAGAAAATGTATTCTAAAAACAAACGTGTAATTGTTTTGTTGAGAGTTAGAGTCAACAGTGTTTATTCATGAGGCTTAGCTGCCCCAGGCGAGAGCAATCAGACTGGAGGTACCACCTCCTGTATCCTTGTTCTCTTTAATTGGAGCCATAGCCTTGGATGCCCCGAGGCGAAGGGCCGTCTCTAACTGTATTCTGTTCGGTTTATGAACATTTGAAAGTGCAGTGGAAAAAAACATTCTTTTGTTTAGACAGTTTCAGACTTCCCCTCCCTCTTTCTGTTCAGCAAGTGAAAATTGTATGTCAAAATTAAGCTCTTGAGCAGCTATAGATTTTGCATGTAATGTGATCCTCCAATGGCTAAATAGTTTTGCAGTGTTGTTAGGCCCAGGAGCGGAGCTGTGCGTCACCAGCAGGCTCTGGGATGGATGCAGAGCTGCAGCCCAGCAGGCTCTGGGAGGGATGCAGAGCTGCAGCCCAGCAGGCTCTGGGATGGATGCAGAGCTGCAGCCCAGCAGGCTCTGGGATGGATGCAGAGCTGCAGTCCTGCTCGGGTGCTGTCTGCACAGCCCTGGCAGGCAGCTGGCACTCCTCGTTGGCCCCGCCGCGCTCCCTCGCCCCCCACACACCGGCTTTCCAGGCAAATCAGAGCATATTTTAACAGTTGCTCTGCAAATTCCTGTGTAACTTCATTTCTATTTTAGGCCCTGTGAGGGTACCTAGCGCAGCCCCAGCCTGGGGGCAGGTTCAATAACAGATTCAATAAAACTCCTCTCCGGCTGCCTCCCGACTGAAGCCCAGGTGGGGACACATGATGCAGGAGGCGGCGGCATCTGTTATTGAATCTCGCCCGGAGTTTATCCAAGCTCTTCCTGAGCATTTTTCTACTCTCTCTGCTGTATAATCCTGATTTCCTCGTGATATCTTTATGCAACACAATGGTTAAGTGCTTTCTCTGCCTGTTGTCAGCACTGCCAGTATCAAACTGCTTGAGGCTTTTAGCTCCAAAATAAGAAGTGTGCTCTGTCTCGGGGTGAGAGGAGAGTCTTCCGTGCTCTCTTCAAGCATCAGTCTGGTCTGATGGATTCTGTCTCATGGGAGGGCTCTCCACTTGAGACAGATACGCTGGTAGAGTGGATGGCTGTGATCCTGCAGCCTTGAGTCAGACCTGAGTGAAAACAATAGCCCCAGCCTATCTCATCTCATCTCATCTCTGAGAACAGTCATGCTGGCCCCACACCCTGGCGTCCCAGCACCTCCAAGAGATTAGCACCAGCTCGGTATGGAGTCCCTCGTGTGGTCTGCTCATGCTGTGTGGAAGGTGTTGGTGGTCAGATAGTATCTTGAAAAGACGAGAAAACAAGAATACACCCCATCTAAGCTTCGCTCTCACATTGCCCCAGCCCAGTGCCTGGCTGTGATGCTCTAAGAGGAGAGTTCAAGCGAGTAACACCCAATGTTGTCATCATGGTTTGCACATTCAAGGGCTGAACCGAGAACACAAAATGAGCATCTGATATTGCACCCTGTGTGCACTCAGCCACCGATCCCCACCTTTCTGGAAGGGTGTTAAGTGGTTTCCCCTGCCATTGATGCTACTTTAGGTTTGTTTTGTGCTGCTTCAAACCACCTTTGTCCCCCATTGTTGTTCTACTGCAGTCAGCAGTAGGCAAGAAGGGAAAGGGATGGTGTGGCGAGTGACTGAGGGGATGGGTCCTTGGCTCCAGGAACACTTGTCCTTCACTGGTGGTGGCTCTGCCAGTTCCTCTGTAGGTCCATGAAAATAGATGTTTGGAGCTCTTCAGAGCCCTTTCAGGGGAATGGCCTTTCATTTCCCATATCTTCTTAAAACAATGTTACCGAGTGGTTTACCAGATGTCCCAGATTTTCTAGGCTATCACTCCAGTCATATCTTCACTGCAGCAAATAACAAGGCTTTAAAAGGCATGTATTTATTTAGTTATTTCAACTGGCAAGGCTTAAGTCCTGTCCCTGAATGGTATCGATTCTAGTAAGAAGTATGTCATAGCCCTGGAGACTTTATCTAAATAATCACAGCTTTCTGGAGTGCAGTTTTCAGATTTGAGTTATTAGATTTAAACTTCTGGTCTTCTTAGCAAAACACCTTCTCTTCCATCCCGTTTCACTGCCCCTGATCCAAGGTTGAACCGTCTAGAGGATGGCATAATATTTGCTGCATATTTGCCTTGACAAATGGCTAATTCCCACTCGGATCCGTGGGGGTTTGCTGTGCACCAGGGACAGCAGGCTCCTTGGCTTCCTTGCCGAGAATATTTGTTTAAATGCAGTGAGTCCTTTCTCCAATGTTGTCTTTGCAGAATGTGGAAGGGTGAGCCTTTTGATGTTTGTATTTACAGTGTTTTCACATCTGGATGTCATTTGTGACAGGCTCTCCTCCTTTTTCTATCCCTGTGTCTTCCTGTAAAATTCATTTTGAACATACAAGCTCATGTGGCTTTAATGTGTAGTAGTCAGCCAATGCATTTAGCAGGCCTGTAGCAGGCCAATAAAGAGGTACCTGGGGTCATGCTGTGCGCTCTTGTAAATTTATCCCGAATTAACCCTGATTGGCATCCAGCTCCCCTGCTGTAAAGATACAGATGTGCATGCTCTCCAACATCTGCTGCTTCATGAGGAGCTGTGCCATAAATCTCCAACCCCCCGTGACCTGCAGTCTGGGCCGAGGGTTTGGGGATGCTTGTGCTCCTGTGCTCCCCGCTCGGGGTGGGTGCCTCCAGGAGGCAGGTGGCAGCACCCCTGACGCAAGGGCAGCTCCATCCTTGTGTTTTCACATGAAAATCCTGTTGGTGTTGCAAGAGGGTGTTCTTCTCCCTGAGCAACACCAAGGTACAGCCTCCGGTGCAGATCCTTCTTGTGGCTCCCTGTTTGATGCAAGTAGTTTGAATATCCTCGTCCAACAGGTTTCTTTGGGGCTCGTATTAATTCAGCTTCATCTTTTAAGATGCAAACTTGGGCATGGCAGAGCAGGCTCTCTCTGCTGCCTTCACTTGCAGAGGAAAGCCGGGGAAGGAGATCAGTCAGAGCAGCCAGAGCGTCGCTGCAGTCCTGCAGCCAGCCAGGATGCAAAGGGAAAAACATACCCATCAATTTCTAAATGTCAGCTGAGATCCCCTGGAAATTATTTATTGCATCTGCTGTCGTATTTAATGATTTAACAATATACTAATAATCATAATATATTAACTTTGTGTAGTGATATACCAATCAATATAAAATAATGAACACATCTAATGGATTTAATAGTATACAGATGTTTACCGCCTTTCTCCCTGAAGATTTTCAGATAATTTCCCCAGGCCAGCTGAAAACCAAGCTCGGGCCGTTCCTTTCCCCTACCCCAGAGGCAGTTGCAGTGCTGGGGCCATGTGGGGACACCCCAGACACTGCCAAGCGAGGGCTGGCAGTGCAGAGTGGGGTGTTGGGGTGCAGAGCAGGGTGTTGGGGTGCAGAGCAGGGTGTTGGGGTGCAGAGTGAGTTGTTGGGGTGCAGGCTGAGTGGACGGGGGCTGCTGACCGGGGAGGGGGCCGTGCTGAAGGCTCGTGGGTGCAACACCCCAATCCTGCACGGGGAGAGGAGGGCAGGGGCTGGCCCGGTCCCCATGAATCACATTTACTGCGGCAGGCGCTAACCAGGCATGTCAGGCAGCGGGGATTGTCGGCCCTGTGGCCATTGATTAACCATTTATTAAAGCACCTATGAATCACGGCAATAGTAATTATATTTTAAATATACCTACTAACAACTGTTTTGCAATGGGGAAGGTTAATCACGATTAAACATTTCCTTTGCTTTTCTCTTCTCCCTCTGCCCGGATCCAAATCCCCTGGGGGTCCAAATGCATCTCAGGGACACAGGAGGCTGCAACTAACATGGAAAATAGAGGGAAAGGAGCCCAACCTCAGCCCATCAAGAGACTGGTGGGGGGGAGGGAGCGTGCGCACACACGCACGCCAGGCATGCACACGCCCGGGCGTTCAGGGAGCACTGACACGCTTCATCCACCCTTGGACCGTGTGCACACACGCACTGTGCACAGACCGTGCCCGCAGAAACCACTCACACTGAGCACACACCCAGACACCGGCTGTGTACACACACACGCGGGCCACACACACACACACACACGGGCCATGCACAGGCTGACTGTGCACACAGACATGGCACACACAGCCTGCACACACGGCACACACGGAGCTGCAGACCGTGCACACACACGGACACAGACTGTGCACAGAGGGACACAGACTGTGCACACACGGACAGAGACCGTGCACACACAGACCGTGCACACACATGGACACAGACACAGACACAGACAGTGCACACACGGACAGAGACCGTGCACACACAGACCGTGCACACACA